>VDFB02000003.1:70567770-70689925 GCA_007258455.2 Sequoia sempervirens | reverse complement strand
CATTTTTTCAAACAATTTGTTGGTGGTTTTTTATGCTGTTAACCAGGTTTGTCTCCTAATCTACCTATGGATTTCCAATTCCAATCAAGGGCAGCTCGGAGAACCTAGACCAACTGACGAGGATTTTAAAATAACCTCCTACACTTCGGGTTCTGCAAGACCCAGGAGGGTGATCCCTATAATGTGTTTATGATCTCTGCACCAAACTCATAAAAAATCATTAACAAAATTACAGATAATCCCACAAGTAAACAGCGAGAATAGGATATCACTAAAATGAATTGGCCTTTGATAACGTCAGCTACGGAGCATGAGATATAGTACAACATTATTAAAGTATCCTTTATGATAGTTATTTAATTTTCAAATTTGGTGGCAAACCTAAGCAAAACTATCGATTTAGATTTTACAAACTTATGCGATTTAGATGGAGTGCCATATACCATTGGGGAGTCAAACTCATAGCAGTCACAATTAGACAACTGATTTAAATACTCAGCATATAGGATCCCTGACAATGTTGCATTACAACATTATCAATTTCTGCCCCAACCCGATACTTCTTATTTAATCCTTTTACAAACATACCCATCCATGATTTCATCCAAGCATTTTAATTCATTCTTTGAATTAAAGCCAAGAGAGAAAACACACACATTGAGATGATGAGATGAACATCATAATCCTTGATTATTTTATTCAAAACATGATATGTTTTTACAGAGGAGAGACTCGAGCTCAAGATATATCATCTTAGCTTGAAATCCTGGTACTGTTATAAAACATGCGGTCTTCATAAATTTAAAACCCTTTACAAAATAACCCCAAACCTAAATTGTCTTAACATCAAAAATTTCTTGCAATTTTCTCTGCAACTATGCCTAGACTCAACCTTCAAAAATATCTGACTTTCCCCCCCGTATTTCCGGCCTTGAAATCCTTCTTATAGAAAACGAAGAGGGCAGCGAAGCATCGGACGGAAATTACCGTCGATGATCGATTGGACGGGTCCATCCATTTCAAAGCTGAAAACACAACCGCAAACCGGGCATATACAGCCAGTTCCACTCATTGCAAAATAACCACAGCATCTGTTACTCCTCGAAAACTGCACCCAAAACCGCCATGGAGAAAAACCAAAATTTAGTTATACATAACTGTTGAGCTGTCAGTTGCCGGTACTATACATCGCTTCACTCCTCCTCAGTTAAGTACTTGTCAACCCAACTCTGATATTCCTCATCTGTCGGCCAATTAAAATCCATCACCTCCTTCATCTTGGTATTGTAAGGTGTGAACTTCACTACAACCTGGTTGGCCTCCCTTTCAAATGATTCCAGAAACATGCTAGTATTAATTATTTTATCCATGCTATTTACCAGAAAGTCATGATTTGAATCATCACAAATTAATTTAATTTGTTCATTAATAACCTCCTCTGCCTTTTCCTACCATTGCTGCAATATCTAAACATTTCCACTTGTATCCATTATATCTGGCAGGAAAGTGTCATCCCAATCATCAAAATTCTTTATTAATTCCCTAATTTTCTTACTGAGATCATCAGGCAAGGCCTGGAATCCCTTCAATGATTTCAGAAAATTTTTAGTAGGCTTTAATGATTGGGGCCTATTATTCACATCAAACCTAGAAGCCTTAAACATAATGTCTAAATCGGTGGCCCTAGGGATCCATTTTTCAATCAGGGGCAGAATCACCTCCTTGTCTCTGTTAATATTTTGAATTCCCTCCAAGAATAAAGAATACAAAGAATGTACAACTGGTAGCTTAGAATCAATCTTTTCATTTAAATGCCTTATAATGGTGTCTACCACCTCATTGTGCTTGGCCATAGCATTATCCTCACTCGCCCTTAGGGCAGCCTGTAATTCTGTAACTTTGTTTATCATCTACTCTTTGGTAGGATCTATAGAAAGCTCAACCTCTTCTTCAACTAGCCCTGGTGCAGGGCTTTCAACAGCTGTCTGAATTGGGGATCTAGGAATAGAAATGATTGGAACAACAGGGGGTAATGACCCTGAAGCAGTAGGTATTGCTCTAGCGGCCAACATAGGAAAATTCTCCCACCTGCCCATATCTCAGCCTATCTGCGCTGGATTGCAACTCAAGCATTTTCTTTGTTGTATCTACTGCTCTCCACAATCATTGTGTTATATTTTTCCATCAAGCTTTTCTTCTCGGCCTCATCTCTTTGACTATTTTACGGGCCAATTTGGCCACATTCGATCATTAAGCTTGTGGCCCTCTGTTGTTGAGTTCGAGAGACTCTCTCTTGATGATGGGCCCCACCCTTAAATTTGCACTGAGATCAGCTACATTTGGTTTTCTTCCCTGAGGTGCTAAAGCCCATATCACCAAAGTTCATACTCCTCACTAAAGCTAGAGTCTTGTAGTGCTGCCTTGACTTCCTCCTCACTGCCTTGCATAGGATGCTTTGATTGCATGATAGCATTAAAAGCTACAACATCAGCAATGTCCCATTCAGGGAGAAGTAGGACACCATCTTGAGACACAATTTTCCTTCCTTCATCAGGGGTGAGGTTCTTAGAACCACTCCTAATGCTTCGGTTTGACCCCTCCATCCATCCATTTTCCACGTCCGGGGCCACCAAAATGGGGTGCCGAACTCCTCTTCGCTTTTCCACTTGCATTTTTCTTGATATTATTGAAGTTTCAACCTCCAGACCAACTGCAAGAACACAGGAGTCTTCACAAAGGCATCATCATCTAGGAATGCCTTGCAGGCCAGCATCCTTGCATCCTGAACATTCTGTCCTTTTATATCTATATCAGTCAACACCAATTGTGCTGACTTAGGAGGTGAAGGGGTGCCAACTTGCATGTCTTGATCGGTGACAATTATTTCATCCACCAAAGTGTCTTGTGGTTCCTCAATTCTTTCCTCTTAGGGCTTGGCTCTGGTGGTGGCTCCATAGGGTCATCTCGAGGTGGTGAATCAAGATTCACAATCTTTATTCCTCTAGGCTTTATAATCCCTTGGCTAGATTGTGATGAGGCTTTCATTATTTGTTTACCTTTTCTGTCTCCAACCTCTTCATCACTGCTATTATCTCTTTTTCTTCTGTATAAGGGCCTATCAATTGGTGGCTGACAAATTGGCCTTTCTTCCATAGGCCTCACCTCCAATCCCTGGATTTTCAAATCTACCTCCAAGTTTATCTTCTTAGTTCTCAGGGTGCTCATGATTTCTCTGAAATTACTCATCAGGAAATCAATTCTTTTGTGAAATGGAGTGAACTCCATTAATGGATCATACTTCGGATCCAACTTATGCACTAAGGCCAACAATTTCTCATAGGCAATCCATTTTTCTTTATTCAATTCTTGCCTACCCAAATCCAAATTCATTCCCTAATAATCAAATCTTGGAAGAAGTTGAAAACATGGGCAAGATTTGCCACCCTTGATTCTTTGTCATGAGCAAAGAATCCCACGAGGATCATGCTACCTTCTGGATCCATTCTTCCAAATGGTAATCCAATAAAAATTGATCCAAAATGAACCCATCCACCCTTGGAAAATACAAAATCTGAGACAATAGTATAATCAGGGAACAAAGTCCTTTTCCTCTTCCTATCAAGTTATCTTCATGGATGCATCCCAGCTGCCACAAAACCTCTACAAATCCCATTCTTGATGGTACATTGTATGGAAGAATATGGGGGGTTCCTTGGAAACCATAAACCCTTAAGATAGTGCTTACAGGGTATGGAATGATGTCACCCCAATTATGACATATTTTTAACTCAGGCCTTCTTGCTTTGGGCCGGAGGAAATCATGCAAATCCTTAGGAATTATTGGCATATTTACCATTAGTCTAGCCCTGAGCCTAGAAGCAAAGCAGTTGTCAAACTGCACATAGCTAGCATCCCTCTTGTTGTAAGACATATCTGCACTCCAGCCCTGTACTGGTAGCATTTCTCCATTTACCTCTTGCCTCAATTCCATCTTCTCTGAGAAGAAGCCGACATTCTCATACAAGAACATATGCATTAGCAAAGAGTACCAAAAGAAAGGAACACTAGTGTCCCCCACAAATAAGTTCAACAAACCCTCATGCATTCTTTCAGCAAGGAAAGAAGCATAATCATATACTATAGAGAAATTGGGATGTTGAATCTGAGCCCCCATAAACATATAGGAAATGGGCATCACAGTATTAGGACTGAAACCTAAAATTTGGCAAAGTGAGTAGAAGGTTGCCAAGAAATGATCAACAAAACAATTTAACCCGAAAGGTTCCTGATCAGTCGGGCTGATATGAATCGTGGAACTGCCTGCCCTGACTAGATGAGGAGGAAGCAATTTTGATCTGAAAAAAGGTTTAATCTTGGCATACTCTTGTTTCATCTCCTCCAAGTCAATCTGGACCAACAATGAGCCATTTTCACTCAAATCAAAAACCCTCCGAATTACATCTGCATTTACATTCAGTAAAACCTCACCATCATTATCCCTTATAACCCTTGTGACAGGATCATATCTTGTAGCCACTGCTAGGAGGAGGTCAACATCAAGGAACACATTCGGTACTACAAGCTTTCCCATATCAGACCTCCAACCATTTAAAAAGGATGAGGTGCATTTCGCTAGCCATACCATCTTCTAAATAGTTCTAAACCTGTCATTGGTACCCTAGCATCTGCAATGTTGTAGGTTCTATATCTCAACCCTTCACCTAAGGTTGTCCCTCTCGTCAAAACCAAACCCCTCTTCCTGTCGTTTGTTGACAGGGGAAATTGGTCAAGGAAATCATCATACAGATTCCTCTGCATGTAGTCAATATGGCCAGAATGTTGTTTTGTTGGCGCCATTTTAAACAACTAGGGCTTCTCGAAAAATCAAATTGTGAATAGACTAGTGCTACTCAAAATGAAAACACAGTAGAATTTGCAATTTCCCACAATTCAAGAGAAATAGTAACCCTAAAATCTTAATTCAGAAAAACCATGATCAACACAGCAAAGCTTTTATTAAAGAAACACATTAGGACAAGAGCGATGATGAAGAAAATAACTCCACAGTCGCATTCACGGAAAATCAAACTCTTGCGAAATTGCTTTTGAAGCTCTATCTACGGCTCTGGCTTTAGCCGAAGATGCTTGAATGCCTTAGTGGTGAAAGTAGTGCGCAATTAAACACTTGAACTATGAACATTGCCAATAGATCTCATCCCAGCCATTAAAGCCCACAACCCCAGATAGTCACAGCCAGCCTTCAATTGTACTTCACATAGATTTAAATCTCCGTCGTCGATCTCTTGTTTCAGTCAGATCATCGAACGGTCCTCCTTAAAAATGCTGACAATGCCTTCCACATCATCCCCAGGGCCCACCATTATATGCAGTGCCAGTAAGATACACGTGGCGCTCGCCCGCGATATCGCGATTGCTCAAGTTGGGATTGTGCGATAGCGGGCAACCGTTGATCTCTTCATCGGTGACCATGATCAAGTAAAACAAGGGACAGTCTTAAGGCCTATTCACTGAGTAGCTTTTTCATCAAGATTAAAACATTGCTGTTGATTATAAACACGTGCACCGCTCAGGCGATTTAGTAACCCACTTGATAACACACTAAAGTCCTATGCATTTATTAAATCATTTTATTTGCTTTTTGGACATCAGCAACCTGGGACACGTGGCGATCACCCGCGATATCGCGATGGCTCAAGTTGGGATCGCCCGATATGGCGAGGGAAGCTGATGGGATATCTACTTGAGGAGATCAGCGGCCATCAATAACCCACATAAACATTAAACATTACCCAGGAGGAAAAGCCCGAGGAAGGGGATGCATCTTAGAACTAGCAATGATGCGATGACATAAAAGGTTGTTTTAAAAACATAAAGGCACAAACCTGACTCAGAATTTGGTAAATAAAAGGAGGCCAACAATAAAATATTTATCATTTGATTAAAAGGGGCCAGGCCTTAGGCGAGTTAATGAGACATAGGTTGTTTTCTTTTTTAAAAACCTTCTCCAAAAAGTAACGATAGAACAAACCCATACCAAAGACAAAAAACCAAGGGTTTACGAAAGCAAAGTAATAACTCCAGCCCTAGGCACCACTCGGATAAACAAGACTAGCCAATAATAAAAGAAATCCCGGATGTAAATTTGAGGCTCCATCACAATTCACTGCCTTGTCTATGTTATTGCTTACTATTATGCTTTGGTAGATTTTTTCCAAGCATCCATAGCTTGTTCGAAAGCACTTGTTTGGTTTTACTTTTAGCCATAGCATGAAGGCTGTTTGATAAAATGCTTTGTGGTAGACGTAATGAAAATGTGGTAGAGATAGAAAGGGTGAACTATTTGAAAAAATGCTTCAAAAAATGTGGTCTCATGGTGATGGAATGCCATAACAAATGCCATGACTAAACAAATTGCTATGGATTGTCATGGCATTCCATCCTACATGAGACCACATTTCTTTGAGGCATTTTTAAACAGTTCCACTGCCTTGTATACTGTACTTACTATTATGCTTTGATAGATTTTTTCCAAGCATCCATAGCTTGTTTGAAAGCTTACCTATTTTAGGCTTTAGCCATAGCGGCAAAATGAGTGGTACATTGACTCATCTTTGGTATGTATGAAAAATGTGGTATGAACCAAGCTGTCACCATCGATATTTATGTAGTTATGGTATGTTTTGTCGCAATGTGTCCGGCGATATGAATATAACCAAAATATCTATTTTCTATAATTCATGGATTGAACTACGTATTTTATATGCTCTCAATGTCATGCGCTATGGAAATGCCATTTAATTTTTAAAAAAAAAGTAGTATACTATGTGTGATACTATCAACAATGTAATTATATACTAATTACTCTTTCTTTTACATAATCTAACGTATTTCAAACTTTTCATAGGATTCCCAACACATCGAAGGCAACAAAGGAAAAACTAGAAAAACATGGGCAACACAAACTTGGCTCTGGTGGTTATATGAAATTAGCCGCACGAATTGTAAGTATCAATAAATGAAATATTGCATACAAATTATAATAAATTGAAAACAATTTTGGTTTATCACACCATAGAAGCAAAATTCATGATCTTCTGCAAAAATGTAGGGCTCTAAATTCAACAGAGTTCCCACAGAAGAGGACCTAAAGATTTCCTTCCAGCAAGGCTATGGGCGATGGTGAGCATCTAAAATCTTATTTGGAGGCAAACACAATCTTCTATTGCATCCGACACGCAGGTAAATAAACTCAATAAAGTATATTAAAAATTGAATACTTGTGCAATCTATTCAATATTAATTTCCACCATAAAGTAATTACATGCCTATTTGTTTTAAACACTCAAGCAATGATAATATATACTGCACATAACATTGGAATGTAGCCTGGTGAGGGTGGAGTGAGCGTCACGGATAAAGAAGGTCATGGTGTGCATCTAAGTGCTTTAAGGCATGTTGAGCATGATCTCCGAGGGCTAGAGAGAAAGATCGGGGGCGCGATGTGGCCCCCTTGATTAAAGGACCCTCTAAATTTCTTTTAAACATATTTAATTGCAATTGGTGTATTAATTAATGTAACATGATCAGGGTAGAGAAGATCAGGAACATGATATGGCCCCATCAGGTAAAGAGGACCACCTCATGTTCTCTTAAACATATTTAATTTCAATTGGTGTATTAATTAATGTAACCTTTCATGTTTCAACTGCAGATCAGGATTTAGAGCGTGTTCAACATGTTGAGCATGAGTCTATAACAAAAGTTCAGGAACATGATGTGGACCCATCAGGTAAAGAGAACCACTCTAATGTTCTTTTAATTAATCAAATACTTGTAACAATAATAATAAAACATATCATTTTAACATTTCTTTCTTATTGCAGCAGATACCCCCTTGAAGCGGCGTCCACGTCATGAGCGTAATGCACTCACGCTGCATAATAAGTGATCACAAGCGAGGGCGCAATAACCAAAGGGGGATGCATATTGATTTAGAAAACAATACTCCACTTCACTTTATGTAGCTTTCAAAAAGAAACAAAAAAGTGATTGTAATCATATCATGACAACCATATTTTTGATAATATGTAAAACCTAGAATGATTATTATTATATGTTAATGAATGAATGTGAATATGTTAATTAATGAATGTTATATGTTAATGAATGAATGTTATATGTTATTAATGGATGAATGAATGAATGTTATATGTTATTAATGGATGAATCAATGATTAATGTTATATGATTGGGTATGGGGAATTGAGAGTGATGTGAGGGGGGCGGGGAGGGCCAAATGAGCTTCCACTGTCACGTGGCTGGCCTTGTTAAGTAGAGAATATTAAAGTATACTCAAAACAAAAAGAAGCTCAATAAGGTAATACACTTTTCAATATAAGAAATGCATCGTTTGAAGCATCAAACCAATATGCAATCTGTATGTATGATCAGTCGTCAGTCTCCGCAATAGTACATTTCCACGAATATATAATTTTTTTTTTAAAATTTTTTTGCTTCTTCATCGCAATTTCGACGATAACCACCGACGAATCAATAGAAAGGCTCGACGAAGTTGCTATAGCTGCAACGACGATTTCGTCGTAACTCCCTACCCATTTCGTCGCCCTTCCGATGATATTTCAGCTTTGCTACCACACTACGCACTGCCAATTTCATCGAACTTTCGACGAACTTTTAGTGTTCTTCCGACGCTACTCCTTGCTAATTTTGTCGCAACCTCGACGAACTTTTTGCGTTGTTTCGACGCTGCTTCTTGCTAATTTCGTCGCACTTTCGACAAAATTTTGGCGTTCTTTCGACGCTACTACTCTACTATTTCGTTGCTATTTCGACGAACGTTCCATGTTGTTTCCACGCTACTGCTTTCCCATTTCGTCGAACCGACGATGAACTTCTGCTATAATTCGTCAGTGGATAAACAAAGGTTTCGTCGATATTCTGACAAAATCCTGAGGTATTTCACGATGCTGCTGACCGACGATTCTTCGTCGTTATTTCGACATTTAATTTGTCGTTGGCAGTGCGACGAAAAAACAGCGACATAAATATTTTCGCCATTGTGTCGATCTTCCGACAGAGATTTGTCGAACTACCGACGAACGCTCGTCGAAAAATGGTGTCAAATCCAATAGTGTTAGAAGAAGCTCTTGTAAACACAACCGTAGACACTGATCTGGATGTAAAAAAATTTCAAGCCATGGTGGGACATTTTTCTTCCCCAACTTGTCTTTCATTCTCTAAAAAAGATGATGCCTCCATGACACATCCGCATAATTCATCACTTTATCTTGAAGTCATGATCCATAAACACCAAATCAGATGTGTCTTGATAGATGGAGGAGCCGGTTTAAACATTTGTACCTTAAAGCTAATACATGCCTTAGGAATATCAAAAAATTCCATTGATCCACGAAGAAAAATAACTATCAAGGCATATGATGATGAAGAAAGAGCTTCTAAAGGACTAATAATGCTACCTATCAGAGTGGGACCTGTTGTGAAAAATACCTTTTTGTCAGGTTCTAGATCGTGATCTTTCCTATAACATACTTTTGGGTCATCCATGGATTCATGATATGCAGGCGGTACCATCAACATACCATCAATGCCTCAAGTTTTTGTATGATGGACAAGAAATAACTATACAAGCTGACTACAATAGCACCCAAACTTGTTCAAATCTCCAAGCAATTCAAGACACCTTTGTGCTGCACAATAGGGAGGATCTTACTGCCTCTTCTTCCAATCTACAAGGCCAATTGCAAGAATTGACAAAGAATCTTGACACCAAGCTACATTTAAAAGACAAAGGAGTAGGTGAATATTCGCTATGCCTTTCTAGCTTACCTCCTTCTCTGAAGTCATATGGTCAGCCAACCCTATCAAATCAAAAGATCGCAACAGCCTCTACATCCCAAGCTTCTGTGCCAATCACAAATTTTGATGGACAATTCATTAAAGCTAACACCACCGAGGAAGAAGCTGAAGATAGGGACATCCTAATCTGGCTATACAAATATGAAGATGAATCTCTCTTGCACATCAAGTTACCTACCGAACAATATGGCAAAGGGTATACCATCATGCAAAGAATGGGCTATGAAGGAAATGGTCCTATAGGAAAAAGAAAAGAAGGAATCATTGAGCCAATTCAACCTATTTCAATACATCCAAAAGATAAAATAGGACTTGGATATGGTAAAAATACGGAAGAGTCACCTTCACAGCGAGCACAACAAACTCATGAAGGAGAATCAATTTCAAATAAACCCCATGAAGATGTCATTCTACAAAGAATTTATGGATTAGTTTTCCAATTGCAGAATAGTTCAGACACTGATTCTAATGAATATGAATGGGACACCATCTATAATGATGAATTTTGGAGAGACAAACAAGTTGATACCATACAAAAATATGCACCCGTTCTCATACAAGGAGAAAGCTTGGGAACACAATCACTTGAATTTGAACCACGATATGACGATGACTCAAGTGAGGACGATTTAGATTTTAACGAGATTGATAATCGACAGGAGAATACCATTATAGACCTTTTCCATGATGAAAATGACAACCATGTCATAACCTAATGATCCCATACCTTTAGTCTATCCAGAACTTATTGATTGGGACAATGATGCACCTATCCATATCCCTACATTCCATGATGATGAGGATATTGTAAATTTCCTTTGTTCATATAATCAAGAAAACAATTGTTCCATCAAAGAATCTCATACTCAAGATTTTGATAGGGAGGGTGTCAAGTCTCTTAGCTATAAAATAAATGAAATAAAAGATGGATCTATCGGTGAAAACCGAAAAACGGCAGTGGTAGATCACAACAAGAGAAAAATAAAGAGCGAATCCGACAGTGAAAACCTTTTTGAGGCCTTGAAGGATGAGAAACTTGACACTCTTCCCAAACATTATCAAGAAAGATATTCTATTTTGATTGAGCCAACATAATCAATCAACATAGGTACAATAGAGTAGCCAAAAATCTTGCAACTTGCAGCATCATTAACAGTGGGAGAAGTACTGAAATTCACAGAGTTCTTGAAGGAGAATCAAATCAACTTCGCTTGGTCATATGCCGATATGCCAGGGTTAGATCCTAATTTGATAATGCATCATCTATCTATAAACACAGGGGAAAAACCTGTGAAGCAAAAACTCAGAAAAATGCATCCACATGTTGCATTATTGGTTAAAGAAGAGTTAAAGAAGCTTTTAGATGTTGGATTCATTCGGTCTATTGACTATGCATAATGGATCTCCAATATCGTACCTATTTCAAAGCTAGATGGAAAGATTAGAATTTGTATAGATTTCAGAGATTTGAACAAAGCATGTCCCAAAGATGATTTCCCTTTGCCAAACATAGATATGATTGTTGATTTAACCGCTAGCCATGCAATGTATTCATTAATGGATGGATTTTTAGGATATAACCAGATAAAGATTGCACCAGAGGATCAAGATAAAATAGCGTTCACGTGCCCTAGGGGTACCTATTGTTGGAATGTCATGCCATTTGGGCTTAAAAATGCAGGAGCAACTTATCAAAGAGCAATGACCACCATTTTCCATGACATGATGCACACCTTCATGGAAGACTATGTGGATGAATTATTGGCCAAATCCAACACAAGAGAAGGACATCTAGAAATCTTGTTAAAAATATTTATCAGAATGGAGAAGTTCAATGTTCGACTCAATCCAAAGAAATGTGTCTTCGGCTTTAAATCTGGAAAACTCTTGGGATACATTGTTTCAGAAAAGGGCATAGAGGTTGATCCAGGAAAAGTACAAGCTATAATGGACATGCCGCCACCATGAAATATCAGTCAGCTCCGATCACTGCAAGGATGACTACAATCCATCAAGAGGTTTATAGCTCAACTAGCAGACAAAATTTTACCATTTACACATCTATTGCATAAAAATGTCCCATTCAAATGGGAGGAAAAGTGTGAAGCAACATTTAATTAGATCAAGCAATATCTCATGAATACACCAGTCCTAATTCCACCAGTTCTAGGAAAGTCGCTCATACTTTATATTTCAGCAACATAAGTATCTTTGGGAGCATTACTAGCACAGGAGGATTCTACAGGCAAAGAAAGAGCCATATACTATATCAGCAGAACTTTAACAAGTCATGAATTAAACCACACTTTCATTGAAAAAGCTTGCCTAGTAGTAGTGTTTTCTTCCCAAAAGTTGTGCCACTATATGTTGGCTCATACAATTAAGCTGATAACCAAAATCGATCCACTAAAATACCTCTTAAGAAAAGCTACCTTAACAGGAAGACTTGCAAAATGGGTAATGATCTTAAGTGAGTTTGACATTCACTATGTAGATCGAAGAGCTATAAAAGGACAGGTCATAGCAGATTAGTTGGCCAAAACACCTTTAAAAGAAGAAAACCCAATGCACATTGAATTTCCTGATGCAGACATCTTCACAACAACAATTAAGAAATCATGGAAATTGTACTTTGATGGATCTTACACGCAACATGGCTCGGGGGCAGGGATTCTTTTTGTTACACCTAAAGGACATACCATCCCAAAATCATATCAGTTGATGTTTCCTTGCACAAATAACATAGCTGAATATGAAGCATTGCTCATAGGAATGAAGATAGCATTGGAATGGCAGATTACAGAGCTGCAAGTCTACGGTGATTCACAACTTGTCATTAATCAAATCAATGATGATTATCAAACTAAAGATGATAAGTTGCTACCTTACAAGAACATGGTGGATGATTTTAAAAATTATTTTGTGGCAATCAAGTTTTCACAAATCCCAAGGATTGATAATAAAGTTGCAGATGCAATGGCTACAATTGCTTCCTTGTTACAATTATCAAAAAATAAAAAACGGTACGAATTATTGGTGGAACAATTGTTTTCTCCCGCCTATGATAATCTTGAGACCCAAGTCATATGCCATTTAACCGGTTCTGATTCACCTTTATATGGCAAGATTTATACCTACCTAAAAAATAACATTTTACCTCCAGACTTATCCCGAAACCAAAAAAAAATTTCATATGCTAATCATCCCGTTATACCTTGATCGCCGATATCCTTTACCGACGTGGTCTTGATGGTATGCTTCTTTGATGTCTTGAACGTGATGAATCTGAACAAGCCTTACAAGAGGTTCATGGTGGTATTTGTGGAACTCATTCAAGTGGTTTAACCTTAGCCAAGAAACTTGTTAGAATGGGATATTATTGGCCTACCATGGAGAGAGAATCTTTTAATTTTGTCAAGAGGTGTTCTAAATGCCAGATCCATGGGAATCTTATTCATGCACCTGCACAGGAACTATAGCCTTTCACTCCAACATGGCCTTTTTCTCAATGGGGACTAGATCTTGTTGGAAAAATTCATCCTTCATCATCAAATGGGCATAAATTTATCATCACGGCTACAAAATATTTTAAAAAATGGCTCGAAGTTGTTCCTTTGATGACTGTGACCGGTAAACAAATCTCTTCATTTATCCTAAATTACATCATTTGCCAATATGGAATTCCTAATTCTATCATCACTGATAATGGGAGGCCTTTCAAGAATCAGGATGTTGATGAACTTTGTGAAAGATTTCACATCCAACACAGGTTCTCTACACCTTACTATCCACAAGGAAATGGTCAAGCAGAAGCTTCAAACAAAACAATCTTGAAGATCTTGAAGAAGACGGTAAATGATGCCGGTCGTGATTGGCATGTCCAGTTAAATACAGCTTTGTGGGCATACAGAACCAGCATTCACACACCAACAAGAGCTACCCCATATGCTTTGGTATATGGAGCAGAAGCGATCTTACCATTAGAGGTTGAAATACCTTCGCTTAGGGTCTCATTGAAAGGATTGATAAATGATGAAGACTACTGAGTATCTCGTTTGCAAGAGCTAGAACTGTTAGATGAAAGACATCAACATGCAGCTGATCATTTGAAGGGTTATCGACAAGTTATGTCCTGTAGCTACAATCATAGAGTTAAACCACAGACATTTCAAGTAGGTGATATAGTCTTGAAAGAAAATCCACACAATCAGCAAGACAGAGAAAAGAAAGGAAAATTTGAACCAAATTGGCTTGGTCCATTTGTTATCATTGCAGCATACGGTTCTGGAGCATATCAGTTATCTATGTCAGAAGGGGACCTGTTTGAAGAACCGATCAATAGCATTCATTTGAAGAATTTTTATGTCTGAATCATAAAAAATTGAAAAAGTTCTGAAAAATACATAAAAATCTGAAAAAGTCCTGAAAAAATACATAAAAATTAGAAAAGCAAAAAAAAAAACAAAAAAACAAAAAAATTCACATGATCTAAAAAAGTGCAATAAAAACAAGTGGTGAAAACCTAGAAAATAGGCGCTACTTGTGATCAAAATGGGCTCCTCTATCTATTAGCTTATGTCTTGCATTCGCTTTACAACATTATCTATCCATTTCTATCATTTGTACATATCTATCATATCCATATCACGCAATGGGAATTATTTTGTTTCATCATGGCTTGATGAAATTTGTACATATCCATCATATTTAGGTTGTGTTTACACTGGGGGCAGAAACACAGACTAAACAAGAGAGGGGCAACGAGCTTTTAGAATATCACAAATGGAAAAATGATGGTTTGACAAAATGCAACATACATTGACGCATCAAATCAACCACAACACCAAAACAATCACTCAAAGCCAATGAAATCAAACATGGTCAAAAACAACATTAATCAAAATGCAAACATCAATGTTGATAACCAAGTTGGATGATCTTAATCTGAATAATGCTTGGAATACTTTAGGAAAAATTTGAATTGTTGGTTGATTTTCTATCATATCTCTGGAGCAAATCGATGATGTACTGAACTAGAAAAGCAAGGAAGGAGTATGTTTTTTCTTTGTCTGCTATTTATGAGTGAGTCATTAGTACTATGCAAATTGGTCGCGATACATGCTCTACTAAGTATCATTGATGACATTTCAGAATTTGCATGGGAAACGGGTTAACTCTTGTCTATTTATGCAAGCGATGCTCAGGTCATCTCGATTCAATTATACCTAGATGCTTGTATTATCTTGCTATATCAAAACTCATGAAAGCAATACTCAGGTCATCACTGGTGCTAACATACCCTTTGATGCTTGTATTAACTTTCAACATTTCAATGCTCTATGATGACACAAAAAACACAAATAAGCTCTCAGAATGGCAATATTGTACAGATACTCTACATGGTTAGTATAGATTACATTCATTTTAGAATTTGTATTTTGCATTTATAAGAAAGCTGGCAAAGTATCAAAGTTTCATATCTTTCCAATAAATGACTGAGTACATTTTTCATACATATTTGCATTAGAAAAAAAACAAAACATACATCAAAATCAAAAAGAAAATCATGGGCATTCATAAATTGTACCATCCATCATTTCACATTCATATTCACAAAAATCATTCATCAATAGATTGCAATCATATCATAACATTGCACTTACATTTTCATATCTAAGAATCATGCATACATATACATCATAAGCATTACCATCACATAAAACATCATGCATATAGAAAATAGATACATTCATCACATAAGGAATCAATTGTTGCATATCATATATCTCATAAATGAATGTCAAATGTACAAAGGATGTCAACTATGCATGACATAACATCATCAAAAATGGGATCATATCAGTGTGTATACAAATGTCTCAACAGAGTATCAATAAGACATATAAGACATCATGCAAAAAGCACTACGAAGTGCTATCCTTTGATGTTGCTATTCTGGGACCTGCCCCACCTGTACTTGATGGACCTGCTCCACCTGCTCCTGATGACCCTCCTGGAGGTAATGGCTGAGATACACCCCTGCTGGTAGCCCGAGAGTGACTATGTGTAGACCGAGACTGTGTATAACTCATTCTCTACTCGGGTGGCATTGCATCATGATACCTGGTCCTATAGAACTCTGCCTCCCGAGTGGCCCTGGTCACCTCTCTCATCATGTCACCAATCGAGGTACCTACTGCTGCTCTCTGTAGACTGTCAGCTAGGGCCATGGCCTAGTCACCCTGTTGTCTGGTTGTATCTCTCTCGGCTGTCACTATCATCAATTGTCCCTATAGCTGTGTAACCAAGGTCTGTGCCTGTGCTAACTAACCCTGTAAGCTCTGCACTCTACTCTGCAAGGTAGCTATCTGACTCAACACCACTGGATCTACTGAAGACAATGGAGCTAAATGTCTCATCTGCGGTCCACCTCTGCCACCACCTCCGCTGCTACCTCTACCGCCTTTGCCACCTCTGCCACCTCCTCCACCACTATCACCCCCACTCTCCTCATCACTACTATCTCCATCCCCATCTGACTCATCATAATCATCCTCCTCGGAGTCATCACCCTCTGAAGTCACCTCTCGATGTCACCTATGTCCCCCTATCTGTGGTCTCTGCTCTACAACTGGAGCGGTAGGCTCATCAGGATCAAATAATCATGGCGCAGGATGTTCCAACACATACTGACCATACTCTAGAGTCATCCCCTGTCAAGAATATCAACTCTGTAGTCCCACATCTGTACTCCCAAACCGGTGAACTCTGCCACTGCTGCATCATATGCAATTCGTGGACCCCACACTGTAAGCTCATGTTGCCGACGCTCATAAATAGAAGAACCCTGTGGCATACCCTGAGGTCGACCATACTGTCGCCATACCCAACCAAGAAGAAACCTTTGAATAATCCCAGGAGTACGACCAATCAGATATCTAGCGGTAAAGACATGGGGCATCTCCCTAGCATCCTCTGGCCATGCCTCATAATCTACATAGGGCCGTCAGCATACTGTATCGAGATCATCTAGAAGACGCTGCCAATGATCCAATTTTCCTAGCCTTGGCAGAACAATGACATCGGTATATCTGAATCTATACGATCAACCGATAGGCCATCATCCACGAGTCAATGGTCGCATAACGAAAAAATGCTCCCATGCCCATATCTGTAAAAGTGAACCAACAACTAAACTCCGGCCTTGACCGTACACAACATGGTGTAGCTCATCATATAAATGTGCAAGCATGCATGATCCCCAAGCATATCATGTACCCTACATCACCATACTCTCAAGTACACGACCCTAGCTGACTGCAAAACCCTTCGACCTATGGTCGGGGCACAAAACACCTCCAATGAAGCCTGCAAGTACGGAAGGTAAGGGTGCATACAAATCCGTCATCTCCGCCCATGAGATATAATATCCTGCAATATGATCATCTCTGAATATCCACCTCAAGGCATCGGTACCTCCCGCCTCTCGGCCGTCAAATCTCACTATCTCACCCATCATTGGAATCTTCAGGATGCAATACACATCCTTAGGAGTCACGGTAATCTCTCCTATCGAAAAATGAAAGGTGTTCGTGTTGCTGTGTGACCTCTCTGCAAGTGCTATCAATAAGGCTCTGTTAAGACGGACCTCAGGCATGTCAAGTAAAGAGGTCAGTCTACATGCCTCGATCACATCTCTATCCACCTGTACAAGCTGTGGAATCCATCTCCATGTCTTTAGGAATTTCTCCTGTAATTGCAAGATGCTCAATCTCTCCTATTGAATAGGAAGAATCATCAAGTCAAAGCAAAATCAATATCGAATCATCAAGACAAATCAATCAAATCTGGAATATCAACAAACTATTTTCTTTTTCTTTTTCATGAAAGAAAATTTATCAAAATCTTGTTTGTTTTTAACAACTTTAGAAGCAAACTTATTAACCAAAACTATTTTGTTTTTCATTTTCATGAAAACAAATTTATCAAAATCCTGTTTGTTTTTAACAACTTTAGAAGCAAACTTATCAACCAAAACTATTTTGTTTTTCATTTTCATGAAAACAAATTTATCAAAATCCTGTTTGTTTTTAACAACTTTAGAAGCAAACTTATCAACCAAAACTATTTTTTTTTTCATTTTCATGAAAACAAATTTATCAAAATCCTGTTTGTTTTTAACAACTTTAGAAGCAAACTTATCAACCAAAACTATTTTGTTTTTCATTTTCATGAATTTTTTTTTATCAAAATCCCCGTTTGTTTTTAACAACCTTAGAAGCAAACCTATCAACAACTATTTGTTTTTAAAAACTTTAAAAGCAAATTTATCAGCTATTATTTGTTTTCCAACAACCTTGGGAACAAATTAATCACACAAAACATCATCAAATCAGGACAACGCAATACACAAACAATCAATACAAAGTTTGCAGGGGCAATTTAGGTCATCAATTTTTCATCTCATGTCTTTCCATGTAAATTTATTCACATCATCATTTTTGAACGATGAATCGACATTTTAAAAATCATAAAAATTGAAAAATTCCACTAAATCTAAAAATTCAAAAAAATTCACAAAAATCAAAATCTTATCAATTCATCGTCCGAGGGGGCATATACCTATCAACATTTGACAATCAACATCTGGGGAAAATTTCAAAATTCTTTAAAGCAATGCGTAAAACACATCACTTCAAAGAGGGGCAAAATGTATACACCTAAAAATGGTCACATCACAATAGTCTGGTGATTAATTAAATATTTTTAATATTTAATTAAATCTCTGAATTCAATCTGTGTATAAATAAATCTAAATAATTTATTTATATTGTTCATTCTTTCATTTTGATTAAATAAATAAGTTTATTTAATCACTTTTCTTATCCATTTCTTAATTAATTAAATAAACATTATGATTTATTTATATTAATTATCATATAATCTTGGCTTGAATATTTTATTCAAATAAAGATTAAATATTCTTCTATTCTTCTAAAAATCCTCTAAATTCCATTCACAATTAAATATTCCAAATATTTAATTAATTCTTCCAAATTCTATTCGCAATTAAATATTCCAAATATTTAATTAAAACTTCTATAGTCCTAAAATCAAATATTTCAAAAATGTTTTAAATCCTCAAACTCACATAAAATTAAATAAATTTATTTATTTAATTTGGATTATCTACAACAACCATGAAATAACTTCAAAACAGAAAATTAACAAATTTCTCTATTTCTAAGCAAAGTTGTTCCCATGGGTTGAAGACAAACCTCCATTCTTCTCTCCAACCTCCCAACATCTTCCATCTTCCTCTCAACCTCTCCATCTCTCACCATTCAAAATTATGAGAAAATCTCATAGCCATTGATCTTTTCCAGCCAGGCTCTTGCCTGTAAAAATCTATAAAAGGGACTGTTGGGTCTCTGAAAAAAAGAAGGAAAAGAAGCTTGCATACAGGAAAACTATAGTCAATCAGCCTCCCAACATCCATAGCCTCTAGAATCATAGCATAGCATAGCTTAACATATTATCAATCCATATCATGCCCTATCATCCTCATATCATAGCTTCAAAAGCATTCATAATCCATAGCCCCTGTGCATATCCACAAACCAACATTTCACTCCACCAGCATATAGGATAGAGAAGTATTCTCTCTCTTTGCATACTCGTTCTGAAGGTTGCCATTTTGAGAAGCTTTGCTTATACAATCTGAGAGCAACAACTTCAAGCAAATCACTGGAGATAGAGGACAATGGAACAATTCTGAAGAAGCTCTGTTTGATTTCTTTGATTTCATTTTATTTAGCTTTCTTTAGTTTAATGTTACATTGGTGTGTTTTTGTTATTTCATTTTGATACTAACATTTCCCACACACAAAACCTACAACAAAAAAGGCTTTAAGAATCAAGGAAAGTGGCCTTGGAAAGGCAACAGGTTTTCCTCCTACCTTGGTTTCTCCAGAACTAGTAATGGCTTGCCAAGAATGCTATCGCTCTCATAGGAAAATAATAGTTGCCAAGGATGGGAGAGTATTGGCGAACCTATCTACCCAGTCCATTGGGAGGACATTTGGCATCCTGAACTTTGACCAAATGGAGGAAGTATCAAAGTATTTTTCCTTGAATGTCTAGAAGGAGGACCACATTGATTGCAAAAGGACAATAAATCAAACATGGCTGAAAGATAAAAGGGGCAGTACCAACAAGGTGCCTCAGACATTGTATAGGAGTGATTTTGTAGAAGAATATAATGATTTGGTCACACTCCTGAGTAGAGTAATGGACCTTCCCACTTCCACATTCATTGAGGAGTGGATGTTTTACTTTGTAGAAGAAATCCTCTAAGGCATTGCTGAATTCCACTAGGAAAAAATGATTAGTGAGAATTTGCACAATGAGTTCATGGTGATGAAGAAGACTTCACAATTTTACATGACCTCATATTTTTCTACCTCTTGGTTGTTAAGTTATTGTATAAAGGATTGGATTGTGCTAGAGTACTGGGAATAAAGAAGGGACAACTTAAGGTATATGACTACTACCCTCAACTGCAGTATAGAAATTTCAAGAAAAACCATAGGAGGGTCAAAGATGCCTTCATTGGGAACATCATCAGAACCTTGGTAGGATACTTTCATAGAAGAGTATCACAAAACACCAAGGTATTCATAAAGGGATTTGGATATTTGTTCATCCAATTCCCTAAATTCACATACATTAGAGTGGAGGGATTCTAAGGAAGACCCTACCAGCTGCCTCGATATCCAAATGATAGAATAGTATTTTTGGAGCTTAGTCAGTAGCTACAAATTTCCCACACTTTGTTGAGCAATAAGCATCAGGTTGGGGTTCCATATCCCCTCACATTTGGATAGGGAATGTACTCCTTCCCTTCTGCCCCATGTGTCGAGTACTTTGAGAAGGAGCTAGTAGAGTATAATTTTGAATTACATATAGATAGGGGATGCTTCAATCCCCTCGACAAATTGAAGTAGGTTGGAAGATAGTACGCCCACCAACCTCACATTGAAGACTTTTGGGAAAATTGTGATGATGACCGAGAGGTTTGGAGGTGGAATTATATTAGGATGATGTCCCAATTGGTGAAGGCCATCAATTTTCTCCCAGTGCTTGATCAAATTGTAGAGGATAATAATATTCTTGATAAGAAATACAATGCTTTGGAAAATGTGCCCCTATCGGTCATTGACTGGGTCAAGGAAGAGGTCATCAACCTGGATACCATCACCCATCCTATTAAACAAAGAACTAAAGAATGTATAGATGATAAAATAGCTCAGTTACATGAACAAGGCACATAATTGACATATTGATGCAGGAGCATCCCAGGTTTCAAGCAATCTTGCATCAACCAAAAATATTCGCATTCATGTTTTCTTGCATTTCAGTAGTTAATTGTCTGGACCCAGTCTCAATATTTCATACCACAATATACCACTTTGTAACATTATAGTTCACGGGGCAGGATATATGATCTTCATGGCAACATCTACATCATATCCAAAATTCAAATGTTTTGGAGATTCTAGGACGAAGTTATCACTAACGAAATATCAACTATATTTGGACAGAGAGCATTCATTGACCACTCTTGGATTTTCAAGTGTGTGAACCTATTCCATGACTTGGAGAGCTTAGGAAACCATTTCTTAAGAATGCACATTCATTGAGGAACCTTCGTTTTGATCTGCATTATGTTTGTCCAAGAATAAAATGAGAAACATATGTTTTGGTTGACCTTCACACATTTCATCAACTTTGGGGTTTGAGACCTCTTGAGGTTGATGCAGACCTTTTCAGGAATTGGGAATTAGTATATATAGGTGTGTGTGCAAAATATGGGAATTGGAACAAGTAATTCAAACCACACAATCGATGAAACGTGTTATATTAAGGAAATCAAATTTAACAATACAACTGATACAAAGATTCCTCAAAGTCGTTCCATCGTCCTCTATTCTTAAGGATCCTGTATTAGTGCTCTCAAATTTTAGGTATGCACTAAACTACTGGGATGACACCTAAGAAACAAGAAGCCATTAAATTGAAATGCAAGAAACTATGCCTACATCTACATGATTGATGAATTTGATGGATGATATGCTAAATGATGTGCTAAATAATATGATGTTGTATACAGAATGATGCTAAATGGTACAATGATAAAATTCTAAGCTAATGGATATGCTATGGAAATTTTTTAATGATAATGCAACAAATTAAGTTCCTACAAATGAAATTTCCATTATAACACTACTTGAAATCAAATGCTAAATTCTAAGCTAAAATGCCAATGCTAAGCTCACTAATATTGAAAGTATTTCTGCAGAGTAAATTTATGCTATCCTCTCTATATGAAAAGTTTTAAATGAGCCTCTATTTATAGATTTCACCAAGGAATCAAGTGATGTGGTAGAAATGGACGATCAAGATTCAGTTTGGAGAGATCAACGGTGAGAAGCAAAGAGGTTAGAGAGAATCAAGGAAGTTGTTCCCTTTAATAGAACAAGCTTGCCAAGTGTAGAAGGGAATATGTGGAAAGGAGAAGCCATGTGTCTCTGAGGTTGTTAAAATTGTTGAGGATAAATGTCCATTTAGAAATTAGAAATAATTAATTTCATGTGACACATGGTGAAGTGGAAGATGAGGTGGAAGGAAGTTATAAAAATATGTTGAAATGTGACTAAATTCCAATTTTAAAATTCAAATTTAATTGGAGGGAATTAATCAAATAAAAAAAATTAGTTAAATTTTTTTATTTAATTAAATCATGAAGAAAGTGGTTTAGATAGGAAGAATTAAGAAATATGAACTGTATAAATAAATTTTGTAATTTATTTATAAGTAGAAGAAATAAAGATTTTATTAATTAAATAACTAGTATTTAATTAATTTTCTCTAGACCATTTTTAGATGTATACATTTTTCCCCTCTTTGAAGTGATGTGTTTACACATTGCTTCAAAGAAAAAAATGTTAGTGTTGATAAAATTTTGATAATGCCCCAAACGATGATTTTCAAGAGATAACAGATGTATGCCCCCTTAGGAGATAAATCAGGGAATTTTTTATTTTTTAAAGATTTTTGAAATTTTTGATGATTTTTGATGATTTTTGATGATGTTGATGATGTTTTTCTGATATGATGATATTCCAGTGATTTATCTCCTGACATTGAAGAAATTAGCTACCATTTGATTAATTGATCCCTGAAAAATTAAAATATCCAATCATGAATCCCACTTTAATTACCCCTTTTAATAGGAAAAAAGTGAAAAAGACATTCATTTGTGCACTTTGATTTTGAAAATTTGGAGTGAGAGCAAATTGAGCAATTTCAGAAAAGATGGTGATCCCCTATGAGACTCATCAGTTTGAGCGTTTGTGGTGACATAATCGGCCAGTGGCATATGCACCTTCGGTACAAATTTCCAAAACCCTCATGAATTTTTAAATTGTTTTTCCTGTGTTTTTAAATTTTGAAATTTTATGATTCATGCATTTTAGCGCATAGGCCACCATTTTTAGCACATGGGATGAGTTTTTTAGTGCATAGAAATAGAGTTTTAGCGCATCCCAGGCCCAATGTAGTGCATAGGAGGTCTATAATAGCGCATAGACATTTTAGTGCATCAAAACAATGTTTTAGCACATTAGGGTATTGAAATAGTGCATCCATTGTATTAGCGCATTGGATTAAAGTTTTAGTGCACCTACCAAAAGAAATGGCACATCCAATTTTTTGGTGCATTGATGTTATTCTCTGATGCATTGATGACCTTCTCTAGCGCATTGACTAAAATGGTGCATTGAGAGACTATTATGCCACATTGAGAGAATTTAATGGTGCATCTATCCTTTGGCGCATAGAAGCATTGTAGTAGCACATCTAGGACAAAATTGAAGATTTTTTTGTTTTTCTCCTTGATTTTGATGTTAAATCGTGTCAGCCGGTGATTTGTTGTTGTTGATAGATTAGATGATTTATTGATCTCATGATAGGTGAGATGCAATAATGATGTTGTTGTTTCAACCTCATGATAGGCGAGGATCAAAAGTAGATGTTTGCGAGATTTGTTCAAAATATCACTTGAGTTGATAGGTTGATTGATTGCGTAATGTTGATTGCTTTGTTGATTTGATTGATTGATTGATATGCTAATTGTGATGTGTTATAATGATAGGAGAGTGATTTAGGGAATCTTTAGTCACGAGAGTGCTTTCCATGGATTTGGGAGTTGATTCCACATATGTCATAGGCTGATAGAGATATTATTGAGAGATGTGGATTATCTTCATTGATTGACATGCCCCAAATTAGGATTAATTAGGGATTGCTAACCACATTGGCAGAGAGGTGGCATAGCGACAACAACACCTTTCATCTGGCCACTAGAGAGATGACTGTGATGCTAGAGGATGTCTATAGGATTCCGCAGATTCCCGTGATGGGTAACATTGTTGTGTATGATCAAGCCAAGTATGGTGGTACACATGCTTTATGCTGGATATTTCAAGATGATCAGATTAGTGGTTATGAGATTCCTTGGTAGGAGATGTTTTAGAGTTATTCCCCTTTACCTTCCATGCTTGTGGGTTTTTTCAATGGCTTTCTATGTCCTGACAAGAGGTCAAAGGGATTGTCTATCGGTTGGGGTCAGAAACTAGAGCAAATGATTTTGTATGGGACTTAGTATGCCTGGGGTTCGTGCATGCTTGCACAGTTGTATCATGATTTACATCAAGCCGTGTATTTTGGAGGTGCCAGTCTATCTGCAGGGGTGACATTGTTACAGATGTGGGCCTGGGAGCATATAGCAGTGACACACCTAGTGACAGATAGGTATCATCCGATTGGGAGACCTTATGTCTATGGTTATACTGTCCCAGTTGTCTAACATAAGCTGGGAAAACTAGAGTATTGGAGATGTGTACTAGACAACCTAGATTCTGTGACATGGCGGCCATATGTGGATTACGAGCAGTGGGCCGAGGATCACCTGGAGATGCCTTATGTTTGCATAGCCAGATATCTCATTGGATAGACATGTTTCATCATTGAGAGATTCCTATTGATGAGGGTACTTAGACAATATGACAGAGTGTAGGGGATTCCACAGGGATTGGCTACATATGCACAGAGACAGCAGGATGCCATAGAGTGGGGACCCACCTTATCCTATGATGCTGATTGAGATGAGTACCAAAGATTACAACTATTGATTTGGGATTATCATCCAGAGATTGTGGAGGGATATATGATAGAGGAGCACTCACAATACTTTTATGGACATCTATTTCCCAAGATCTCGAGCCATGATGAGCCAATTTCAGAGCTGGAGGATGATGAGGAGAGAGTGCCCAAATGGAGGAGAGACAGAGGTGGTGGAGATGAGGAGGAGGGATATGGTGATGACGGGGATGGAGGAGATGGGGGAGGTGGTGATGATGATGGCGGAGACAGAGATTGGGATGGTGGTGGAGGAGATGGAGGAGGGGGTGACCATCTAGGACTAGATGTCAGAGTTCCTCATAAGAGGTGATCCTTAGTAGCTGTTGAACAACATGTGTGGATATGATTTCCTTCTCAGCAACAACATGAAAAGATTGCAATCCTATAGGCTTAGGTCCAGACACTTCAGGGCCAGTTGACACAGATTCAGGGGCAACTGTAGTCACAAGCACAAGTGAAAACGTAGACACAGGCTCAGCTCTCGTAGGCATAGGGATAGATTACCGCCTTGACAACAGAGAGAGACAGGTTGAGACTATAGGTAGATTGGGTGAAGGGTGTTGTAGAGAGACTATAGAGGGCGACAGAGGGAAGTGGGACAACAAATCATTTTCAGTAGGTATGACACTTTGCCAAGGAGGAATATTTTTATTGGATTAAATATCATGAGGTTGTTCCACTAGAGTGTCACGAGAGCTACTCGTAGTCCGCCAGTCACACCCGGATGAGGACTACTAGCAGGGGTGTGACGCAACCACTTCGGTGAGATCCAAGCATAGGTCTATCAGGTGGAGGCATAGGTCCAAAGATGTCAACACCATCTGGGGGGAGCACTACATAGCTCCGACACATGATTTTTGTTGTATTTTGGCAATATATACATTGATACTGATGATTTATTGTCATTTTTTATGATGTACCTCTTCATATTCAGATATCCCTATACACTTGACATTATTTTGAGATATATATGCAATGATGATGATGGTTGATCTATATGCTTATGTGTGTTGATCATGACGGATGCATTTAGTTATGTATGCTATGTGATGTTCTATATGATGATGATATGCTAGATTATGGATGCAACATGTGTTATGATTCTATGATGCTTTTATGAATGATGTCTATATGCTATATGTGATGAATCTTATTATGTGAATGAAATGTGATAGATTCTATGTTTTTGTACTTTTCTAATGCAAATGTATGATGCAATATATGATAATGTTAATGCATAAATGGGTGGATGGAATGATTGAATGATGATGTACAATTCTAGTTATTCCCATGGATTATGCTTTATTATGATGTATGAGGTGCATTGTACTCTATGTTTTTGTATTTTTTTGATGCAAAAGTATGAACACATGTATGAAATGGATTATGAGAATGTTTCTTTTTGGACTTTTTTTTTAATGCAAATGTATGACTAAATGTATAGATGGATGGAAATGATATGGTAAATGCTTTGTTTTTGGATTTTCATGATGCAATTATATGACCTAAAGACTAGATGGATTATGAAATGATATGATAATGAGTGAATGGCATCCTAATGCTTATGCATCTAAATGATCTTTTCATTAATGTCAAATGTACTCAATCCGTTAATGATAGAGATAACATTACTCATGAAATTGTACCAGCTGTGGAAAAATCTATAAATATAGATGTAGAACTAGTATGAATGCAGCCTAAACATGCAAACCTAATAATGCAATGTTTTCATCCCAATAATCAATTTATTGTGCTTGGTATCATCATTGAAATTTTAAAATGTTGAAAGTAAGTAAAAACATCAATGGTATAATTAGACCATGATGACCTAAGTACTTTCATGATGTTTGATGGTGCAAGTTAACACAAGCATCTAGGTATAATTGGACCGAGATGACCTAAGCATTTCTTGCATAAACTGACAAGAGTTAATTGTTTTCCTATGCGAATCTAGAATGTCATCACTGATACTTTGTAGAGCATGTCCCACGATGATTCACATAGTAATAATGATCAACTTACAAAAAGTAGACAAAGAAAAATATCATTCTTGATCATAGCTTCTCTAGTTCTTGACATCCTTGAGTTGCTTTAGAGAAATGATAACAACAATCATGATGTAAATAATTTGAACATTCTCACCAAAGTGATAAAACATTGATTCAGAGAATGGCCACCAAATGAGATTTTTTTGACTGATCTTGTTGTTGGTTCAAATGGTTGTTTTTTATTATGATTGATGTTTAATGTTGCAGTTCACTTGATCGTTGTATTTTTATCATGTTGTCATACTATTGTTTGTCTATCGTTTTAAACTCAAAGATAGATTTCCCCCAGTGAGTTTAGGATTTTTCCCCCAGTGGAAACAAACCAATTTATTATGGATATGTACAATGATCGCCAAGCCAAGGTGAGACACGACTACGAGGCCTAGATATGTACATGAGGCTCAAATGATAGACATGGATAATGATAGCAAAGATCCAATGGTCGACACACATTCCAATAGAGGAAAAATATGGTCCATCACAAATAGCGCATGTTGCCAGGTTTTCACTAGCTTTAATTGCACTTTTTTCAGATTTTATGATTTTTATTTTTTTTTTCACTTTTTTTGTATTATTCTTTTTTCTCTTTTTTTGGGTTTTTTTTTTTTGATTTTTTTTTCGCCAAGATGCTTGTTTTCTAGGTTTTATTATGACCATTTTTTCAAGACTTTTTCTTTTTTTTTTCGGACTTTTTCTTTTTTTTTTTGGATTTCTTCAAAACTTTTTTGATTTTTTTTTGGATTTCTTCAGGAATTTTATGGTGCATCAGATGAATCATGTGTAGAATTTATTAAGATGGAGGTTGTTCATAGGCTCCTCAAATAGGTCTCCTTCTGGCGTGGATAGCTGGTATGCTCCTGATCCATAGACAGACACAATGACAAAGGGACCCAACCAATTTGGTTCAAACTTTCCTTTCTTCTCCCTATCCTACTGATTGCATGGGTTCTCCTTCAATACCAAGTCACCAACTTGAAATGTTTTGGGTTTGACCTTATGATTATAGCTTATAGAAATTTGTTGTTGGTAGGCTTTTAGGTGGTTCATTGCATGTCGATGTCGTTCATCCAATAATTCCAACTCTTGCAATCTAGGTACTCGGTAGTCCTCATCAGAGTTGATACCCTTCAATGACACATGGAGTGACGATATTTCAACCTTAATGGGTACAATGGCCTTAGATCCATATATAAGAGCATATGGTGTGGCTCCTATTAGTGTGCAGATATTGGTTTGGTATGCCCATAGAGAAGGGTTTAATTGGATGTGCCAATCACGTCCAACATCGTTCACCATTTTCTTCAATATTTTTAGAATAGTTTTGTTGGAGGCCTCTTCTTGACCGTTTCCTTGAGGGTAATATGGTGTAGAGAAGCGATGTTGGATCTTGAACTTCTCACATGATTCTTGCATGTCTTAATTTTTGAATGATCTTCCATTGTTAGTGATAATGGTTTGAAGGATGTTGTACCGATAGATGATGTAGTTGAGGATGAAGGATGAAATTTTCTTTCCTATGATGGTGATTAGAGGAACTTCAATCCACTTCGTAAAGTACTATGTGGTTGTGATGATAAACTTGTGTCCATTTGACAAAGGTGGATGAATTTTTCCTACAAGATCCAATCCCCACTGACAAAAGGGCCATGTTGGTGAGAATGATTGAAGCTCTTGTGCCGGTGCATGAATGAGGTTGCCATGAATTTGACACTTTTGGAATTTCTTGACGAACTAAAAAGACTCCTTCTCCATGTTTGGCCAGTAATACCCTAAACGAAGGAGTTTCTTGGAAAAGGTTAAACCAATTGAATGAGTTCCACAAATACCATCATGAACTTCACGTAAAGCCATTTCAGACTTGTTGCGTTCCAGACATTGGAGGAGAGTTCCGTCAAGACCTCGTCAGTAAAGTACATCTGTGATAAGAGTATGTCGGTCGGCTTGGAAAATGAAGAACTTCATTTTTGGTTGTAGGATAGGTCAGGTGGAAGGGTGTTATCTTTTAGATAGGTATAACTTTTACCATAGATTGAGGTATCGACATCAACTAGGTGACATATAACTTGGGACTCGGTATCGTCATAAGCAGGGGTAAATAGTTGTTCCACCATGAACTCATAACTTCTTTTGTCTGGAATTTGTAATAAGGAAGAAATAGTGGCCATGTCATCAAAAAATTTATTATCCACTCTTGAAATCTATTCAAATTTTATATCCACAAAGTATTTCTTAAAGTCATCAATCTTTCTTTTGTAGGGCATCAATTTGTTGTCCTTTGTTTTATAATCATCATTGACCTAGTTAATGACCGATTGAGAATCTCTATAAACTTGCAATTCTAGGATTTTCCATTCTACTGCTATTTGAATGCCAATGATTAATGCTTCATACTCCACCATGTTGTTGGTGCAAGGGAGCATCAATCTATATGATTTCAGAATGGTATGTCCTTGTGGAGTGACAAATAGGATTCTGGCCCCTAATCCATGTTGTGTGTGTGATCCATAAAAGTATAATATCCACTGTTGTGTAGTCAAGGTGAGAACATCAGCATCCAGAAACTCAATGTGTAGAGGATGATCATCTGGTAGAGGTGCTTCAGCCAAATAGTTTGTGATTGCTTTTCCTTTTATTTCTTTCCTATCCACATATTTGATTTCAAATTCACTTAGTATCATAACCCACTTGGCCAGTCTTCTAGTTAGATTAGCTTTGCTAAGAAGGTATTTTAGTGGATCTATTTTGGCTATTAACTTGATGGTATGAGTTAGCATGTAGTGTCGTAGCTCTTGGGTGGAAAACACTACTACCAAACAAGCCTTTTCAATGGATGTATAATTGATTTCATAGCCATTTAGCGTCCTTCTGATGTAATAAATTGCTCTTTCTTTTCCTATTAAATCCTCTTGTGCTAACAAGGCTCCCAATGATATCTCAGTTGTTGCAATGTATAATAAGAGTGGCTTTCATTTTGCTGGTGGTATTAAGACAGGTGGAATCATTAGATATTGTTTTAATTGGTTGAAGGCCTCTTCACATTTCTCATCCCATCAGAAAGAAACATTTTTGTGTAGCAAGTGAGTGAAAGGATGGGTCTTTTCTGCCAATTGTGAAATAAATATTCGGATTGATTGAAATCTCCCTTGTAGAGATTGTAGTTGGCTGATGTTTTTGGGTGGAAACATCTCCATGATAGCTTTAAATTTTTCTGAGTCTACCTCAATGCCTTTTTCTGAAACTATATATCCCAAGAGTTTGGCTAAAGTCACCCCAAAAACACATTTCTTTAGATTTAGTCGTACATTGAACTTCTCCAATTTGGTAAATATTTTTTCCAAGATCTATAAGTGTCCTTCTCTGGTGTATGATTTGGCCAATAGATCATCCACATAGTCTTCCATGAAGGTATGCATAATATCATGAAAAATTGTTGTCATGGCGTGCTGATAAGTAGCTCCTGCGTTCTTCAATCCGAATGACATGACATTCCAACATAATGTTCCCCACGGACATGTGAAGGTTGTCTTGTCTTGATCCTTTGGAGCTATCTTGATTTGATTATAACTAGAAAAACCATCCATAAGTGACAACATTCCATGTCTTGTTGTTAAGTCCACTATGATGTCTATGTTAGGTAGAGGAAAATCATCTTTAGGGAAAACCTTATTAAGATCTCAGAAATCTGTGTAGATGTGGATGTTGTTGTCAGGCTTTGAGACAAATACAATATTTGAGATCCACTCGACATAGTCAATGGGTTTGATGAATCCTACATCCAATAACTTCTTTAGCTTTGCTTTTACCAATAGGGCAATATGTAGATGCATTTTCCTTAGCTTCTGCTTGACTGGTTTTACTCTTGGTGGTAAGGATAGGTGGTGCATGATAAGATCTGGATCAATCCCTGGCATGTTGACATATGACCAAGCAAAGTTGATTTGTTTCTCTGTGAAGAATTTGAGGAAGCTTGGTTTTTCTTGGTCTGTTAAGGATGCCACTAAATGGATAGTCTTCACTATTTCTGCATTTTCGATATTGACGGATTGTGTGGGCTCAATCAATACTTTTGATCTTTCCTGAAAATGTTTAGGGAGAGTGTCAAATCTTCCATCCTTTGATGCCTCAAAGAGGTTTTCATCATTGGACGCGCTCTTTATTTTTTCTTTTTCTGGATCTGATACTGCCATTGAATGGTTTTCACCATCAGATCTATTTCTTGTATTATTCATTTTGTAGTTGAAAGATTTGACACTCCCCTATTTGGAAGCTTTGTTATGACTTTCAATGGTGGAATCTACTTTGGGATTGTTGGAATAGAGGAAGTTGATGATGGCGTCATCATTTGAAAAGGTGGGGATATCGAATGGCTTGGTTTGGTCCCAGTCTATGAGTTCGAGATGTACTAGGGGTAAGGAATCATCAAATTGGTTAAGGTCAGAGATAGTAAGAATCCTGATGGTGATGTCTTTGATTTTTCCAATAGCAAAGTCAAGGTCTATAAGGTAACTTTCCTCTGAATTATCTGTTTCACTCCTAGTTTGATCATCTTCATTGGAGTCATCAATGTGTTGTGATCCTCTTTCATGTAGTCTAGAATCTGAACCTTGTCCCTCCTCGAGTAGGGGTGCATACTTGTGTACCACATCAATGTCCTTATCGTGACAAGACTCTTCGGATATTGAATCCCACTCACATTCATTTGAATTAGTTTCATGATCATCACTAGCTTGTAGTTACAAGATTCTCTCGACAACCCTCTGAGTTATCTCTTCTTTTGTCTCCTCTTTATAACCCAGCCTAGTCTTGTCTTTTGGATTGATTAAGAGGGGTTGAATTGGTTCCACAATTCCTTGTTTTATTTTTCCTATAGGGCGTTTCCCCTTGTATCCCATCTTTTCTAATATTGTGAATACTTTTCCATATTGTGTTGTTTGTACATTTGCACTGGCTGCTTGGGACTCTTCTTCATCCTTATAAAGCCAGTTTAGAACATCCTTGTCTTTGGCTTCATCAACTGTGGTGCCTGATTTTACAAATCGACCATCAAAGAGTGTAATTGGTTGTGATGACTATTGCGTTGATGTTGAGGGTTGCCCATATGACTTTGGGGAAGACAGTTGTGAAAGGAATAGATATTTTTCAATGAAATATTCACCCACACCTTTGTATTTGACTTGAACTTTTTTCTCAAATTGTTTGGACAAGGCATTTAATTGGGTTTCATGATTTGAGGACATAGAAGGAGCACCTTCTTCCTTTTTCTGAGACTGTTTAGACATGGAACTGGATTGACCTTCATGATTTGGGGAAGTGACCAACGGTTTTGATGAGGAACTTGACTGGCTTTGATTATTGGTAGGGATGGAAGTGGAAGCTTCTCTGTTATGAGGCACAAAGACATCTTGGGCCGATTTAAGGGTGTTGCAATATTGAGGAGTATTAGAATCATCCAAGATGGTGATTTCTTGGACACCACAAGGGAATTTCAAACGTTGGTGGTATGTTGACAAGACTTCTTGCATTTCATGGATCCATGGGTGACCCAATAGTATGCTGTAAGTCAAATCCTTGTCCAAGACTTGGCAGATTACATCTTTTTGAATTAGTCGTACTTGAATGGGTAAGACAATCAATCCCTATGAAGATCTTTCCTCATCATCGTATGCTTTTATTGTAATATTTTTCTTTGAATCTATTGCATTTTTAGAAAATCCTAGGGCACAAACAAGCTTTAAAGTACATATATTCAGGTTGGCTTCTACATCTATTAGGACACTTTTGACATGATGTTTATGAATTAGGACTTAAATATGGAGTGGGGCATTGTGGGGATGAGAAATAGATGCATCATCATTTTCTAAAAAAGATAAGCAATGAGGTGCAGTCAAATTTCCCACCATGGCCTCAAATTTACACACTTCCAGATTCGTTGGTACTTTGTGTCCACTAGGGATTTTTCCAAAATATCTTTGTGGGCGGGTAAAATCTTGAGTAGTTCCAATATAGATATTTTCATGGGGATCTTTTGTAATTGGTCTACTATGTTATATTGATTGGACGAGGCCACAGGTGTTTAGACGAACTTCCTTTTAGTACATATTTAGCATGTGCTCTCATGGTCACATTTATTGGTATGTTGTCCTATTTCCTATTGATTTTAATGACATTAATTTGAGTATTAGTTGCATCCATGTCTTGTTTGATGTTATTAATCTGATTTTCAACTGTAATGATGTCTTGTTCATGTTCAATTGGAATGTCATTAATTGGATTGCTGGCTGCAATAGTGTCTTGGTTGTCATTAGTTTCAATGTTATTCATTTGATCTTCCACTGCTAAGATATGAAGGATTGCAGTATCATGGACATAGTTTACATTTTTCCCTTTGTTGTTTGTTGTAGAGGACTCCCCTTTTTCATAGTTCAGTAAGGGATTTTTGAACACTCTGTGATCAACATTTGTTTGGAGTCCTATTCGTATAACTATCATTTATTAAGTCTTATATCTTGTGTTTCAATTGCATGCAACTATTTGTTTGATGACCTTTGCAGCGATGAAATTCACAGTAATAAGCATCATTCCACCATGGTGATTCTACTTTTGGTTCAAAGCCTTGGTTGTCAGGTAGTACATTATAAGGTTATTTGCAAGAAGTTCTCTCAATGAAGATTTGTGTGATTGAACCAAAGGCATGAATTTTTTGTGGTTTTATTGTGTTTGATAGGGTGGAGGCTTAGATGGGGTATTACTTTGATTGTGGTTGTTTTGATTGTTGTGTTGGTTAACATTTTGATTAGTGCCTTGATTGGTGTTTTGATCAGTCTCAGTTGTGGTTCCTGATAGATTAAAGACCGGTTTGGCATTATGTGTTTTGGCGGCACCATCATTGGCATTCTTATTTCTTGTCCAAAATTTTGATTTCTCATTGTTATTATGATGATTGGAAGAGCTAGCATTGTTTGATCCTTCATTGTGAATTTTCAATACCCCTCTTTTGACTAAAGCTTCTTCAATTTTGACACCATTTTCTATCATCTTCTCAAAGCTAGAGGGACATTGCAATTGTAGCCTATAGCTCATTTTGCTATTGAGGTTGTCAATAAAAATTTCCATCTTTTCTTGTTCAGGTATAGGATGAGTGTATCAAGAAAATAACCTTCTCCACCTTTGTAAGAATATGAGAAAGGATTCTCCTTGTTTCTATTTGGTATTACAAAGATCCTTCATGGTTATCTCATGTGAAATGTTATATGAATATTGAGTGATAAATTTGTTGACAAGTTCTTCAAAGGATTTTATGCCTGGCTGTAGTTTTGAAAAGCATTCCATACAATGGCCTCCCAAGTTGTGAGGAAAAAGTATCATCAAGTAGGTATCTTCGTGAGAAAACTCAAGACTCATGGTTCAAAATTCCCTCACATGGTCTATGGGGTCAGATTTTCCATTGTATTTTTCATGTGTTGGGAGGTCACAATTTGGTGGGAATGGTATCATGTTCAAATTCCTAAAAGGGTAGGGACAAATATCTTTTGGTAGTCCCTTTTTGCATGTCTTGTAATTATTGTTGAAGGTTCTTCATTTGATGTGTTAGGGCAGCCATTTGATCTACATTTGGTGTTTTAGTTTTAGTTTTCTTTGGTGTTCCTTTCAATTTATTGACATCAAAATCACTTGGTAATTTGACCCCTTGGTTTGCTAACATTAGAAGATATTTTTCTCCATCCTTTTCAAAGATCCTCTCTAGGAATTTGTGAAATTTGGGATCTTGGTTTGCTTGTTCTATTTCCTGCTCTGTTATTTTTTCTATTTCATTTTGAGGGATTTTGTGGAAAGGGTTTTCTTCTGGTTCACCCACAGTGTTTTGAGGTTCAAGTTCCTTATCCTTAAGTTTTTTCTTTTTGGGATCTTGTTAAAACGGGCATGCAAGTGGTGAAGGTTTGTTAAATTTTGATCGTTATTTAGGAGTGCCAAAGAGATACCTAGGTCGAATAGAATGATGAATTCTATTGATGGGACTAAGGTTAGGAAATTCGATGTAAAGTGTGTTGTTTCTGGATGAAGGATGGAAAATCTTGATGGTGAAACTCAACTTGATGATCAAATTTAAGTTTGATGGTTGGGAATTTTTAGATGTTTGATCAAAGTTTAGGTAAATGATTTCACTTGTGAATGCAAATTTTTCCAAGTTCAAAGCAATGTTGGAATAAGGAAATAACTCTTCTATGGAAAAGATCCCTAAATATGGGTTCAAAATGTCGGATAGGGGGTAAAATTTAGCTTTCTAGTTATAAATCTGGTGGATACGCTATAATAGTCAGTGGATGTGCTAAAAGGAAGATGCGCTATAGAATTCCTTGGATGTGCCATAGAATGGCTTGGATGCACTATAGAATAGCTTGAATGCGTTGGAGGATTGGTTGGATGCGCTACATAATAACTTGAATGCACCAAAGTATGGGGTGTATGCGCTATAATAATGGGTGAATACGCTACAGAATGCAATGGATGCACTGGCCTATATGGTGAATGTGATATAATAGTAGATGGATGTGCCAAAGAGTGGTGTAAATGTGCCAGAATAATTAGTGGATGCACTAAATTGGGAAAATGTTACAGTTTCTTGCAAGTTTGTTTGACTTTTCTGATTTTCCAGTCAGAGAATTGGTTGTTTCAAAGGATGTTTTCTGAATCAAGGTTTTCACTTCCACAGTGTGATGTTTTGTTTGAAGTTTATTTAAAAACACATTGGTAAAACACATCAAGCATGTACAATTCCTAAGGTTATGTAGGACAATATTTACTGGATTCCCACTTGGATTTTACTCTAGCTGCACCTACTTTTAGCGGATGATTAGAAACTTGACTACACTGGCTCCCCTCCACGATACTCACTTCTCGGGTCAGCCAAGCTTGAGTACCCATGAATCTCCCATGGCATACTTCTCATCTCTATTAAAAGCTGCAAAAATGTGGGACAACTTCAAAGGTTAGACCTTCTGCACCAGTAAGTAGAATAGGATTTTGGCATGCTATAACAAAAGGTTCTAGTATAGGCATGTCATTCATGGGGGATCATCCATGCGGCAAGAGACCATTGTTTCCCTTCTTGTCAGAACAATCCTCGTGATACTTGAACTTTCCTCAAGTACCCACACTTATATACTAGGTGGAAGTTGCTTGGGTTTAGCATGTTCCCGGTTGGGTCATTCCCTTGGGTGATTACTTTTTCCCACAAGGCAGGCCCTCTAAGGATAAAACAAAATAATAAAAAATGGGTCTGGCTTTTTGGTCACCCAATTAAGGGGAGAGCATATGCCTACCATTCATCAAGCACATAAAACATGGTGTTCTTTCCCTCCTAATTAATCTAGATTCCTAAATTAACCAAAAGGAAATAAATCAACTCCAACCCCTGCACCAAATTTATTAGTAGTTTTCAATAAATGTTCTTTAACAGTGTTCAAGGGTTTTAGCAAAGTCTCTGATAGCATTTATGAAACCTGCACAGTAGAAAAACATTCATCAGTTTTCAAATTTTCAAAAATTTCACAATGAAAATTAAATGTGCCATTACAGTAATTCAATGTGCTAAAAAGGTAGATGCACTTGAGAATGCAGTGAATACACTATAGAAAACAATGAATGTGCTATAAAAAGTAATGGATGTGCTATAGAAATCCCCTGATGCACTGATGAATGAATTGGATGGACCAAAAGAACTCATGGTTTCACTATAATAGTTAGTGTATGCACCGAAAAATGTTTCAGGTGCATCAGAATAATTAGCGGTTGTGTCGGAAGAATTCACGTCTAAACCTGTAAGCACACTTTCCAAAAAAAATAAAAATAACATGGGCTAGGCCCCATGATGGGCGGCAATTTATGTGTGCAAAATATGGGAATCAGAACAAGTAATTCAAACCACACAATCGATGCAACGTGTTATATTAAGGAAATCAAATTTAACAATACAACTAATACAAAGATTCCTCAAAGCAATTCCATTGTCCTCTATTCTTAAGGATCCTATATTAGTGCTCTCAGATTTTAGGTATGCACTAAACTACTAGGATGACACCTATGAAATGAGAAGCCATTAAACTGAAATGCAGGAACTATGCCTACATCTACATGATTGATGAATTTGATGGATGATATGCTAAATGATGTGTTGAATGATATGATGTTGTATACAAAATGATTCTAAATGGTGCAATGATAAAATGCTAAGCTAATGGATATGTTATGTAAATGTTGTAATGATAATGCAACAAACTAAGTTCCTAGAAATGAAATCTCCATTTTAACACTACTTGAAATCAAATGCTAAATTCTAAGTTAAAATGTCAATGCTAAGCTCACTAATATTGAAAGTATTTCTGTAGAGTAAATTTATGTTATGCTCTCTATATGAAAAGTTGTAAATGAGCCTTTATTTATAGATTTCACTAAGGCATCAAGTGATGTGGCAACAATGGATGACTAGGATTTAGTCTACAGAGATCAACGGTGAGAAGCGAAGAGGTTAGAAAGAATCAGGGAAGTTGTTCCCTTTAATAGAACAAGCTTGCCAAGTGTAGAAGGGAATAATTGGAAAGGAAAAACCATGTGTCTTTGAGGTTGTTAAAATTGTTGAGGATAAATGTCCATTTAGAAATTAGAAATAATTAATTTCATGTGACACATGGTGAGGTGGAAGATGAGGTGGAAGCAAGTTAGAAAAATATGGAGAAATGTGACTAAATTCCAATTTTAAAATTCAAATTTAGTTGGAGGGAATTAATCAAATAAAAAAAATTAGTTAAATTTGTTTATTTAATTAAATCATGAAGAAAGTGGTTTAGATAGGAAGAATTAAGAAATATGAACTCTATAAATAAATTTTTCAATTTATTTATAAGTAGAGGAAATAAAGATTTTATAATTAAATAACTAGTATTTAATTAATTTTCTCTAGACCATTTTTAGATGTATACAATGGGAATCATGTAGTTGCATTAGGATTTAGTCAAATAGAAAGGGTAATAGTGATAGATAAGGGCTTCAACCCACATTGTATTTATGGGTTTTAACGCCACATCTTTCTATAATTTGTAAGTCAGAAGGCAGGACATGTTGCCAATGAATAATTGATCATTCTCTATATTTACATGTGTGATTGTTGCTCCAATTGTTTGAGTTTTCATTGTGTTTACTCAAGTTTCAAGGTTGGACAGTCCAATTTCTAGACCCTCCATCCTTGACTACACCAAGTGGTATCAGAGCGAAGTTGTGAACCTTTGGAAGATCAGAGTGAGTTTGTGAACTTTGGGATAGTGAAGATGGACAAATCACCGACTTGAGGTAGTTGCACTAGAGTGATTTTGTGAAGTTGAGCGAAGGAATTCTATAAGATCTTTGTGTGGATGGATCATTGATTTGAGGCAACCTACTTGTGTTTTTCAACAAATCACCGATTTTGAGGCAGTTGCGACCCTGTAGCTAGATCGCTGACTTGAGATAGTTGCACCAGATCCTAGGAAAAGATGTTGCCAAGGAGAATTCATACTACTTTTAATGTTGCTAGAAAGATGGATGAGATGATGGAAATGAAACAAACCATGAAAGTGAGATTGGATTCTATTGAAGAAGACCGAAGAAAGGGCTTAAACCCTAGACCTAATGATGAATGTGATGATGATGAAGTTCAAAATACAAATTGAGCTAAAGAAACCTTAGAAGAGGAAGAATCAGATCAGATGAAGATGTTGAAGGATATTTTGAAAATAGGAAAGCGACATAGAATGGAGATTTTGAATTATACCGAAAATCTAAACCCTGAGGAGTTGATTGATTGGATAAATGAAATTGAAGAATACTTTGAATATGAAGAAATTGAAGATCCAGAGAGAGTGAGATTTGCAAAGAATAAGCTGAAAGGAAATGCTACAATATGGTGGAAGGAGGTTCAATTGGAGAGAAATAGAAAAGGTAAATAGAAGATTGTGAAATGGGATAGGATGGCGACAAAATTGAAGAACTATTTTATACCTACGGACTATGAGTTGGAGCTATTGAAGAGATTGCAAAACCTGAGACAGAAGGAAAATATTGTGAAAGGGTACACTAAGGAATTTCATAAGATCATTATCAGGACCAGACATAGTGAAGAAAGCAAGGAGAAAGTGGCAAGATATATCAATCAGTTGAGGATGAACATTCAGGAAGAGTTGAGTTTGGTGAGGATGAATTCAGTAGAGGAAGCATATCAGTTTGCATTAAAGGTGGAGGAAAATCTAAACTAAAGACATGAACAAAGATAGAGAGGAAGAGGAGGTAGATTTCAAAAAGGAAGGTCACATTCCAGAGGAGAAAAACATATGTGGAGAAAAAAAAGGACAAAGATTCATACCACAAGGAAGAAAGGGATACCAATTCATACCAGAGGGGGAGAGATGACATAAATTCTTACTGCCACAATGGAGGAGGCTACAATTCTTATCACAATGATGGATACCAGAGAAATGAGAAAGGATATGAAAAGAGAAATTTTAGAGGAACCTATTTTAAGTGCAGAGGAGAAGGACATAGAGCATTTGAGTGTCTCCAAGAAGGCAAGAAGAATGTAAATCATGCAATAAATAGATATGTGGAGGAAGGACTAGTGGATCCACCGAGTTCCAGGGGAAGTCCTAAGAAGGGAGAATCATTATTCATGAGGAGAGCATTGTTCTAGCAGAAAGAAGTACCTAAGGAGGCACCATAGAGGAAAAGTTTGTTCTGGACTAGATGTAAAGTAGGAGGTAAGTGTTGTAAAGTTATCATTGATAGTGGTAGCATGAATAACCTAGTTTATGAGGAAATTGTGATAAAGTTTAATTTTGAAAGAAGGAAACATCTAAAACCTTATAGGATAGCTTGGATTCAAGATGAACACATGATACTAGTAAGTGATTAATGCCTAGTGAAATTCAAAATAGGATCATATCATGATGAAGTACTATGTGATATTATGCCAATGGATGTATGTCATATGTTGTTGGGTAGACCTTGGAAGTATGATAAGAAAGCTATACATGATGGGAGAAAGAATATCTATACCATAACATCCAATGGAAAGAGAATCACCTTGACACCTTTGGAAGATGAACCTAAAAGTGAAGTATGTGGTATGACTAGAATCAATTTGGTAGATGGAAGGAAATTTTTGGATGGATTGAGACATGAGAACATGTGTTTTCCTTTGATTCCAAGGAAGTGAAGATCCCTAGATGGAGAGAGAATCACAAGAGAAGAATTGTCAGAGAAGGAAGTCATTGAACTGATAATAGAGTACCAAGATCTTGTATCAGAAAATGTACCTGATGGATTACCACCAATCCAGAGTATCAACCATCATATAGATCTTATTCCAGGAGCTAGTTTTCCAAACAAATCTACACACCAGATGACACCAGGATAGCATGTGGAGCTGAACAGACAGATACATGAACTGTTGAAGAAAGAATTGATTAGGGAAAATATGAGCCCATGTGTGGTACCAACTGTACTTGCACCTAAGAAAGATGGAGAATGGAGGATATGCACAGATTCAAGAGCTATCAATAAGACCATTGTGAAGTATAGATTCCCATTTCCTAGGATGGATGACATCATGGATAGTTTGAGTGGAGAAAAGCATTTCACCAAGATAGTTCTAAAGAGTGGATACCATCATATCAGGATCAAAGAGGGAGATGAATGGAAGACTACTTTCAAGATAAATGAGGGATTTTATGAGTGGTTGGTCATGCCATTTGGACTAATTAATGCACCTAGTACATTTATGAGACTGGTGAATGAAGTTTTGAAGAAATTCTTGGGTAGGTTTGTTATTGTTTACTTGGATGATATTCTAATTTTTCAGTACGACTAAGGAGGAGAATTTGGATCACATCAAACAAGTATTTCAGAGGCTAAGAGAAGAGAAATTGTTGATAAACATCAAGAAGTGTAGTTTCATGAAGGAAGATCTAGCATATTTGGGATTTGTGATATCTGTGGAAGGATTGAAGATGGACCCTGAGAAGGTTAAAGCAATAATTGAATGGCCTACACCTGTGAATGTTGGAGAAGTAAGATTATTTCATGAACTAGCAACTTTTTACTGAAAGTTCATCAGAAACTTTAGTGGTATTTGCACACCTATGATAGAGACAATGAGGGGCGACCATAAGGAGTTCAAGTGGACATCAGGAGCACGAAATATTTTTGAGTTGTTGAAGCAAAAGGTGATAGAACAACCTATGTTAGCACTACAAAACTTTGATAAGGTATTCCAAGTAGATTGTGAAGCTAGTGGAAGTGCAATAGGAGCTAATTTAAGTCGGGAAGGGAGACCAGTAGCCTACTTCAGTGAGAAATTAAATGATGCTAGGAGAATATATTTAGTTTATGATTAGGAGTTATATGCAATAATACAAGCCTTGAAAAAGTGGAGACATTGCTTGTTACCTAAGGAATTTGTGTTGTACACGGATCATCAAGCTTTACAATATTTGAATAGTCAAGGGAAGTTGAACCAAAGACATATGATATGGGTAGAGTTCTTACAAAGTTACACATTTGTGTTGAAGCACCAAAGTGGGAAGTAAAACAAGGCTATAGATGCATTGGGCAGGAGGAGCTTGTTGAAAAAGATGAGAATTGAAGTATTGGGTTTTGAAGAACTGAAGCATATGTATAAGGGGTACATTAATTTTGTTGAGGCATGAAAGGTTTGCAAGGAACCTGTAGAGATGGATAGAAGTAAATGGTTGGATTATTTCATTCGGGAAGGTATGTTATTCAAGAACAATCAGTTGTGTATTTCTAGGAGTTCAATGATAGAGAATTTGATCAAGGAAAATAATTGTGGAGGTTTGGTAGGACATTTTGGGATTGACAAGACTGTAGCATTGGTGAGTGAGAACTATTTTTGGCCACAGTTGTACAAGGATTTCAAGAAGTATGTTCAAAGTTGTAGTATTTGTCAAGTTGAAAAAGGAAACAGTTAGAGCACTAGAATGAATACACCATTGATAGTACTGGAGAGACTGTGGGAAGACATTAGCATGGATTTTGTGTTGTGATTACCTAAGACACCAAGAGGATTTGACTCTACATTTGTGGTTGTGGATAGATTTTCTAAGATGGAAAATTTCATACCTTGTAAGAAAACTAGTGATTCAGTACATGTTGCAGACCTATTTTTCAAGGAGATTGTAAGATTACTGGACTACCAAAGAGCATAGTATCAAACAGGAACACTAAGTTTGTTGTATATTTTTGGAAGAGATTATGGAAGAAGATGAAGACAAATTTGAAGTATAGTTCATCATTTCACCCACAGACAGATGGAAAAAAAAAGTGGTAAATATGAGTTTGGGGAACTTTTTGAGGTGTTTGACTGAAGGCAAAGCAGGAAATTGGGACTTAATATTACCACAAGTAGAATTTGCATAAAACAATTCAGTAAACTGGAGCATAGGAAATAAACCCTTTGAAATTATGATAGGACAAAAACCCAGAGGAGTACAAGAATTAAGAGATATCAGTATGGAGAATAAAAGGAGTTCGGAGGAAGAATAATTTGCAGGATTCATGGAAACAATGCATACTCAAGTTAAGGAGCACCTAGAGAATATGAACAATACATACAAGGAAAAAGCACATGAAAAGAGGAGACATAAGGAGTTTGCAATAGGAGAGGAAGTAATGGTATATTTGAGAAAGGAGAAATTTCCAGTTGGGACATAGAATAAGCTGAAGATGAAGAAGTTTGGACCTTGTAAGACCATTAGGAAGTTTGATTCTGGAAATGCATATGAAGTGGAACTACCAGAGGAATTTGGCATATCACCTATATTCAACATTGCAGACCTATACTAGTATCATGAAGGGGAGTCATAGGAGGACAAAGGAGTTCATTTACCAGACTAGATAGCACATCATCCAGAGGAAATTGAGGAAATTTTAGATAGCAGAGTTGGACATAGTACCAGAGGAAGGCAATACAAGGAATATCTAGTCAGGTGGAAGGGAAGACCAGAGGAAGATTCATCATGGATTTCTTAGGCTGAGGTGGACCGCATTGGTTTTCATCTATCCCCATGAAAGTGAGAGGCTCACTTTTCTTCAACCTCGAGTGTCTGATGTAGGAGCATCCCAAGTTTCAAGCAATCTTGCATCAACCAAAAATATTTGCATTCATGTTTTCTTGCATTTCAGTAGTTAACTGTTTGGACCCAGTCTCAGTATTTCATACCACATTATATTTCCTTGTAAGATCAGAGCTCATGGGATAGGATATATAATATTCATAGCAACATCTACATCATATCCAGAATTCAAGTGTTTTGGAGATTCCAGTATGAAGTTATTGCTAACGAAATATCAATTATATTTGGACAGAGAGCATTCACTGACTAGTCATGGATTTTCAAGTGTGCGGACCTATTTTGTGACTTGTGGAGATTAGGAAACTATTTATTAAGGATGCACATTCATCGAGGAACCTTCATTCTGATTTGCATATGTTTTTCCAATAATCAAATGAGAAACATATGTTTTGGCTGAACTTCACACGTTTCATCAACTTTGGGGTTTGAGACCTCTTAAGGTTGGCGTAGACCTTTTCAAGAATTTGGAATTAGTATATATAGGCATCATGTAGTTTCATTAGGAGTTATTAAAGTAGAAAGGGTAATAGTGATAGATAAGGGCTTCGACCCGCATTGTATTTTTGGGATTTAACATATCTTTCTGTAATCTGTAAGTCGAAAGGCAATGCATGTTTCCAGTGAATAATTGATCATTCTCTATATTTCCATGTGTGATTGTTGTTCCAATTCTTTTAGTTTCTATTGTGTTTACTCTTGTTGCAAGGTTGGATATTCCAATTCCTAGACTCTCCATCCTTGACTACACCACATATGGAGAGCTCAAAGATGATCTTGAAAGTGAGATAGATAGTGGCCCTGCTTTTGGTTCTTTGGGTGAGGCTCCCAAATCCCCACCAGTAAAAAATTCTAAGAAGAGAAAGGATATAACTGAGTGGAAGCCCAAATAGAAGGTGTACACATGAAAATCAATAGAGGGGTAGCCATCGAAGAAGGCAAAGAGAATAGGAACCTTTTTTCTTGAGATGCCCACTATCCAGGAGGAAGGACCTCTGCGCGAAGATGAAGAAGAAGTTGAGAAACCTCACTCACCACCACCTACCACCTCTACACTCCAATCAACCATTGTCACTGCTGCCACCACACCATCCCATTCCACTCCTAAATCATTTCCCATCTCATCCCCACCTACTATGGAAATCTCAGTCTGCCTTACCTTCACTTCACCAACTACCTCCATGGTGGTGTTGGATTCTTCTTCCTCCACTACTTCCCCACTCTCATATTCCTCTCTCTTGCCTCCATCTCCTACCTTTTCCACTCTGCTGCCTTCTTTTCCAACAACCTCCATGGCAACTATCACCCTACCACTTTCCTTCTCTACTTACATGCAGACTGTGCCAATCAAGCTCTCTAGGGTAATCCTTAACCCCAAATTCGAAGCATGAATGGCCCAACTCATTGTTGATTTGCCTCTTCCTCCACCTCCCACTGAGTTACTAAAGATGGAGGAAACTATGCAAATTTTTGAAGAAATGGAGAGGCTTAGTGGGGAGCAGCTCAAAGAAGAAAATGTGGACATTACTGAAAACCCAAAGGACTCTAATAGGGATGACTACTTTGAGCATCCTGAGGGAGGGTTAAGGGTAAATGTAAACAAAGTAGCCTTAGATGAAGAAGCACAACAAATGCCCAAGGAGGGAGTTACAAGTAAATTTGAGGACTATTATGAGGTTGATACCTCTAGCCAGGAGCTCGAAGAAGAAAAACCTAAAGGGCATGCAAAGGAGGAAGTAAACCTAGGGAAGCATCATTTTGATGAAGGGGGAACTGAAATGGGTATTGAAGTAGGTAAAACTAATGAACCCCCTCAGACTAGCCAAGATGAGGGCTTGAAAGAAAAAGAAGGAGAAGAGGATACAAGAGAAAAGAGTGTTGAACATGAGAAATAAATTAAAGAAGATAAGGGGGTAGCACAGGAAGAAAATGTTGCTAAAGAAGATGCAGGAACTACTGAGCCTGACAGAGGGAAGGCTATGCAAGAAAAGGAGCTAGATGAGGAAGAAAGAAATGATAAAGAGTATCCTAGGAACAAAGATAATGAGCCTTCGAAGGAATAGGAAGAAGGGAGGGATAATGAATCCCCAAAATGTCAAACAAAAGTCCTCTCGTGGCTAGAGCAATAACTCAAAATAAAATCCCCAATAGTTGTTGATCCCAAGGCTCGATTAGAAGCAATCTTGGCCAGAGCGTAGGTAAAAACTAGGAAGGAGTAGAAATATAAGATCTGGTCTCACATTAAAACTAATGCATCTGGATCCAGATTACTACAAGTAGCTACTCCCATTGTAGGGAAAGATGTGAACACCATTCAAAGCCAAGATTATCAAATATCTACCATCAATCTTGGCCTGACATCTTGCAAGAAAGAGGTTGATGAATTCCAAGGGTCTGTCTCCACCATCTTGTAGCAGATGAACAAAGACCAATCCACAAAGGAAGAGTTAGAGGAAAAAGTGGCAGAACTAATTTCCTATATACAATAGTGGACCTCATTAGGAGAAGAAGCTCCAATAGAATCATCGCACCCTCCTTGCTCTCAAAGGAGGTGACTAAAATAGAAAGAATGAAGAATTGGAATAATTCCACCTTAGACTGGTTCAAGAGGTTTCTCGACACAGGTGACAAAGGCATCCAACATGTGGGAAGAATACATAATGAATTTTGAGTATTGCAAAAGGAGGTTGAAGAGGAAATGGACGTTTGCAAAGAATTCCCAAAACTATATAAAATTACATATCTAAGGTTGGAGAGCATCCTCAAGCTCACTAAAGAAATATGGGAGAAGGAGTTGGGGCTACCCAAGGCTTGGCAATTGAATTTTTAATACAGGAAAGGGATTTTGGAAAAGGCCCTACAGGAATTAGAATCCCATCATGAGTGGATCGTGACACACTAGATTGAAAGTGATGATTATTTAAAGATGATGGCAGGTTATAAGATGCCCAACCTGGAGTTATATCTAGAGGATATTAAACGGGAATTCCACAAGAAGGTAGAGTAGGAGGCTGGTGACACTTTGTCATCCAATTTTATGGATTTTTCTTCTAGAACCTTCACAGAGTTAGAGAAGATCATCAGAGCTATGCCAAAGTGCACCGAGCATCGGGACCAAATAGTGGAAGGATTTAAAGAATTGATTTCACAATCTCCAAATCTGAGCTCTCTAAAGAAAAGAAGCTACTAGCTATGATCAACAAGTTTGTAAAATATGCCACTCTGCAAAAAGAGGCTAGGAAACCTATTATAGCTTATGAGTATTTGTCAAAATAGTCATAGAAGGCTAAAGTCAGCTAGAAAAAAAAATAGACTATAGGATGAAATAGGGATAAGACAAAAGAGTCTATTTTTATATTGTAAAATATTGGGGGTTGGTGAAACCCTAGACTAGAATGAATCTAAGCCATTCATTGTAAATGAATCTTGACCATTCATTCTTCTTTTGGAAAACTATAAATAGGAGCATCCTCTCATTTTCAAAGGGAGAGATGAGTTGTTGTGTAAAGACATGCTGCTGCAAAATATATGAGAAATGCATTGAGTTAATGGTTTCTTGTGCGTTGCTCTTCATGCGTGCATGATTCTATCTCCAATAATTAATTTCAGCATTGTTATTTCAGTTTAAGTTTATTTTTGTTAGTAGTTCATGTTGTGCTTTAATGATGGATGTATGCTATAGTATTTAATGCACTTTTAGCTCATGCTTTTAGCCATTTGTTGATGAAAAATTGGTGTGTAAAGTTAGTCTGATCTATTTCATTTATAACACTTAACTTCTATTGTATATGTGCATGTTTAAGAAATCATATTGCAGTCGGAAAATCATAAGTAAACCTTAGAAGATTGCACTAGTTTTATGAAATTGTGGGATGTCCTTGGTTAAGTAAAATTCAGTTTGAGAAGTTTTTCCACTATATAATCCTCCATTGTTACTATTCATCTTAGTTGTAGACTTAGGAAAACCTCTAAACCTTTTCCCTTTTGATATTTCTTTTAAAATCTAAAGTTAGAAACAAGTTTCTAGCATCATTGTAAAGCAAAATCTGATGAACACAAGGAGTTTCAGCTTGTTATTCTAAAATTACAGTCACTATTCATCATTTCTATAACTTTGAAACTCCATTTGTAGACCTGAGAAAACTCCAAGCTTAGTGAACCATAAAGGGCCCTTGTGATTACCAGAAAATCACAACAAAAAGCTAAGTTATTTTTGCTAGTCATGACCTAACACCTGACAGACCTTGGGGTGATTGTTTGAAACTTGGTTACAAATTTTTACCTTTCAAGAGAGACATCTCACTTGTGTGTTTTCTGTGTTGAGAAGTGTAAAAATACCCATCAATGCTTCTCTAGTCTTAGATTTACCTAACAGGTCATCAACATAATCCTCCATTATAATATGAATAAGATCATGGATAATTATTGTCATGATATATTGATAGGTTGCCCCTAAATTCTTCAAACCAAAGGACATAACATTATAACAATAAGTTCCCGAAGGAGTGGTGAAAGTTGTTTTATGTTGATCTTCAGTTGCAATCCTAATCTACGTGTACCCTAAAAATTCATCCATGAGGGATAACATTGCATGACCCACCGTAAGATCAACAAGTATGTCAATACTGGGAAACGAGAAGTCATATTTAGGACAAGATTTGTTAAGATCTCTAAAATCAATGCAGATCTAAAATCCCCTAGTGGGCTTAGCTATAGGAACAATGTTGGAGATCCAATATGAATAGTCAATAGGTCTTATAAATCTAGCTGCCAATAGTTTCTCCAACTCAAATTTGACAAGTAGAGCAACCTATGGATGTATTTTTTAGAGATTTTTTTTTATAGTTCTGACATCAAGACGAACATCTAGATGGTGCACCACAAGAGTAGGATCCAATCTAGGCATATTAGAATAAGTCCAAGAAAAATTAATGAATCCTTCTTGAAGTAGTTTAGAGAACACTTGATATTCATCTTCAAATAGAGACTTGGCCACATGTGATTTTTGGCTCAACTTTAGTACCCAGATTTATCTCTCTAGTCTATTCGATTAGGATAGAATATTTATCAGACCATTGAGTACCCATAAGGAAAAGATGAACATCCCCATCCTCTAATGCCTCAGAGAGGTTTTCACTAGAGGATACACCCTTTATTTTTACTTTGGATGGGTCTAAAAGTGCCTTAGAAAGGTTTTCACTAAAAGACACTTTTTTATTTTTTTTGTTTTCTATTTTTGCAGTTAGGGTGCTCATCTTCCCCAAAGTAGATACCATAATCCTCTTCCAATCCCATGAAATGTACATATTCCTCTTTGAAATGGAAAACATCTATGGGTGTTGTACCTCATTGGACATCCAAGTCATTGTAGGAGAGTATGATAGTTTCTTGTTCAGTGATGTCTTCAATTATATTAGTTTCTATATTAACATTATTTTACATACTAGGTAATGATGCAAATTTCTTTCTTTTTATCATAACCAAGCCCTTGTTGTTTTGGATGTGTAGGTGGCTAAATAGGCTTGTACATTCCTTGCTCATTCACACCTAATCCTCCTCCTTGATAGTTAACCTTTTGTGCTAACTTGTGTGCTTTTGGATACACCTCTTGAAAATACTCCAAAAGAGAATGAGAAGGATCATGTTCTTCTTCGTATACCCACTTACTGACATCATCATCAAGTTTCTCTTGTGCTAAGGTTCCTAAGGACTAAAAGGTGATAGAACCCACAATCTTAGAACTCAAAGTCTTGGTTGTTGGTTCCTATTATTGTGTAGATACTGATGGTTGGCCATAAGTATGTGGGGAGGGTGGAATTGTGCCCACATTAAGTGTAGTACACATTTCATATTCTCCACATCCCTTATCAATGATCTTCACCTTAGCAATGGAGGATTCAAGTATGGAATATGGGGTGTGTGATGAAATGATAGTGTTGGGGTTGACATAAGATGAAGATGAAGTGGGGTTAGGAGGCCCAACTTCAACTCTAGGACAATGCTGAGAATGGGGAAATGAAACCTCAAGAGCATGGAAGTACTCAAAAGGGTGTGGATCTGCATGTACGATGACCTCAACACCTATTATGTGGGAACTTTAGGAATTGATGATACATGGATGGTATGGCTTGCATGGCATGGTGGCATGGATGGTTGAGGAGGAGATTTTATGGTAAATCCAAGTCAAGAAAATGATCAGTGGTATACTGCATTGTGGGGCCAACTTGAATGGGAACGAAAATGGTGCCTTCAAAATCCCTCTCTACATTATCATATGCTTTGATTGTGATGACTTGATTATCTAATTTGGTATGAGTTAACCCCACTTGTTTAATGAAATTTAATGTACATAAATTGAGGGTAGAGCCATTATCTACCAAGACATGTTTAACTTTATGCTTAGAAATAAGAACCTCTATATGAAGGGCATGATTATGAGTGGGGTCAATGGGTGGCATATTGTTTTGACAAAATCCCAAGTGATAAGTAGATGAAAAATATCATACAAGAGATTGGAATTGAGTAGGATCAATGTCATTTGGCACATGGGTATCTTGTAAAGATTTTGTTAAGATTTCTTGGTGAATGGGGGAAGACTTCAACAAATATAGAATAGATATAGGATTCTTTCTAAAGTGATCAAGAATGTTATATTTCTGATTTACAGGAGGTTGTTGGGATGACGTGGATGGTCCTATAATAGATATGTGGGTTTTGCGGGTTGTGACAATGCATTGTGGGTCTTTTCCTTTACATGGATCATAGAAACACATGGATCTACTTGGGTAATACAACTGAACACATTATCATAATTAAAAGGAACCTTGTTATAGTATATATTGTTAGTACGATTTTTTTGACTATTGTTGTTAGATCCAGTGTTTGCATTAGATGAGCTAGCATCTTGGTTGTGCTTAGGAAAAGTATTTTGGAATATTTGTAATTAAGCATTAGATGATGTAGATTGGTTTCCCTCAACAATAATGTCTCCTCAATCAATGAGATCTTAGATATAGTTCTTGAGCTTCATACACTTATTTGTAGAGTGACCCTTAATCCTATGATAGTCACAATACTCATTATCCTTGTACTAGTTTGGCTTCAGTTTAGACTCATCAAAAGCAAGAGTAATTGGATACGCGACTACATTGGCTTGAACCAACCTTCTAAAGTTTGCATCCAAGGGTTCTTCTAAAGGATTGAAGGTGCGCTTAATATTCCCTTGACCAGATTGATTGGATTGAGTGGGAGGATGTGGGGCCCCTTGATGCACATATATGATATTGGCTATTGATTGGGTTGGTGTGTTTTGATGTCTTTGGGTGTTGTTGGCTACTTGGAAATGTTTAGTGTCAGTGATACCATCATTAAGTACATTCTTACTTTTGTTCTCGTAGCAAGACTTGCCATTAAATTCTTTATCCTTATTGTCCTTATAAGTCTTGACAAGCCCCTTGGTAATGAGGGCCTTTTCAATAATGACCCCCTTCTCAATGACGTCTACAAAAGTGGATAGGTAATGGATATGCAAATTATAAGCTATGTTAGGATGCAAATTTTCAACAAATATGCTAACTATTAATTATTTTTCAGGAAGACTACATGTAAGACAACTTGCTTGAGCTCACCACTATTGTGCAGTTTTTGCACACATGCCTTGCTGAAAGCAAGGACCCTCTTTTGCTTTCATTCCTAATGTTTTAGGCCTTTAATTTTGGGGATTTACTTTTCCTTTGCACGTGCTTGAATGATTATATTATTCTTGCAAATGCCTCCCTTCTAGGAAGCATTTTGAGGATCTAATGTTTTGGACAATTTTCGGGTTTTTGGATGTTTTCGAGAAAATCCACTCCTGATGGAATTCCCCAGATCCTCTGGTAACTTGATGCTAGCTGCATTGCACTGTGGTTCATAATTTCTTGGTCTTCGTGGAATTCCGTCGTGACCAGATTTTTTTGAATGTCCATTATCTTGTCGGATTCTCGGGTTTTGTTTTTGGTGGTCTTATCGATTGCATTTATGATCATTTGTATGATTTCTGAGCAAGGTATTTAATCAATTTTGGTGAATTTTGGGCTATTATGTTTTATCATTTTATCTCTAATTGACCCAAAGTACATGATCTTGAGTGCTTGGTTGGATTTGGCGTGCTGAATTTGTGAATTGTTGGATTTGGTGGTTGTTTTTTTGGGCATCATAGTTGTTGTAGCTTGCTCAGGCATTCGAGATTGTTGTTTGTCATTGCTATAATTGACTTGCATTTTATCAATGGTATGTACCTATTCCCCTGCTTTGATTGATAACATGTGAGTAATTCTTTCCATCCTGGGAATGCTTGGGGTTCGAATTTCTGTGTGTTTGAACGTTTGAAACTAGGGTTGCTCGATTGTGTTTGATTGGTAATCTCGAGTGAGTTTCTGAGTTTGTCTTTTGATTTCATTTTTTAGGTAGCTTGCTTGTGTGGCCATAAAAGAAACTTTGTGAAAACTTAGCATTTGAGTAACCTAAATCCCAAGTGTTCCCTATGCATCAATGGTGGATCTTTAGGGTTTCATGCTTAGGGCATTGCCATTTCCTTTCGATTTGCTTGAGGAGGAGCCTTAAGTTCAAAGAAGATATGTAGGAGGTCTAAATCAAGTCATTCATAGTCCCAAGTTCCTCAAATTTGTGATCATTCAATCAATTTGAGTGAGATCGTGAGGGAACGTCAACATTCAGGTTTTCCTTTAGTTTTGGGATTTTCCTTTGCTGGCGGATTTCCCCGATTTTCCTTGTCCTCTCCGTTTTCCTGAAATGTGTTGAATTCCGGAGTCTTGCCTGCTTCATAGATTTTTGTTGCTTTTGGATTTTCCTGAATTCTCCTTCGTCCCTTCATTTTCCTAAAATTCACATGACATCGTTGTTTTCACGGAAATCCGTCTTGGGCAGATTTGCTCGAAACTTTGTTGAAAATGATGAACTGAGGGATAGCATGATTTATTAGTTGATGATTATGCATTGTATGATCAGCTTGAGTTGTTTAAGGATGTATCATGTTGTTTCTTAGTTAATGATGGTCAATTGCATGATTATTTGATACTTTTATGCTTATTTCACTAGAATCTGCCTGGCTGGGAATTTTCCAAAATTCCTCTCTAGCCTGGATTCTGCGAGATGGCTGAAAACCTGAACTTTGAGATGATTAATTTTTATGAGGTTTTAGAGAATTTGGCTTATCATTGGACTTGTATTTTGGTTGAATGTGCTATTTGTGAATTGTTAACTTGGGTTTTATGTGATCTTTACTATGGTTTCTTTGTTGGATGTAGGCTGAGTCAAGCAAGGCAGTGACAAGTGGGACCAAGGGTAGAGTGGTGGATCCAAGTGTGGAGGGGTCTTCCATTTCTAAAGTAGAAAGAATCAAGATGGACATCAAGAGAAAAATTTTGGAGAGCAAGCTTACTTCTGTCTGGTCAGAGGTAACTGACACTAATGTTGGACTATGGGATTATGAAGAGTTCAAGACAAGAATGGTTGCACAAAACCTTCCCTTGCTGGCTAGAAGGACTTTGGAATCAAGATTGGCACATGTAGCTAGATTTCCTTCTACAGTGCAATGTTATGAGTTAGTGCTCAAATGTGCTAGGCACTATGATAGAGGAACACAGAGGATAGTTGGTCCCCAAGGGAGAATTGTGGCAAATTTAAATCTTGTGTCTATAGCCTAGACCTTTGACATGCCTGACAGGTCTCATGTAGTGGCTTTTGATATGGATATGGCAAGGAAGTTCTATGAGGAGGATACCATCAAAGCCCAGCAAGTCATCGATTCTTGGTTGGAAAATCCTAAGTCTCACTATTCCAAACTACCCAAGCAGCTATTCAGAGCCAAATTCAAGGAGTACTATGATGCTATCACCCTTCTTAGTAGAGTGGTAGGGTTGAAGAGTACTGGTGTGTTTGAGAGTTGGATGTTCCATGTCATTGTGAGGATGGAGAAAAATACTAATTATCATTGGGAAGGTGTTATAAGTGCTATGATTCATGAACAAATGTCTAATGTCCTACCAAAAAAGACCTTCACAATGACTTCCTAATTATTCTATGCGCTTGCAAGATTCCATCCATATAAGGGGCTAAGTACAAGGGGTATGTTTGGGAAGGATGTGATCTATGAGGTTTATCCATAGCTGCATCTGGGTAACTCGAGCTATAGGAGGGTGAATGATGCATTCACCAAGTACATCACCAGATTATTGCAAGGTGCAGAGCATGTGAGGATATCTGACAATTCCAAAGAGTTGATCAAAAGGTATGGGGCTTGGTTCATACAGTTTCCCACCTTCTCATACATAAGGATAGATGGCTACTAGAGGGCTCCATATCAGCTTCCAAGGTACCCAATAGACCATATCATACTTCTGGAAGTCACTAGACAGATTTGTGATTTTGATGCCATTGTGAAGAAAGATAAGCATAAGATTGGATTTGGTGATGACTTCCCTTTGAGGATAGGAACTAGTGAGGCATATCGTTCTATTAATTCAACTAGTGCTTCTGAGGAAGAAATGAGCACTCTTGGGTTATCCTTCCATTCCACGAGGTCTAGGTTTGATAGGATTGGTGAAGCACAAAAGAAAGCCAATAGAGAATATAGCCACAAAGATGATATGGAAGACTATTGGGTCAATTGTAGTGATGAATTTGAGATTAGAAAGAAGAATTTTTCTAGGCTTCCTGTTAACTTGGTTTGATTATATAATGTGAAGGATATTCTGGATCAAGTTGAAGATGATGGAGATTTGATTAAGGGCCATGCTTATGAGGCAGTGAAGGACAAACTAGTTGGAGAAGTGGACTGGTTGGAAGAGGAGAAAATAGAACTAGAACAACTTATGACTCCAGTAATTAAGTATACAAAGTTGTGGCTCAAGCATAAGATGTGGGAACTAGAAAGTGAAGGTGTGCAATGCACCTATGATCTAATGGGAGACTTGGAGTCTCATTCTACTTCTAAGGAGTCAACTGAACAGGATCGTAAGGGTAAGGGAAAGGTGATCTCTCCTTTCAAAATCAAGATTAAGGATGCTCAAGCAGAGGAAGTACAGGAAGTGGCAAAACAAAGAAAGCCTATTGCCAAGAAAAGGGGGCACGCTTCAAAGAATAAGAAGCTAGCAAAAGATGAAGCTGAAAAGGAAGACAAAGAGGTTAGTGCTTCTGTGCGCAAGAGGAGAAGGATAGTAAGAATGTCACAGAAGGAAAAGGGAAGCTCCAAGGCAGGAGAGGAAGTTGTCCCACCTGTGATAAATGTAGAAAGATCAAGAGAAAGAACACAGGTATATACAAGGAAATCTAGAACTCCTTCTCCTAAGGATAGTGTGCCATAGAGGGATGCTTCTCCAGTCGCTCCTCTTGCAGAACAACATGATAATGTTCCTCCTCCTCATGAAGCCAGTCCTGTGCCAGGTGAACTAGGTGAATCCAAGGAAGCAGAAACTCATCCAGGTCTAGAGGGAGAAGAATTTCAAGAAGGTGAGCTCTTTAGTGTTGAGGAGGAAATAGATAGGGTTTTGTAGTCTCCCCCAGTTTCATATGATGATTCACCTGCCAGGAGTGAAGAAGTTAGACCTCCTCAGAGAGAGGAAATACTAGTTAAGACTCCATCACCAGTGCATGAAGAAGAACATAATAAAGAAAAAGAAGAAACAACTAAGGAGATTCCTGAGAAGCAGGATTTGAATGAAGGTGTGCCTAAAGATCAACAAGATGAAGTTGGGCAGAGTAAAATACAGTCAGAATCCACTGTCCCAGGCTGGTTAGATAAGGAGTTAAAGAGAAAATAGATTGTTGTGGATGACACCCCTCTCAATTGGGATGAGCTGATGGAAAACATAGGAAAGGGAAAAGGAAAGAAGAAATCCAAGGTTATTTCCAAGATTGAAAGAGATGAGGCCAACAACAGGGTAGTCCGCATTGCTACTCCTGCCCCTGATAAAAACAGGGATGATGTAAATGGAAATAATTACAATGTGTATACCATCAACCTTGGGCCTACTTCTATGGAGCAGGATATTGAAGATTATGAAGGCTCTAGTGCAGTGATCTTGGGTAGGTTGAGGAAAGAAGTGCAGACTAAGCAAGAACTAAAGAAGGAGAATGAGAAATTAAAGTACTTGCAAGACTTGATAAAGCCCTTGCAATCTATTAGCTCCTCTTCTTCTGTTGTGAGTTTCCTACCACAAGAGACCATAACAGAGCTGGAGAGGATGAAGACCACTACTCTTGCCACAATGAACTGGTTATAGGGGGTGCAAATTAAGGGGGATAATGCCATCAAAGACATCCTTTCAACTAGAGGAGATGCAATGAGGTCAATAAATTGGTTGAAAGATGTATTAGCTCAAGATAAGGAAGATACAAATATCCTACTGCAAAAGACCAAGACCATCATGGAGTATACTGAAGATAAGTTGGTGAGTGATGGAATTCTTCCTTCCTCCAGAGCTGCAGAACCTTGGGAATGGTTTGAAGCTTTGCAAATAAGGAATTTTTTTTTGAAGAAGGTACATAAGCAGAGGAGGAAAATTGAAGACACCCTGACCGATATCTATAATAAATGCATTTCCTTCTTTGAAGTGATGACAAGGAGAAAGAAGTTTGCACCGAAGCATTTGAGCTTAGAGCAGTTGAGAAAATGGTGGTGAGATGTATATTTTCCAATCAGTGAAGATCCAGTTACTGAACATCAGTTGGATGATGTGGCCACCTATATTGCGGTTATTGATAAATATCAAACCAGTAAGGTTGAGTGGTATAAGTCGGTAGAACAGTTAAGAGAAAATATTAAATATATTGAGAAGAGACTTAAGGTTTTACCTCTACCATCTATAGCTGACTTGGATAGGATACTTTTGATGGTGCATGATAGGGTGGAGTGAAATAAAGATAAAGGGGGAAGTGTTTAATGCAAGGCTACATCATAATTTGTGCTTCCCATTATTTCTCCTCTTCCTTCACATGCATTGGACCGAGTTTTGTTGGAGACCCCAGGCCGACTTGGATGGAGTGCTTGCATTTAATGCCCACTTTGTTTATTTTTAATTCTCCTTGGGCCAACTTGTTTGTGGCCGTTTTATTGTAAACTCTAACTAGGCTGACATATCTTGGGGGTTTCTATTAATATGGCATTCTGCCTCATTTGTAAGGGCTAGATAGTTTTTCTTTGGAATGAATTAAGCAATAGAGAAAGAGTTAGAAGTTAGTTCATTTTTGGGAAAGTGTTGTAACACAGAACACTGGAATTGTTGTTGTCATTGGGTGATTCAATACAATTGAAGACATTGTGCTTTTGGTGAATTCTCTTGTGTTGATTTATCTTGCATGGTTCTTGTTGTTCTATCTTTTGAAATTGCTTGAGAACTATTAGATATATGTTAGATTTAGAATTAGACATGATTCAATTGTGTTTATGGTTTGATACTTGAAGTGTTGCAGCAATCTCTGGTCCATACTTTTCACAACCAACTGATTGTTCGTTGCTTTGCAAAGTTAGCCTAGAATTTTATATTCATTAAGCTTAGTTCAATTGTGAAGGTTTATTCATTTTGATTGCAATAGGGTTGTTTTGAATGAATGTTCATGATCTGAAAATATTCGATGCCTTAGAAGATTGCACTATTTCTGTAAGATTGCAGATTCATCTGGGTCAAGTAGGAATCAGTTTCTGAGGGATTGGTCCATTTCAAGTGTTAATCATTTGCATTGTTAATCTTAGGAGTAGTTTTTTTAAAATTTAGGAATCTCTCTGAAACCTTATATCTTTTGCTATTTCTTTTATCATTTGTGTTAAATCTAGGATTGGAAATATCATCGTATTGCTAGATCTGATAAATTTAAAGATTCAGTATTTGCTTGTAGTAAGGTCCCTTTGTGATTACCAACATTTTCACATTTATCACTGAGTTGTTTATGTATTGTCAAGACCTGACATTAGAGACCTTGGGGTTATCTCTTGAGGCTTGCTGATAGAGATTTACCTTTCAAGAGAGATAGAATATCACATTATGTTTGAGTTGTTCTTGTGCAAAAAACACCATCAACAACCACCTTTGTAGATAATTAGCAAATGTCTCACCAAGATTTTTTTTTTCATTAAGTGTGTGGTATCCACATCTTTCTCCAAGTTATAAGAGAAATGTGCCATAAATTTTTTTGATAAATCAAAAAAAGTAGAAATAGACCCACAAGGGAGGTGCAAAAACCACTCTAGTGCTTGTCCCCCTAAGCTATGTGGAAACAAACAAAGGAGATAGTTATCATTATATAAAACCTCCTGCGAATGCATATAGAATTCTTGTAAATGATCTCACGGGTCTCCCCTTCCTTTATACTTGTCAAAATTTGGAATTTTGAAATACCTAGAGAAGGGTGTAGTGGCGATTGATGGATCAAATGGATATGGAAAAATTTCTTCAAATTTAAAGGAATTTTTAGATTAAGTTCCGACTTGTAAGTCCTTTGAAGAAACTTGCATTTCTTCTCATCCCTTGTTCACGGGTTTTGATGAGCAAGGAACTGTTGGATTGGATTGATCTTGAGGGGAATATTGATTATATGAAGGTGGTGGTGGAAGGGATAATCAAGTGGTGGATTAATGTATTTGTATGGGGATGGAATATATGATGGCAGTTGATATTTATTTGGCTAAGTTTATTTTTGTGATGGTGGCGGTTGATAATATGATGGTGAGGGTTGATGTTATGGTGGAGCTTGGGGAACACCTCCATAATCTAGATTATGGAGGTTGTGATGGAGGGGTATGATAGTAGGATGATGGATTTTATTGGTAGTTGTATGTTTATTCTTGGGGGATATGTGGTGGTGGTTGTGGATTGGGTTATTGAAATGTATTTGATGGGGTTTATTACAAATTGATATATGATGGATATTGGGTTTGTTGTTGCTAATAATATTGATAATTGGGATTAGGTGACGTATATTGTTGATGTGGAGTGACAGGAGGTGGAGGTGGAGGTTTTTGATAATACACATCCTATATGGGAGGCTCCACAAAAGATGATGAGGTAGGATGTTGATGATAGCGAGGTGAAAATTAGTGAGGTGGTGGATTGGCATAGGTATGTGGTGCTTGAGGTTGATGTTGTGAAGTGGGATTTCTAATGAGGAGCTCTATTTATGGGCGGGTTTCTAATTTTTGGGTAACTTTTTGGGGAAAAGCTCGCATATTGTGAAAGGGTTATTATGTAGCTGTCTGTAACTTGCATGTGTTGTAGAACTTGGGGATTTGAGATCCTCTGCATGTAAGAAGCTCCATTTTCTGAATAATAAAATTTCTCTTATTTGTGGGTTATTTTCTAAGTCTCGGGCTGCGCCCTCATCAATGGTGGGGGAACAAGATGTCCTAGATTTACTTGAGGTGTTTGGTTTATAGGTGGTGGAATCTATGATGATGATGGGACAAATGTGTGGGATGTGTTGTAAATCGGTTGTCTTGGGATGAGAGGAACTTTAGGGGGTACATAAGCTAAGGCATTAGATACATTTCCCCCAATATTTCTTGATGGTGGATTCAGAGGATTTTGTGGGTTGTATTGGGTGGATAGCATTATTATAGTTCCTTGAGGATTTTTAGTATCAGATTCAACTCCCATAACTCGAGTTCAAAGAGGAGATGGTAGAATTATTACAAACACACCATTTCCAAGTTGAGGTTGATACCAGGTGTCCTAGGGAGGATATTAAGGGTATTGGTAAATCGGTTGAGCTTGAGGAGCCTAAGAGGTCTAAGGATCTTGAGGTGTAGAAGACCCAACCATACCAAATTATTGTGTCATATCAAACTCAGGTGGAGGTTTGGTGCCCTGCATGAGTAACGAAGCAAGAATTCAATCTGACTACTCACTAATGATACACTTAGTCATTTACACATTAACTAGATTTCTACGGTATACTTCAATAGAGAACTAAGGTTGTGGAACCATTCATTCCCTAAGAGAAGTTTGAGGATAACTTGATTCAGGGAGTTGACTAAGTTTATTAGACTATTGGGACCCTCTGTTAGTAGGTGGATCAGGAGGATAAGGTGATTGGTGAACCTGTGGTTGTTGTTGTTATTGCTCTATTTGTCTCTTAGCTTACAATCGAGTGAAAATGGGCATAAAATTATAGATGATCAGATGATGAGGATGATGTAGAACCCAAGGATAAGACTATATGACGATGATTGGATGATTGATTAAAAGATTGATTTGGATATTTTATTGATTGATTGGATGATATATTAGATTATTGATTAGATTGGATCAATGATAGGATGTTTGATAAGATGTTTGATTAGATTGGATAGATGATCAATGGATATAATGCCCCAATTATATTTGAAAACTTTTTTTGATGATGATTGGATTGATTGTTACTTGAGGTAGCTTGACATTCTCAAGAAAAATGGATGATTAGGGATGACAATGATTGGATTGGATGTGAATATCAACCAAGGATATTAGTATGGGATGATTATGCTTGATTTATGTAGAATCAAAGCATATTCATGCCACTAATACTCAATATTAAGAAAGATCATTCAAATGAAAGCTAAGCTAAACATTTATTGAAACTAAACATTATGAATTGTGAAAGCATTTAAATGTCTACTCTAATCCATTTGAAACTTATCCCATTTTGGAATTGGTGTTGTGTTGATTTGGAACAATGAACCTTTCCCAATCCCATGATCAGTGAGCTTGTTCCAATCGATTTTATTAAAGAGAATCAATGAAACTATTGTGATATGTGAATGAAAACATGATTTTAATATAAAATGAGCATGATGTAAAAGCTAATATACCATGATTTTATGCTAAATGATTCATATATGCAATTGCTAAGCTAATCTAAATGATATTTAAACCAAAAATATTTAAACCCTAATTATCTAATTAGCTAAATGGATGCATGGAATCCATTAATGGAAGCTAAGCTATTATGCAACTGAAAATGAACTAAAATATGCTAAATGTGAGTTAAAAAAAGAGTGTGAGTGTGAGTGATTTCAACGGCATAAGTTTTCTCTAAAAGATGGATGATGGATTCATTTGTCTCCAAATCGTGACCTATTTATAGGAAATCAAATGAGAAATGAAGGGTTGAGATCAAAAAAATTGATCAATGGTCAAGGATGGAGGAGATAAGAGGCATGGATCATGGATTCTCATCAATGGATGATAATGCAAGATGAGATTTAATCAAGGGTTCTCATTCCTTCCAAACAAACACACTTTTGACGTGTTTAAGAGGTCAAAGGTTAACTTGCTCAAGAGGTTTCAAGTTTAACTTGCTCAAGAAGCCAAGTGAGAATATTCCCTTTTTCAAATGATTGGAAGAGAGAATATTCCAAACTCATGGATGAGGAAAAAGGATATTTAGTTAATTAAAACTAAATTTAATTGTATAAAGGAGGAATATTCCTTTGCAAGTGGGAGGAATTTGGATTAGTTGGATAATTGCTAATTAAGCAAGGTTTTAATCATGCAATTAGGGGATTTGGAAGAATAAAGTGATATTCATTAAATTAAATGATTTAATGAATTGAAGAAAGGTGAAACAACATTTAATTAAATAACTTAGGGTTATTTAATTAAATAAGAAGACTTAGGGAATTAAATTAAATAGTTTAATTTATCTAATTTAATGAGATGAAATGTTAGAGTGAAAGGGGGGAATTAACCTAATTAAATAAATTAGGTTAATATATGCAAATGACATAATTAATTAAATAGCCAGGCTAATTCAATTAATTAAGCAAAAAAAGGATGGATTTGAGAGGAAATGATGTTAGTATACTTGATTCGAGTGCATGATATGATTCGGGATATTTTTCAATGTCTACATTTTTCCCCTCTTTGATGTGAGGCACCTACTACTTCAGTTCAAATATTGATGCCCTTCAGATTAAAAATAGCTACTTAGATTCAAAAATTTTTAAAAAATGATTTTTAGATGCCCCATTGTTGAAGGATAAAGCTGATTCCCTACCCCCTTGAGAAATTAAGCATAAATTTTGAATTTTGGGTTGATTTCTCAATAAAGGTGAAAAGCTACCCCAAGGGTCCAAAAAGGCTCTGGGATGCAAGAAACATGCCAAAAATGTGAAAAACGATGCAAAATAAGCTCTAGTTTGGAAAAATTGGTGAAAATGATGATAAACCCTAGCTTTAAGGTTAAATTAGGGCAAAAAACCCTAATTTTGATGCATAAATAAGCCAAGAAGGGTCACTTTCAATTCATTTGTGCATTCACACCTTAAGGAATTCTTGAAAATTGAGCTTTGACCCTCTTAAAAAATGGTGTGACAAGAGCTCCCATGACACATTTTTGACTGGGTTCAAGAGTACCAACGGCTACCAGATGCAAGACCACTGATTTGTAACTCAAAAAATGATTTGAAATTTGAGTTTTTGATGCATTTATTGCTTTTTGAAATTTAAACTTTGGTGGCATTGCTATATAGCAACACATGTGTATTGTGCCGTAGTTCACAATTTAGAATTAGGGTTTCCAATTTTAAATTGTGACGCATATGTTTATAGCGACACACTTCACGATTTGAAAATTAGGGTTATGGTTTCTAAAGTTTAAATCATGTTGCATATGTGTTTGGTGACGTGATTTGTGATTTGCAATTTGAAATGCCTTGGGCGTCACAATTTAGAATTTGAATTATAGTGACGCTATTGTCATTTTGGAGCCAAAAATTTTAAACAGAGTCAATTTTTTCTGTATTTTGACGTCGTGCACTTCATGGGTGTAGGAGGTCATTCCACCCTTGATGTCTTGTGAGCACTGGCCCACAGTTTTGGAGAGACTTGGTGATTTATCTGAGTTGTGCTAGGAGCACCTGGGGGAGATTGGCTTATGGTATGTTGCATATATGCCCATCCTTCGAACACATCTGGCTATGATGATGATGATGTGCTAGAGATGGCATAGTGAGACTTTGTCTTTCCACCTTCCGACAGGCGAGGTGATAGTGACTTTAGAGGATGTATGGCAGATTCTGCATTTTTCGATACATGGCGAGCATGTGAGTTATGATTTTGATGCTAGATATGATGCCTGCCACGAGGTGATGGAGATTGAGGACCTCGTTCTAGTCACTTCACAGATCGACCTTGAGATGTATAGAGGTCGAGTGCCCACATTCAGATTGATCATTATAGGCATCATTTTTTTTTGGTCACTCCTGATTGATGGAGCAGATGATTCAACCCAGCATGGGGCTTGGCATGGCATAGGATGCTCTACAAGAGGACACTATTTTCATGGGGGCCAGTGATGCTAGCCTTAGTGTATCATGATATGCATGAATTTTTCTACTACAACAACAGAGCTATTAGCATAGGGGTTACCTTGCTTCATATTTGGGCTTGGGAGCATATTGTAGTGCTTCGACCGATTGTGCAGATGACTAATGTTGAGCCAAATGATCCTATGGTTTGGTGATACAGGGGCACCATCATTCTCTAGCATACAGGGCAGCTTGGGATTCCATACTAGCATAGGGTCCTTGATGATATGATAGTGTTTAGATGGTGACCCTGGCTACAAATTCCAGCATGGTATGATGATACAATGTAGCTCTTCTTTGCCAGACAAACTCGGTATATGTAGGGTTGGGAGCATACTATTATAGAGAGATATTTTCCAAACAAGGTGGCTTGACAGTTTAGCGAGCAACAAGATAGGCTCGATGATGCATATAGGCCATCTTTGTGAGATCAGCTCAAGAGGTTCCCACATGGGGACCTACCATTCTAGCTCCAGAGGTGGTCGAGGGTTTTCGACAGTTGGTGGCAAAGCCCTAGGAATACGACCAGGCATAGGAGGACATGCATACAACACCTACATACGATACATGGTTTACACCCCCTCATCGATTGACAGATCCAATGGGTGCTCCTCCCCGAGTGAGACTGAGAGGGAGGGGAGTAGGTAGGGGTAAAGGTAGGGGACAGGATGGCCAGGATAGCCAAGATGGGTAGATTCCTAGGGCTCCGCTAGTGGGACAACAACCTCCATAGTAGCCTCATGTTTAGTCACAGCCAGTGCAGTAGCAGCCCGTTCAACCATCACCACCAGGGCCAAATCTTCAAGATTTTACAAATTTAGCAGCTACAACAACAGGTGTAAACAATTATAGGTGAGTAGGATCAGGCCCACTAGCAGATTTTGGTGGTCACTAATGAGAGGGACTAGGCGAGATAGTAGGTTGCAACTATTACCACAGAGAGGGATCATGTGAGGCAGTAGGTATAGGTCATGACTACCGAGAGAGATCAAGAGATTGGTCGTTGCCAATAGTTGGAGGTGATGACAACAACTACACATGGAAGGACTGTATTTGTCAGGCTATACAAAGAGGTTATGACTAAGGCAGCCTATTATAGGATGCATTATCACAAAGATGTTCCATAGGCACTCAGACAACCTGACTACTCACAGAGGAGTGATGCACAACCCAGGGTTGAGGATCAACTAGAGAGATAGGTCAGAGAGGGGAGCAACCATCAAGGCTAGCTCGATTATATAGACACCTTTTGGTTTTTTTCCCCTATTCTTTGATACAGATATACATTCAAGGGCTCTTTTTTGATAGCCTCATGGATATTGTACTTATGACCAATATGCATATACGGATCCAGATATTGTACCATGACATTCATTTTTTGATATATATGTGAGTCGGATATAGATTCGATATGATGTGTTCATCTTATTTCATGCTTATGATTGTATGGATGCATATGATGTGAGATGCTTATATATTATCATGTATGGATGCACTTTACTTATGCTTATGCACTATGCAATGATACATGAGATGTAATGATATGGATGGATACAATGTTATATTCTTTTTCAACATCTTTTTCATGACATGTTATGGGATGTGTGTGGTTGATTTTGTGAGCGTTAAATATGTAAAATAAATCAAATGAATCAATCACACCAATAAGACATTATATCAAACAGAATATTAAAAATAATAGAGATTTGCAAACTTAGTATCCTGCTATCGATGTCATCCTATCATCCTCTATCTTCAGTATTTTCATTGATTCTAGCTGGCTCTCAGATTGTATGCTAGGCTCAATGAACAATCCTCATAAAGAACAAGATTGAATATGAAATGCACGTGATGTTTAAGCTAAGACATGATTTGCTGAAAAATGAAAGACTATTGATGATGCTATGAATAATAAAACTAGAATGCTATGATGCTAGAATGCAATTAATCTCTAATTACTCTAATATGTGTTGTGTTGTGTGTAACCCTTGCTTGGATTGGCTGTGCTATTTATAGAGTTTTTCAAAAGCTTCTGATTGGTTGATATGATCAACAATTGTGAAAATTCCTGGCAGATCGAACGGTTGAGGATGGATAAGACTGAAGAAAAATAGAAGAAAGCAGAAAGCAAGATTTGTTTTCTTTTTATGTAAAAGAGGCAAGATAAGATGATGAAGATGATTTGTTAAAAATCATCTTTTTATGAGATTATGGAAAGATTTTGAAGATAAATAATGAATTTTTGAATTCAATTATTTATTTATGGGTGACACAGAGGTTTTTCTTAAAATAGAATATTTACCCTAGATTTGAAGAATAATGGAAGGTTTTCACAATTAAATAGAATATTTAATCATGATTCTGAGAAGATATGGAAGATATTCAATTAAATAAAGATATTTAATTAAACCTTTAAGAAATGGTATGTAAATGAAATTAATTAAATAATATATTTAATTAACTAGAAGGAAGATTTGAAAAGAAATAATTTAATTTAATTAAATAAAAAAGACTTAATTAAATTAAAATTGATAATTAATTAAAATAAATAAAGTGCATTTATTTAATTAATCAAGTGGACATATGAATATGAAATAATTAAATAAAAGTTGATTTATTTAATCATTATAGAAGAATAAATGAATGAACAATATAATTAAATTGATTAAATTTAATTATATGTAGAAGACTTTAGAGAAATTAATTAAATAATAAATATTTAATTAAATGCTAGGATTAATCAGATATGACCAATTTTATGCATCTACAGGATGGATGATATGATATGCAGATGTTATGCTATGACTATGTATGCAAATTTTATGGATGCATTTCTTTTTATGTATTTTCTATACATTTTTATGAGATGATCATGTATGCATATGGATGTATGGATGGATCATGCATATTTTTATGCTTATGATATGATAATGCAATGTATGTTTATGATAGGTGATGCAACAATTTAAGATGTTTAGAATAACAAATCTATATTATTCATCACAACTCAAATGATAATGATGATGCAAAATGTATGATGTGATATGCAATGATTATGTTGATGATTTATAAATACTGATGATTTGTGGATGTAGGATGGATGCATTGATGATGTTTTTGTTAACTTTCATGATACTAGGTTAGCGTGGAGAGAAGATAGAAGAAACAAAATGATTTGACCATTGATTTTGACAATTGCTTAAAAAGATCCAACAAGTCTATGATCCACCGAGATTTTATTATAGATGGTGATGAGAAATGCATGATGATGATGAATGCAGGATAATGATTTTCTCACTTCCCCATATTGGGATTTTCCATCATTCCTTATTGTTTGATATAACACATAGACATGATGCATCGAGGTATTGAAACCAGGAAGGCATTGTATCTAGTGTAATGGACTTTGACTCTGTAAACAGATAGGATAGTTCTTGGAATGTAAGTTATAAGCCTAGAATATATTGGACCAAAGAATACACAATAGTCAACAATGTACTCCAAACATCCTTCCTACACACAACTAAGCAAGTATGCGCCAAGATTATTTTACAAGAATACCCACAAGCACAACAAAGGAAAGATAATGATCGATGCCACATTCTTTTCTCTCTAAATAGTTTTTATAGACATTATCGATAGGTCCTTAGAATTGGTCATTTGAGATAAATCACAAGAAAGATCAAAGACAAACAGTCAGTGTTATCTATATCTCTTTCCATTTTAATTTTAGCTAAGGTGATGTTTGATACTGATGTCCATCACAGGAAGGATACATCCCAGGACATGTTGATCAGATGGTTTGATGTTAGGATGATGATGCTAATGATAAGTCGTTGATATAAAATTCACTGACATATTTACCTATGATTTAGACTTTAGATTTTGACACTTAAGTTTTCATTTTATGACTTACTTTATTTTCATTTTTCCAAAGGTTGAAGATGGTGATTGATTTATGATGAATGAATTTTTATTGCGGGTGCAAGTGAAAATGGTATGGATGGTTTTGGATTTTCAAAAATATTTCAATGTTTTTGGTATTTTGAAAATGTTTTAAGGTTGTTTTTGGTCTTTTTGAAAGTTTATGTTTTCAATTATTTGAGGTTGTTTAGGGTTTTCTCTAATATTTTTGAGGTTGTTTAGGTATTTTAAATGTTTTTTGATGTTTTTGTATTTTATGAGTTTTCAAATGTTTTTGGGATTTTCTATTATTCAAATGTTTAGGGATTTTTGGAGAGTTTCGACCAAGAACCTAACCTAAAATACCTATCCTAGGGGCCTCGGGGGATGATAAAAGATTAGCCTTGCCTACATTCAAGCTCAGAGACCTATAGTTCAACAAGGGTACTATTTTTGGATTTTTGATGTTTGACCTTTTTAGGGTTTTTGATATGTTTTGGAAGTTTTTGGATTTTTTGATGAACGTTTTACAAAAAAAATTGTGATTTTTTTATAACCGTTAAGATATACAAGAACCCAATATGATTCATAATGAATTGCCCCTAGTGTGATATGCGATAGACTACCTCGATATAGGTAGGACAAACTGACCTTTGGAATATGCCAATAAGTACTAAAGGGATTGTTATATTTCACAACATCAAGCTATGATAAGGATGTACATAAGGCGATGGATGAATAAATAGGATGAATGATGCAAAGAATGGTAGGTTAAAGATCCAAAGAAAGATGGAAGTGCTTTATTTATGCAAGGATCCTGTATGCCAGGTTTTCACCAAGGTACTTGCCCAAAGTTCCACTAAAGTGGTTTTCACTAGAGGAAAAAAAAATTTATTTACTTTTTTCAATATTTTTTCTCATTTTTTTGGATTTTGTTTTATTTTTTATTTTTTGTATTTTCAGATTTATACCCTTCAAGACTAGGCATAATTTTTTTTACGATGCAAGTTGTTGGTTGGTTCCTGGAAGGATTCACCTTCAGGTTTGACAATTGGTATGCTCCTAATCCATAACTTGTTGTGACAACAAAAGGCCCAACCAATTAGTCTCAAACTTTTCCTTGCTATCCTGATCTGGAAGATTTTTCTGATTCTGCTTTAGGAAAAGATCCCCTACTTAGAAAGACTGACATATGATCTTGTTGTAGCTTCGTTTCAATCAATTTTGATATACTTGCAATTGATTAAGGGCATCAAGATGACACTCATCTAGGAATTCTAACTCATTCAGCTGAGATACTCTGTATTCTTCATTGGTAATCAGGTTTTTTAGTGACAGTCCAATGATGGGAGCTCAACCTCAATAGGCAGGATAACTTTTGATCCATAGACTAGGGAGAAAGGGGTTACACTTGTTGGCATGCAGATACTAGTTTGATAAGCCTAGAGAGCAAGATTTAGTTGCAAATGCTAGTCATGACCAGCTTCATTGACCATTTTCTTTAGGATCTTCAGAATGGTCTTATTCGTAGCCTCAACTTGATCATTTCCCTGTGGATAATATGGGCTAGAGAATCGGTGTTGGATATTGAATCTTTGACATAGCTCTTTCACATACTGATTCTTAAAGGGGGTTCCACTATCTAAGATGAGGGTTTTTGGAACACCATAATGGTAGATTAGGTAGTTCAGGATAAAATTGGCAATTTTCTTCCCCATTATGTAGGTCATAGGAATGGCTCCAACCCACTTGGTAAAGTAATCAGTGGTTGTTATGATAAAATTATGGCCATTGGATGAGGTTGGAGTGATTTTTCCTATGAGGTCAAGTCCCCACTACAAAAAAGTCCAAGGTGTGATCTTTGGTTGCAATTCTTGAGCTAGAGCATGAATCAGATCTCCATGTTGTTGGCATCAGACACACTTATACACATATTGATGAGCTTCCCTTTCCATGGTTGGCCAATAGTACCCCATCCTCATTAGTTTTTTAGCTAAAGTCATACCGCTAGAATGGGAACTGCATATTCCATCATGTACTTCTGTTAAAGTGGACAAGGATTCCTCTTGGTTAAGACATTGTAGCAACATCCCTTCGATGCTTCGACGAATTGGGATGCCTTGTTGACAAAGGTATTTTTAAGGTTTGAGGTGATATCAGATGGGAGAATTCCTCTACTAAGGTAGGTAAATATTTCATGATACCATGGGGATCCAATACCAACAATGACACACACAAATTCATATTTAGGGATTTCAAAAGTTGGTACGAGAAGTTGTTCTACCAAGAATTCGCACTGCAGGACGTTGTTCAGAACGTCTAACAATGATCCAATTGTTGCCATTGCATCTATTGCTCTATTGTTCATGCGAGGAATCTGCTCAAAGGTTATTTCTATGAAAAGGTCCTTGAGACTTTCTACCAATTTTTTGTAAGGATTGAGCTTATCATCCTTAGTTTGATATTCATCATTGAATTGGTTGATAACTAGCTGTGAGTCTCCATATACTTTCATCTCTTATATCTTCCACTAAACCATTATCCTTAGACCTGTGATTAGGGCTTTGTACTCAACAATGTTGTTAGTACAAGGGAACAATAGCCGGTATGACTTTGGAATGCAATCACCTTGAGGGGTGATGAAAATAATACCTTATCCTAATCCATGTTGGGTGAATGATCCATCAAAGTAAATCTTCCAATGAGTTGTGAGATTGATAAGGAACATTGATTCATCAGGGAACTTAGATATCAAAGGGTTCTTTGCATAAATAGATGCCTCAACTAGTTGGTCTACGATCACTTTTCCTTTGATTTCTTTGCGTTCTACATACTCTATGTCTAACTTTGTTAAGATAATTACCCATTTGGCCATTCACCCAATGAGAGTTGCTTTGGATAACATGTATTTCAATGGGTCAATCTTGGCAATAATTTTGATTTGATGTGACAACATGTAGTGCTTGAAATTTTTTGAAGTAAAAACTACTGCTAAGAATGCTTTCTCGATGGGTGAATAGTTCATTTTATATCCCACCAAAGTCCTACTGATGTAGTAGATATCCCTTTCCTTTCGTTTTTCATCATGTTGTGCCAGAAGGGCTCTTAGTGTTGCTGATATTGCTGAGATATTCATGATCAGTGGTTTGTTTGGTATTGGTGGCATGAGCATTGGAGGTGTTAGTAGATAGTCTTTGATTTGCTGGAAAAGCTTTATCACACTTCTCACCCCACTTGTAAGTTATTCCTTTATGGAGAAGATGCGAAAAGGGTGGATTTTATCTTATAGCTACACTATGAACCTCCTGATGGACTACAATCTTCCTTGTAATCTTCTCATCTGCTTCAATGTTTGTGGTAGTTCCATGTCAAGGATGGATTTTACCATTGTTGGATCAATTTATATCCCTCTTTGTGAGACGATAAAGCCAAGAAGTTTCCCTGATGTGACCTCGAAGAAACACTTTTTTTTATTCAATCGTACCTTGTATTCTTCATGTCTGTCAAAGATGGGTCCTAAGACTCCTATGTGCTCACTTCTTTTATTTAATTTTTCCAAAATGTTATCCACATAATATTCATCTATTTTATGGATCATGTCATGAAAGATGAGGGTCATTTCTCTTTGATAGGTTGCTTCTGCATTCTTTAACCCAAATGGCACCACATTCCAACAATAGGTTCCCCATGGACAAGTGAATGTAGTTTTGTGTTGATCCTCCTTGGCGATCATGATTTTATTGTAGCGTAAAAAACCATCCATGAGTGACAACATTACATTCCCTACAATTAGTCTACAATGAGGTCAATATTAGGAAGAGGAAAATCATCCTTTAGGCATTCCTTATTTAATTCCCTAAAGTTAGTGTAGATTTTGATGCCCCCAGTGGGTTTTGAGACTAGTACTAGGTTTGAAACCCACTCAGGATAATCTATTGGTTGGATGAATCCAACATCAAGAAGATTTTGTAACTCTAGTTTCACTAGAAGTGCTATTTGAGGATCCATCTTCCGTATTTTTTTCTTTACTCGCTTGGCTTCAGGATAAACTGCTAAGTGATGCACAACTACTTTAGGATCAAGCCCTAGCATATTAGTGTATGACCATGCAAAGTTAGCTCTGTGCTCTTTTAGGAATGCTGCTAGGTTCTTTTGTTCTTCATCCAACAAAAAATCAGCATAGAAGATGATCTTAGGTGCTTCTTTTGTTCCCACATTGACTGGAGTGGCCTTTTCTGCTAGCACTACTGACTTTTTTGGATGCATTGCACTAAGGGAGAGATTGAATCCCTCACCCTTAGGTGCCTCAGAGAGGTTTTCACTGTCAAATGCATCCTTTTTTTTTACTATTTTAGGATCAGAAAGTGCCACATTGTGGTTTTCACTTAAATATCTTTATGTTAGTTGCATTTCATCAATTTTGTGACTAAAGGATTCAATCATCTCCCCATAGTACACCCATGTCTCGAGCTCTATGTCAAAACCTACTTTGTGACCTGCCCATGGTAAGTTGTCACAGAGTCCCATGAATTTTGAGATCGCTTCATCATTTTTGAATAAATCCAAAATTGTTGGTCCTTGTTGGTCCATGTCAATGAGTTGGGTATATTAGGTGTATTTCAGCTGGTTGATCACTCAGAGTGAAGGATGTTATGGATATCATGAAGAGGGAGTTATTCTCAAATAGGTCAACAACATCAAGGGGGAAGTCATCTAAGGTCATATCACATGATGTAGGTAACCAAGAGGAAGCCTCAACCCATTTAGCAAAAGTACCTTTTTCGATAAGGGTGACCTTTCTAGTTGTACAACCTAGGCCAAGATTATTTAGTCATTTCTCAGGAATGATTGGTTCTAGTAAACCATTATAATTCTGTCCTAGCTTCTTGTTATTGTTATATCCCCATCCCTTCATTAGTTGCAAGCCTTTGTTATCATCTTCCTTGGGAAGAACAAGAATAGGTCGTTCATCTTGATAGAGGAGTTTAGAGATATCGTCCTCATCAAGATATCTTCTTGATTCAAATCCCCCCACTTGGTGAAGGTAGTAGCTGCCATTTTGATTGTTTTGGGCTGTTTGTTGCTAGATGTGGGTTTCCCATGAGATTGAGGAGAAATAGGTAGCTCTCCTAAGACAAAGGTGTTCTTCATTAGCTTATAGTTCCCACAACCATCATCTTAGATCACTACTTTGATATCAGGTATGTTCTACACAATGAGTTCCTTTGTCTCAAAGGTAGATGCAAGAGATGATGGGTCAACAAATGAGGTAGAAGGTGTAGGTCCTTCATCATTCTTGGGTACTTAGGGAACCTTATAGAACTTCACCTCAAGATTATAGTAAAAATATTTGGGGTCTCCATGGATGGTAATATCTCTTCCCTCGAAAGGAAACTTCATGCATTGATGATAAGTTGAGGCTACAAATTTGAAGGCATGGATCTATGGTTGACCAAGCAAGATGTTATAGGGAAGATCAAGTTATAACACTTGGAATGTAATTCTACAATGAGGGGGCCCACTTGGATGGGTAATGCGATGATGCCTTGTGATACCTGTTCTTGGTCATCATATGCCCTTATGGCAGTACTCTTTGTCTTTTCAATAGTATCTTCTAAATAAACCATTTTTTTTATCAACTAAAGGGTACAAATGTTCAATCTAGCACCTCCATCTACTTTTAACCTCGTTTTTATGAATGATAACCTCAAGGTGCAAAGCTTGGTTATGAGATGGTTGTGATGGTAGGTCTTGCTCGGAGAAGGTGAGAAGATGATTAGTGATATGGCCTACCATAGCTTGAAACTAATCTATATCAATATCCTCAGGAATGGATGACTCTGATAATCTTTCTCCAAGATCTCCCTATGTGCATGGGATAGCCTCAATAATTCCAAGATTGATATCTAAGTGGGGGTCTATTTAAGCTAATCTAAGAGATTGTACTTACTAGGATTTGATGTTGGCAAAGTAGGTTGTGCCCTATATTGAGATGGGACTCCTTGGATGGTAATTTTGTCATGTCATGTGGTGACTCAATACTCTACACTAGGCCCTTTAATGTTGACAATGGTAATGACACTATCACAAGAAGCAACTACATTGGAATAGATATGATGCATGTTTGTGTAATCCTTAGCTTTTTTTTTGTTGTTCCCTTTGCTATGATCCGACATAGGGTTCTTGTCTATCTTAAGATCTTGATTCTCAACTAGTACCTCAACAGATATGGTATCATTCTCTATAAGGTCTTGGATAATGATTTTGAGTCTCATACAATTTTTCGTTTCATGTCCTTTGATTTTGTGAAAGTCAAAAAGGTCATTCTCGTTGTACCAGGATGGTTTCTCTTGTGGTTCTTGGCATTTTTCAAAGTTGGGAAGTGCTATCAGATTTGACTCTACCAACTTTTTCATGATGGTTTCTATGGGTTCAGATAATTGTGTATTTGTGTTTAGGATAGTTTTTCTTGTTGGTAGTTTGGATTTGTTGCATGTTGGCATTGTTGATTTGATTATTCTGAGGAGGTTTTGTTTTTTGCACAGTTGGTTAGATGCTAACAATGTGATTGTTGTTTGGCCTAGGAGCACTTAGGACCACCTTAGCATCTACTACACCATCATTTTTTATGTTCTTATTCTTAGCCCAGACACAAGGCTTGCCATTTGAACTAGTTGATGGGCGATGATCTTTGTAAGCTTGAGTATTCACTTGTGATATTAGAGCTCTCTCGATGTTAACGGCTCTAAGATGTGATGCATGAAATTTTCAAGTGGAATGATAGATATGGATCTAGATTTGCTATGATGATTCCCACTTGTTCTTCATCGAGAAGAGGCCATTTTCTCTTACTAGCTCTTTGTCTCCATTGTTGTAAGAAATTAGTGAAAGTTTCTCCTTTGTTTTTCTTGTGAGTATGCAATTCTTCTAGACTTACATCCATGTCAAGATTAAAGGAGAAGTGATCGATGAATTTATTGGTAATTTTCTGGAAAGTTATGATGCCAAGAGGTAGATGAGACAATCAATCCATGGCAGGACCTGTTAAACTTCGAGGGAAGACACACATTAAATAAGAACCATTTTAGGCCACCTCCATACACATGACATTAAGTTCTTTAACATGGTCCACAAGACTTCCTCCCCCTTTGTATTTGTCGAATTTGGGGATTTCAAAACCAAGAGGGAATGGTACCATTGCTATGTTTCGATCAAATGGATAGGGACATAGATTTTGTGTATGGGGCTTCTTTGTCTTTCCCATGAAGGTCCTGCATTTCTTGAGATAGTGCCTTAAACTCCGATGCTATATCATCTTGTGCATTCGGTGGAGGAACATATGGTGGAATGACGAATGCATTTTGATATGATAAGGTGTTGTATGGGGTGTATGGTGGTGTGATATTTTATGAAGGTGATTGGGGTATTGATGTATATGTTCCTAACACGTTTGTATTGATGATGTTTTGTTGAGGATTATAGTAGGAACTTGGTTGTTGTTGTTTTTGTCGTTGGGCATACTACTAAACTAGTAAGGCTTTCTATTGTTGTTATGCCACTAGGGCTTGATGTTGGGCCTATTGTTGTTTTTTGTGCCATGAGGGATTTCTATTGGGATTGTTGTTGTTACGCCATGAGGGCTTGATGTTGGGCTTGTTGTTGTTGTTGTGATGCTAAAGTTGCTTGATGAGCTTGATGTTTTTGTTGGGCTAAGGTTGCTTGTTGTGCTGCTAAGGAAACTTCTTCTTGTTGTTGTTGTTGTTGTTGCTACTATTGGATGGCTATGGATGCTTGTTGTTGTTGCTGCTATTGGATGGCTTGCTGATAAGCTTTTTGTCCTTGTTGTAAAGCTATGACATACACTTGCAATGTAGGATTAGGGAGTTGTTGGGATATCTGAGATGGATTGTGAGTGTTGATGTTCTAAGTAGGTATCAGATTGTTGATGAGAGGTGGAGGGTTCCCTTGGTTTAATATCCCTTGTAATATGGTAGATGGAGGTGGAGGAATGCAAGTTTGAGGTCATATTTTATTTTGAATGGTAAAGGGGATGATGGGAAAAGATGAAGATGGTGCCATTAGATTTTGTGATGGAAATAACACAATAGGACCTTGATTCCATTGATTAAAAAGATTCCCTTATCCCATGTCTTGAGTATTTCCTTGTGCTAGAGATGTAAACAAGGTATTACCTAGGTTGGTGGGACTCATGACCAAGGAATTGTTCAGAGATGGGTTGATGATGGATGGGGTGGATGTGTTTTGTGACACCAATGGTATGGATGAACCAATGGGAGGATTGGGTAAAGATTTCCCTATCTTCATTAAGGGTTGACTCTATAGTGTAGTATTGACATTCACTTGTGTGTTTTTTTGATACATTTGGTCTATACTACTTTGTGTGATGGTGGGCACACTTATGGTACTCGTGGGTATGGATGAAGAGGGGTGTCCTCGATATGTGGAGGTCATGGTGGAATAATGAAGTTCATGAGGTTTATATGAGTGTTTGGGATCTTCAGAAATGGGACGAGCACAAAAGGTAGGTGTCCACATGGTTGTTTGGGATGGAGGATTGGTATTGAGGGTACCCACAAGTGTGATTTTTTGACGATGATTTTACTCACAGAAAATAGGGCGAATAAATTCTTCATAGACAAGACCGCAAAGAGCCTATCCTTCTTGAAAGATATGGAACAAAGAAAACCTAAAAGGGGATTTTTCATTAATAGGAAAAGATTGGATTTTGTTCAATCCCAAGTCTCTGATAACCAGGTCATGGTTGCACTAGGGTCGCTCTCGGGTACTGATGTGATATTATTGTTAATCTCAAAGTGACTATGGTTGTTTCTTGAATATTTTAGGTGTAAATTCCAAATTGAAACAATGATTTCAACCATCATGAAACCAAAAGATTTGCCATAATATTTCATGAACATCACAAATTATTTTGCTATCACTTAAGTAGATTTAGCATTAATCATTCAACAATTTTATGGAAAACAAAATATTTTCAATAAAATTCTTTCTGTTCATTTAAATTTTGGAACATTTTCAAATATTAAACATCTATTCTAAAATAAAGCATAAAAAATAATGAAAATTAAAAATTTCTCCCGGTTTTCTCCATGGATGCCCCCCAAAGAATCAATTAAAATAGAGCAAACCACTTTATACTCCACTTGATTGCTTCACAACTACATATAAAACGGTGAAGCTTTTATAGAGAGGGGTTTCATTTTTGGACACGGGGTAGGTTCTGTATGCAACTTTAAATGGTGCAACATACAGTCTTGTTCGGTTGAACTAACAAAACTAGCTAAAAAAGATATTGAGATAGGTAGCTATCTAAAAAGATCTGATATTAATTAATGTCTATGTGCATACAAAGTTTTATGCCGGAATGGTTCAGAAAATAGGACAAAAGAACAAAACTTTAAATTTTATGCTCCTCCGACATCCACAAATTTTGAACTTAAAAATAAAAATAAAGATCCTCTGGCCTTTTATAGAACACAAGGCTCATACAGGATAAGACAAATACATGAGAGGAAATCCAAGGGACCAATCTCATCAAGGCACGTGGAATGTAGTGACCAATAGGAGAATTGTAATCGAATTCAATGGAAATCAACTCCAATTACATGTTGAAGCTCTTCGGGTGTTGATCTTTAACTATCAAGGTTCTTTCTTGAACCAAACAAATCTGCTCAAACAAAGTATAGGAACATCCTATGACAACGGAGTGATCAGGTGGAAGTCTTACTCCTATATTTTAGGTTCCTCAATTTGAACATTCCATGAATAAATCACTCCCAGAATAGATACACTTCTCTATTGCATGTTTAAACTCCAGCATCTTGGTATTCCAGTATCTGGTAAATCTTTCCAATGAACTCTATTCCAACATGAGCTTCTAAAGTGCATCAATGAACCTAGAAATACCATTAGATTTGATCACAAATACAATTTTATTGACCATCCATACCTGAGATTTGCATCATGTTGTGCCTTCAGCACACATGCCCCATTCAGAACGAGGACCCTCTTTTCTTCTACCTTGCCAGGTTGTTTTTGTCATTGCCTCATTTTGCGTGCCCCCATTTTGGTGTCCTAAATGGTCAGTGTGCTTCCAAAGTCTCATCTTGAGTTGACCCTATATCCTCCCCTTCAATTTTGTTGAGTCTTGGTTCCTTGCAGAGTTTCCTTGGCAGTTTGCTTCTGCCAGTGGCCTCAAGGCCAGGCAGGCTTGTCTTGCCGGGTTTCCCTTGTCAAGTTTCCATCATGTGCTTATTGTCCTACACGGCTAAAGACCTCTACCTTCCCATGCCCCGAGATCCAGCTTGGTGATTTCCACCCTTTCAACTTGTGTTGCAAAACGGACTGCCTTTGACCCCGCCGGGCCCGATCTTTCAGACTTCTTTGCCTAGAGTTCCATGTTGACTTCATCGTTTCTGACGGACAACTTGCTTCGGCATCCCATCTTCCAGACCCCAAAATCCCCTTTTCCATCAATTGAAAATGACAAACTTTGAAACGACCGCCAGGTCACGTCCTCCCAACGCTCGGGCCCCAGCCCTCCCGCCGTTGTCCATAAATTTGAACTCACCAACCATTTCATCCTCCATACGGGCATTAATGGGTCTGTAAAATGTTAATTTAGGGTATAAATATCTGGTTCAACCTGTCATTTTCATGTCAGGTTAGCCAGAACAAGTCAAAACAAGTCCAAGAGAGTCCACTGCCTTCATTGCTCGTTGCCTTCGTGCCCACTGCCATAGTTTGTCGATCCTTCACGGATTTCACAACTTCTTTCACCAGAATTTTGAGGTAAGTTCACTGTCCACCTTTCCATGGGGTTTTTTGTGATTTTACGCTTAAATGATAAACAAACATGGGGCAAAATTACTTTGATTTGATAAAACAAGACAACACCTAAAAAACCCATGTGATAGAATTGCAAGGAAACGTCCAAGACACCCTCTAGGACAAATCCAGAACTTTCTTGTTGCCATGCCATTCTTCACATAGGGAATTCATGCCCTCTGGGCTTGGGCCTTCTCTTCACCACCGAAAGACTTAGAAAACAATCAAATTTCTAAACAGCGTGATACCCTCTCGGGCCCGCAACCTTGGACTTCTCCTGATGAATCGTCATTGAGACTTAAACTAAACTTGAAACTTAGCCTCCATCTATGTTTCTCGGCCCCACTCCTACGGGATTCTTTACCTAGGATTCTGCGTCACCCTCACCTTTTCAAACGGTGTGATGGATCCATCCACCCGAGCCCTAGAGCCTGCCTCGCCTGTTGCCGCTCGGGTTAAACCAACAAAATGAATTGTTCCATCATATCCTCAGGCCCCGGTCCGCGAAGTTCTGTTCGCAGACTTCTTTTGCAGTTTCACCATTTCCAAATGGCCATCAGGCCACATCCTCCCATCTCCTGGGCCCTAAGACTCCATTTGGCATAGGGATTGAAAAATGATAAATTGAAGTGCCTTCACCTATCCCGGGCATGCATCATTGGACTTCCTCCCCGGGGATTTCGTCTTGTCTTGACCGTCCTAAAATGGAAAATTGAGCCTACCCTTCTATCCTCTGGGACTCGCTGACCTAATTTCCCAAGACTTAATGAAGAAATCAAGTGGCCAAGATCGATGCCAAGTCCAGTTCACTGGGCCACCCCCGCCAAACTTCTGTTCAACACCTGTTTTTCCAAACGACAATTCATCGAAACTTCCCCACTCCTTAAGACATGAACACTTTGAAGTTAAGAAGAAACAGTGGCTGCCTTCAGCCTCCTGGGTCCCAGACCCCAAAATTTCATTTCTCTTTGGCTGTTCTAAATGGAAAATCCCTCACGGCTTTTTGGCCTTGTATATCTGAATGCTCCAAAAGTGACCCAAATGCCCTTCAATTCAAAAACCAATCTTGATCAACGTGCCTAAATTCAACCTTCTCCTGCATAGGCCTTTCAAATCATTAAAATATGTAGTCGAGAGAAACCACTTGGGTTGCCCCACCCTATTTTCCCTTTAAATGACATTCCTGCCAAGGAAGTCTGGCCCCTCGAGCCTGGGTTGTCCAAAATCCCTCTAGTGAGTTGCTAATGGTGTCCTAAAGTAAAAGTTTTATTTTATGAATGATATATCATTTAACCGGACTTTGTCCACAGGATTTTGACTAATGTTCATGTTTTCGTTAGTGGTTGTACTCATCGTGCCTTTGTTTGTAGGATATATGGAACCAGGTGCAGGACCCTCGGGGGTGGCTATAGAGAAGGTAAAGGGAAGAAGTCAGGTAAGGTTCCTCGTGGGAAAGAGGACAAAGACCAGATGAAGTACCAGTTCCAAGGAGAGCCTTTACACTCCAAAATCATTACAGACTGGAAGGAAATTACATATACTAATATCGACCATGTCAATATTGATGAATTCAAATGAAGGGTTAGAATCCACTCTAAGACTAACAATGCAAGACTGATCAGTAGTAGTGAAATTGCTAAGGTTGTGGGCTTTTGGCCATCCCTTGTTGCTCATGAATTGGTCATGGCTTGCAGACAGTCATATTAGCCAGAAACATAGACAATAGTTGATAGAGATGGAAACATACTTGCTAATGTGTCGAGTGAAGCAATAAAAAACACTTTCCACATCCCTACCTTTGAAATAATGGAGTTGCCAACCATTGTGGAATGTAAAGCCACATGGGATGAGGACCCAACTAGTTGTAAAAAGCTTATAAACCAATATTGGCTTAAAGAAAAAAGGGGCAGTGTTGCAAAGGCTCCTCAAGAGCTCTTTTGCAGCGACTTTCACGGGGACTACCATGAACTGGTCACCATGCTGAGTAGAGTAATGGGCCTTCCCAATGTGGCATTCTTTCAAGAGTGGATGGTCTACTTCATAGAGAAGATTCTCCGTGGGCAGGAGGATGTTACTACAAAGGCCTCATTCTACTGGGGAGGCATAATAAGTGGCTGCTTCCACGAGCAGTTCATGAATGTAAAGAAGACCTCTAAATTCTACATGACCTCCTATCTTGTTTACTCACTAGCCGAACGTACACAGTACACTGGGTTGTTCAAGGTACCTGATGAAAAGTTGGGTCCAACATTGAAGGTCTATGACAGATACCCCCAGCTCCAGTTCAAAAACTTTAAGAATGAGTATTGTAGAGTGAATGATGCCTTCGTGGGTCACATTATTAGATTACTTGGGGGATATTTTGAAAGGAGGGTCTCTCACAGTGCTCAGGCGTTCTTGAAGCAACATGCCTTCTTGTTCATTCAATACCCCAAGTTCACCTACATTCATGCCCAAGGTTACACAAAGAGACTAAATAAGATGCCCCGGTACCCCAATGACTGGATTATACTATTGGAGCTCTCTCAACAAATGCAACATGTACATTCAATCCTTAGCAGTAGGAATTTGGAAGGGATCCCTTATCCCTTAACTTTTGGCCAGGGTATCTACAAATTGAAAACCTCTTAGTATGTTGGGAATTTTGAGAAGGAAGAAGCAAAATATCATTTTCTCCTACACACTGCTCACCCACGAATGGACCAATATGGGCATGTAAGGAGGGCACTTGGACCAGGGTACACCCATTTTCATCATATAGAAGACTTTTGGGAAAATTGCCAAGATGATAAGGAGGTGCATGCGAGATATTATATGTGTATGACTGCTTACTTTGTAAGAAGGGTGAATTTTTTTCCCACACCTGACCAGGTTGAAGAAGATGAAAGTAATGCAATGGACCCCAGGTACAGTGTAGTTGCCAACTTGCCAATATCGACGATAGATTGGGATGAGTAAGAGGTCAATGACCTCAACATTCTAACCAAGCAAGTCATTGCTCGCACCAAGGAATGGATCGATGGACAATTAGACCAATTAAAGCAACAAGGGGTTGTCCTAACATATGAAGGGCTCAAAAGTGAACCTAGTGCCATAGATGATGTTGCTACTACAACCTCAATAGGAGAAACATCCAAGTCTCCTCCACTCACAAGATCAAGGAAAAGCAAAGAAACAGAGGAGCAGCAGCCTGATCCGAAGGTGTATTCAAGGGAAGATTCAGAAGGTTCACCCTCAAAGAAACATAAAAGGATGGGAAGTGGCAAGGGATTGCCTATGATTTAGGAGGACCCCCTTCATAAGGATGAAGAAAGGCAGATAGATCAGCCAAAATCTCCACCTACTGTCCCTAATTTTTCCACCCTTCCATCCATTTCCCAAGCCATAATTGCCACATCTCCACCTGCGGTGGACATCTCGGTTCACCTCGCCTCTTCTCCGCCTATTGGGTAGGTTGTGACAATCGACTCCTGCTTTGCTACAACTTCCCCACTTTCCTCCATCTCATGTCTCCCACCACATTGCTTCCACTGGCTACATCAACAATACCAATGCCAATGCTCACATTGCGAGAGGCATTCTCATGACACATGTAGAATGTCCCCTCTAAGATTTCCCAAATATTTTTGGATCCCACCATCCAAGTTGCCTTAGCGCAGGTCCTCTCTAGTGCTCCGCCCTTGAAACCTCCAATGGGACCACCAACAATAGAAGCCACAATGCTAATAACTAAGGAATGGGAGAAGCGGGAGATTGAAACTTCAAAAGAGTTGGACGAGGAAGCAGATGAGTACCATGAACACCTGGAATATGAGCACCGACAAATTGACAGGGTGGTTTATGAAGAAGAAGGAACATGATCTTTCGAAAGTAGTGAAGAAAGAGATCATGGTACTAATATTATACAAACATTTGATGGTGATTTCAAGGAAGAGCTAGCCAGGAAATTGGGGGATGTCGAGGAAAAAGTTGGAAGGACTCCTCCTAGAGAAGAGAGGCAAGGAGATGACAAGACAACAAAAAATTTAGAGCTGCCTACAAGGGAACAACAGGAAAGCATGTCACCGCCTCATAAAGAAGAAGAGAATGTAGAAGAGGACAAGCCTGAGGGTGAAGGTCAGATTGGAAAAGACCTCAAAAATGAAATGCCCAAGGAGCATGGGCATGAGGATGAACAAGATAGAGAAAATGAAGAGGAGGTTGAGAAGGAAGAAAGTCCCAAAGAGAGCCTACCCACCAAATCCCCAATCAGACGCATAACTTTCATTCGAGATTCTGATGAGGATGAAGAAGATGCGAAGGTAGAGGAAGAAGCTCCTAAAGAAAAGGAGATTGAAATTAGAAAGGATGAAGAAGAGGCACTTGGGGAAAAGGCACAGATGCCTGAATGGATGGAGAAGCAACTTAAGGAGAAGGCTCCAACCCTGAGCAATCCAAGAATGAGATTAGAAGCTATCTTAGCTAGGGCACATATCACTACCAAAAAGGAGAAAAATCCCAAAGTCATATCCAAAGTAACAAAGGATGTTTCTTGATCCAGGACTGTCCAGGTGGCAACACTAGTAGTCAAAGAAAAAGGAATAAGCTATAATGTCTCTACCATTGATTTAGGAACAACTACTAGGGAGAAAAATGTAGATCACCTCTAGGAATCTATTGCCACAGTAGTACACCTGATAAAACAAGACAAAGTTTCAAAAGAGGAGCTAAAGGAACAAGTGGCTGACTTGACGGCGTACATCCAACAATGGTCCTCAATGGAAGAAGTGCCTACCATGTCCGCAGCTCCACCACAACTGCTATCCAATTGGAAAATTGATAACCTAGAAAAGAGAAAGAGATTGGACATAACTACAGAAAGTTGGTTCCGAAAGATTCTATATGTTGGAAACATGGGGCATTGGCCGGGTTGTCCAAAAAAAAAACAAGCTTTTGGATCTCCAACAGTTTTTTGAGAGTACAAAGAAACTTTTCTTTAACTTCCCTACAAAGTATAGGCCCACCTACCCAAAGATTGAGGCTATTCTCAAACTGCCAAGCGCAACATGGGAAAAGGAGCTTGCATTCAAGGAGGATGATCATTGGCTCATGGATGTATGGAGGCGATACTTCAAGAACAGGAAAGAAAGGTTGGAGCAATTGCTGGACAAAATGCATCTAGATATTGAATGGGTTAAGGAAATTAGTTCAGATTGTGCCCGATGCCTAAAGCTAGTGACAGGGTATGACATGCCTGCTGTTGGAGCCTAAAATTTGAATGAAATTTTAGGCTCCCATATTCAAAAAAATTGATTTTGGCACTCAGGAGTAAAGTTGAAAAATTCACTTATATGGCTCATTTTGAAAAATCATAACTTTGGATTCATTTGTTTTTATGCCAAACCACTTTGCAGACATGTTCATCTAACATATGAGAGTATGCATGCCAATTTTCAGCTTCATCCGATCAGTTTTGACAAAGTTTCAGAGGGCCAAGTTTAAGGGTTTTTGAGAAAATCTGTTGTCAGTACAATGAAGAATCTATTAAAATGGTCAAATTTGAGGGTGAATATTAAGCAAATGGATGATAATAATCACAAACAGATTGGTGCCCTCAATTCTCTACACCAAAGTCTACCTCCATGCCAATTTTTAGGGTGTTTGGACATCATTTACTATTTTTGCAAAATTGATTCCAAACTGATTTTGCACGGTTTCATAATTGCACTCCCACAACATCTACAAAGTGATCAAGTTTGATTTTTAATATTTTTCGGAGGAAGAGCATTTATGAAGAACCCATTTTCCTACATGTTCATGTGACCTAAGTGAACCAATCCTCCAGGTTACAGCTTCTCAAAGTTACATTTGATATTTTTTCAAAAGAGCAAAGTGGCAAGCTTTAATTCAGATTGAATAGTTGTAAAAAATGGTTGAGTGGGAAACTTCAATTGTTAATAGCTTTTAACCCCAATAAGTTCATGAAAAACTATTTTACAGGAATATTCCCCTATCATAGCACAACACACTGGTGCGATTTCATAGCTTTTGGAAATCATTTGATCAGTTTTCAAAAGCCATTTTGGAGGCTATTTGATCCATTTCAGTCACTACACAAAATGTAAAAAAGAAAATTTATGGTGACTAATTAAGTTTTGAAAGAATTTCAGATTTTGATGAGATGATTATGAAAAACAAGGTTCAGTAATGTGAATAAAACATTCAATTCACATAGAGTTGGCATTATGCCCAATTTTGTCAAAAAATCTCTTATAAAAGACCTTGCAGTGAAGGAAAGAAGATAAAAAATGTATGAGTAGATGCTAGAAAAGGTAGTAAATTTTTCATCCATAGGTACTTCAAAATTGGTGAAATTTGTGAGGCACTTAAAATAAATGAAGGAATATAAGCCTTTGAAAGAGGAAATAAAGTCAACAATGCAAGGAATTCTTTTATACACAGGTCACAAATTTTTCAATGCGCCTCTATCTATCCAAAGAGAACTATTACATCAAAGACAAACTGGGGAAATAAAGCAGTGAGCAAGAAACATAGTAGAACCATATGAAGTCGCCTAAGGATAGCAAACAGATCTTGAAAGACATTATCTTGGCAGTCGGTGATGAGCATAGAAGATTTTAACCACAAAATGAAGGTAGGAAAATGTGCATTTAAATGACAGCTTGGGATAATATCTAAAAAAAGATTGGGATCAATACGCAAAGTATTCACAAAGTCTTTAGGTCACTATATTAAGTATTAGCAAAGAGTTCCTCAAAGACATGAGACGATATATGCCATTGATGGGGGATACGCATGGAATGTATCTCAAACAAACTCTAAAAGCCATCGAGCACGTGACAGGTATAAAGACAAATTCCACAACCATTCCAACATTCTACTATCTGCGCTATGAAGAAGGGGGACGCCTATTATATCTGATAAAAGAAAGCAAGGCAACATATATACACATCCCCCATATGACAACAATCACAAAACTAATAGAAAAGCGTTCAAATTCTTTCACTGAATGATTCATTATGATAATGAAGGATTTTGAAAGGTGGACTCAAGTTATGTTTCATCATCCAGACCCTGATATTAAAATTTCAAATTGGACTTTTGATTTCTAAGCGGAAATTTGCTACAGAGGATAGCCATGTTCAAAAGTATGAAAACTAGGAGCAATGTTGAATTCAAATAAATTATGCCAAAAATAGAATGCTTTTGAAAAGCGAGCCAGCTGAAAGTAATAAAAATGATTGAAATATTAGTCAACTACCCAGGAATGTTTTGCATTTTAAGCACTAGCAAAAAGAGTGAAACACAGTGAATTACATTGCACAGTTTGAGAATGAGGGTCACACGGGATTTTGAGGGGTGTTGAGATTGATTGAATCTCCATTAAATCATAGAAAACGACACTCACAAAAGTGCTTAGTGTGATCATAAAGAATGAATGATGGACAATAAGTAGGGAAATTGATTTGGTGTATGAATACAAGAAAAACCTAAATCCATCGGGGAGACATTTGTTATCAGCACAAGTTTCCCAAGTCTCCCCAAGTTACATCGATGAGAGGGTTTTGGAAGAGCAAAAGCCCTAATTTCATCGGCGAGAGAAAGGGAGATCAAAATAAATCATACCGAATGGACATGTCACACCGATGGAGAATTCATTGGGGAGATACATCACTATGGGAAAAAAATAATAAAAGTCCTTCCAATGGAGTAAGTCACACCGACGAAGATTTGCATCGGCAAGAGAAAGATACTCAGAGGGAAATTTCTAAGTTACATCGAGTCACCCCAATTGTAGCTCGCGTACGAATGAAAAGTATTAAATAAAGATTTATTTAAATGAATAAACTGGTGTAAAAGGTAGTGTTTCTATGAGAGGAGTTACAAAAGTAATAATTATTTCACATATTGATTAAGAAGCGGAATGTGAAATAATATTTTTAAGAGTGTAATTTTTTACAAAGTGTAAAGCACGAAAGAAGAAATTTAAATATGGGAATAATAAGGTGGACAAAGGATTTTTTAAGATAAATTATTTTCAAGTGTGAATTATTTTCACCAAAGGGAGTTATAAGGTGAAATAATCATTTTTACCCACAAATGAACAAAGGGTAAAATTTATAAAATATTTCCACTGGAAGTTGAGATATTTTTACCAACAGGATATATAGTTATTTTACCCAAAGGAATGTTTTAAAATAGGTGAAATATTTCAATCAAGCAAAATAAACTGGACTATTTTTCACCGAAGAAGTTACGAAGTCAGGTAATTTTTATTTATTTTTGGTGGAAATACAAAAGTTGCCAGCAAAGGATAATTATCAAAGTTGATTTTTCACAAAGATGCACAAATAAAGATTAAAGTTAAAATATTAATTTTCCAGAAGGCAATTAATTAAATATTTTATTCGCTGAAGAGTTGCATTGTATGGATACATGAAGGGTTATAACCCTAAAAAATGTATATATGTAAGGGGAGAGAGATTTGAGGAGAAATAAGTAGGTTAGGTAATTGGATAGGGTGAACTATTTCCAAAATAAAACATCATGTTGTATATTGTAAAATCCTTTCAAATTATTTAATGGAGAAGAATGCATAAATTTGGTGAAATCCTTTCTTGGTGTTCAGTTTTTGTGATGAAATTATTTACATTTCTATTTGGTTGTCTCCAACTTGAGGTATTTTAATCATTTAAATCAATATATCAAGTATATCTCTGATTTATCAAAATGTATTCCCATTTTGTGTGAATTAATCAATTGGTGTCTACAAGTCAGATTTAAATTCTTTTGGATGAATCACAGTGATTTAAAGATTTATTTTGGATAATTGAAGAAGAGCCTGGTAAGAAAATATTCCAGCACAATTTATGCAAGTCATAAATTTAGTGAAGTTTTATGCCAGTCATAGAACCTCATTCTCAAAGTGCCTAGCAACTAGAGTTAAGCCAAAAGGGGAAACACATATTATTTACCTCTTGACTCCATTATCCCAACAAAAGTAGGCACTAGTCACACCAATTCCATTTTAGAATCTTATAAAACATTATTCAAACATCCATATCTCAATTTCAATATTAGGAGTAGTAGTCTATAAGCTTTTATCTATTACGTTTGTGCCATTGTAATAGATCCATCAAATCAATCAAGTCATACAACCTTAAGTCTACTTTATTCACATAGGTTCACCCACCTAGGTTTGGCAGCACCTGAACAGTAGAAGGTCTAAACCATTTGACCTTGTCTGTTACCCTAAAATGTACCAAGAGATTGGCAACCTCTTGAGGTGTTCTTACTTGCATTTTTGAGAGCTAACACCTGCAGTACAAATAGATCCAGAGAAAATAAAGCCCCACTTTCAGAAAAGGATGGAGGACGGGATGTCAATGAAGATAACCACATATTTTATGAGTTTTTCTGCCCACGCCTTCACCCAATCAAAATTGTTCAAGGACCACACTGCCAAGTATGACGAAGACAAGGAAAGGCTTGCAGACAACTCCAAGGAGTGGAGTTATCAATTGCTATGATATGAGATTTTGGAGGTTGACAAGCTCCAGCTGGTAATTCTGAAGTTCATTGAGTATGCAACTTTAAAGAAGCAAGAAGGAAACCCTATTATTAATGAAGAATTCCTGTCAGAGTAGCTACAACAAAAGAGAAATCAGCAAAAGACAAAATTGCTACAGTACTATCACTAGAGGACAAAATAGGGATAAGGACAAAGTTGTATTTTAAATTGTAATATATTGTGGGGTAGGTAGAACCCTACGTTGTAGTGAATCTTGGTCACACAATGAGATTAAATCTTGGCCTTTTGTACTACTTTTGGGACACTATAAATAGGGGGTCTCCTCTCATTTTCAAAAGAGAGTTGAGTTGTTGTAATGACATGCTAGAGAAATTTCTAATGAAAATACATTGACTTGGTGCATTTTCTGAGTTTTTGTACATGTTTCATGATTCAATCTCCCATAGTTAGAAGCTCTAGTTAAATTTACATTGTTGTTTTAATTGGTTTTAGATTGCTTAGATAGGTTTAGTGATGCTATTCTATGATTATAGAAATTTATGTTGTGTTGATGCCTTCTAGTCCATACTTTTTGTTGTTTGCTTATGGTAAATGGTCTTGTAAAGTTAGTCTGGGTTGAAATATGAAGCTACTCTAATTTTTTACCTTTATTCATGCATGTATGTGGTTGAAATATATGCAAACCTTAAAAGATAGCACAAATTTCATGAGACTGCGATTATTTCTGGTTAATTGGAACTTTGTTTTAAGGAAGTTGTCCATAGCAGGAACTCCATGATTACTATTCATAGTTAGTTTCAGATCCAGGATACCTTTCTTCCCCCTACTCTTTTTCCCTTTTTTTTTCAGAAGTAACCTAAGCTAAGGTTCATTGCACATTGTAAAGTCAAAACTTAAAGAAAACACTGGAGTTTTAGATTGTTGTTTGAACCTATAGCAAAGTGCACCTTAACTTCCATCTCATAAACTTTAGACTCTAAGATCCGCTTCGCATCCAACTATGTAAGTCTACCCTATGATTACCAGCAAAATCACATCAAATATCAACTGAGGAATTCCATGCAAGTCATCACCCGAGAGACCTTGGGGTCATTTTCAATAACTTGTTGTCTAAAGTCTCCTTTCAAGAGAGGCAGTGCATTCATGTACTACCTGTGTTGATAATGTGTGAAAAAATATACATCAACAAAACTGACGCTAGAAGGAGGGCCTTGTGAAGTTGGACCAAATCGAATCATTCTCCCTTGAAAGATTTCAGAGGATTCTAAGGTCAACACCAAACAAAGGGGAACTTCAAGAGCTGGAGTCCCCCACCAGGGCAAAATGAACTAAGGGAGGAGATGTTGTTTCTTCCTCTTCCTCTGTCCCATTCACTTCCCTTCCACCTTCACCTCCATTCACCCCTTGTCCACCCTCCACCTAGTCAGATCAAACTATTTTTCCACCTTTTATCTCCGGCAGCCAGGGAGCTATCACTCTCCCTTCCCTTCAAGTTCAAGGCTTAGTCCAAATAGCCACAACCCAAGTGCAGCCCCAGATTGCTATCCCTCAATAGCAAGTACCACCTCTTCCTCCTGTCATGGCTTGGTTGGTGCAAAATCCTTCACCATTGCACTTTAATGCTTATCATGACATACCCAAGAACCCCGAGGGCTTCTGCACAAAGTTCAATCCTCATGACCTACAAAAGACGGCAAAAGAACACATCAAGATATTTGAAACAACAATTATAGATATGTAGATTAGTCATGAAGATGTTGCATGTTGCCTCTTTCCATATTCGTTGGGGGAGGAGGATTTTTACTAGTACATCAACTTACCGATAGGGTCCATTACTTCATGGGACCTCATGAGGAATCCCTTCCTACAGAAGTATAAAATTCCAATCAGACCTTCAGAGCTATATCGATAGTTTATGTCTATCCGAAGAGAAATTAATGAACCTGACAACTCTTTTAATGGTTGTTTCCATCGTTCCTTCATGAGACTTCAAGATCCATACATACACAACAATGCGGCAGCCCTACCTTTCTACTATGCAACACTGGATAATCTCACATTAGCATTGGTAAAAAGGATGTGCCCACCACTTACTACACTAGTGAAAGCTTATGTAGAAGCTATTGTCACAAGTGCCGACTTAGGGGAGAATATCTCTGGTCCGTTGCCCAATTTGGGTCTGGTAGCCCACCCAATGTAGGTTCAGGGACTCAACAAAGAATTCGCTCATCAAACATCTCTCATGAACTAGGTGCCTTAGCTACCCATTGTCCCACACCCTGGACAACTGATGAATCACACACCTCTTGTGCCTTCTTAATTGCAACCTCAACAACAACAGACCTATCCTTAGGCTCCCCAACAACAACATATGTACTCTCAGTAGCCGCAAGCACCATTATATTTTCTAGGACTAGAATTCCCTCCAACACATCAAAACCAATCGGCAGCCCTGCCCGTCTTCCTCCAAAATCAAGTGCCACAATTGAGTAATACCAAGAAAGACAAATTGGAAGAGTTGATAGAAATGATAAATAAAATGTCAACATAAATGAGGCACCTGAGAAATCAAAACAATCAACTGCAGGCTTCCCAACACAGCCTCTAGGCTAACCTTAATCGGGATAGTAGAGACAATAGGGATGGTAGGGATAACCACGAGACTAACACTTCTTCTGGACAAAATTATGACAGAGGGAAGAATTTAAGTCAAAACTTTGAGAGGAGACCTTCTTAGAGGAAAAATCGCATGTGGAATACAAGACCTAATAATGGGGGTGTTCCCACTCCTCTGGATCAACCTTTCAACAATGAAAAGATGACTAGTGGAGTGTATCTCACCAAGGTTGCTCTGTCTGGATGGTGCCAGATTCACAAGACAAGTAGACACTCCGAATTGGATTGTCCTGAATTCCAAACAGCCACTGAAATCTTCCAAATGGAGGTCCAGAAATGTTGTTGATAGTGCTGGTTACAGGGACATCATCTCATCTGAGCCTTATGACTCTTCCTACCTCATCGTCAACCAAGCTCCCTTCCTATGAAGTGACTACAATGAGACCAAGGAAGAGGTTGCACCCATCCAAAATGAAGAAGTACAAGAGGTAAGTAATGAAGTAACCTTATTAAGGCTTTTTGATTCAGTAGATAATGGTCCAGTAGATGAGGAATAAGAATGTGTAGATGAAGTTCATATGTTTCACCAAAGATCAACACCCTATTTCCTTAGGAATAGGCAGGCTGGTGGACCATTTACTACTTCTACCCCACCGAATAACTTTAGTACTCTGCCTGATCTGAATGCTAGCAACAATCCTGGGCTTCCCCATGTGCCCACCCAATATTTCAATAAGGATAGGTCACAAAATCAGCCCCAAAACCAATCCCAAAATCAGCCTCAAGGCCAATCCCAGAACCAGTCAAGCCAAATGAAAACCCAACCTACTAGCTCCGCCATTAGCCGAGCCTTTTATTTTGAGATTGAAAAAATGGGTGAATATGTAGCAGAAGAATTCAATAAGGTAAAAATCAATCTATCTTCCTTCGAATTGCTCAAAGTCCCTACCATAAGACATGCCTTCTTTAGGATACTTAATGGAACCCCATCGTTTGAAGCAACGCCAAAAACATCAACAAAAAGGGTCACCTTTGAAGAACCTAGGAAAGAACCTGTGATCCAGGACCTCATTGGGAAAAGGAAGGATAATCCCAACAATCAACCTACGGGTAAGCGACCCACCAAAGAATCGGATCAGAACCATAGGAAAACCCCTAGGGATCCGCCCTCTAGGAAATTTGAGGACAAGGTTGGTGACAAAAATAAGGCTCAAGTAGCCCAAGTAGATATGCCTATAGGCTTCTTCCAAGGGAAATTAGAAACACCACCATTCCTTCCTACCATCTGAATATTTGGGAAAAATCTTTATAATTGTTTGATTGACTCTAGAGCATCAGCCAACGTCATGCCCCTAGCCATATGCAAGGCCCTTGGGATTACCCCTACGCCTTAAAGGAAAAAGGTGACTCAGCTAGAAAAAATTGAGATAAACATTGTGGGAGACATGAATCGGATCCCAATGCAGATTGTCGTGGACTCGAGGGTGCAGCAGTTCATTGACATCCAAGTTGCAGATATCCCCAATGCGTATGGAATCATCTTAGGATGGGACTTCACTCGTGCCTTGAATGAATATGCCACCACAAATTTTTCACATATGTGGCTTCCATGGAAGGGACTACCTAATCAAATTTGCATCGAGCGAGAGCCACACATGAAGTTCATGATCACTGAATATAACAACTTGAACGAGGTATTATTTGCTAAAACTGAGTTGGGGAATTATTGTCCCTTTTTTTATCAGGAAGAGGCAGAGGTTGAAGAAGGGATGGTAGCTGAAGTCCTGTTGGTGCAATGCAGCCCCCCAGTTGATTTAACTCATACACCTGAGAGCACAAAGATGCTAGTAGAAGTCAATGGTGAGGAAACCTTTGAGGATAACACGTTGGGATTGTTGGATGGATTTTGGGATTTATAGAAAATTGCATACAAAACCAACTCAACCTGGGCGAAAGAATGAATTTCCAAGAGCTCCTACTCCCAAATTGGTGTAGGGTGCATGATGCGGCTCACTCCAAATTTGAATACTACCTATAACAAACATCAGTAGAACATGTCAAGAAGTTAGCTATTCCTAAGAAGGAGACGCCATCAGGGTAGCCAACCCTCTACCATACCAAGCTAGTACCTGCCTAAGAAGCCATGAAGGATAACTTGCAGCCTAAAGTTGATGATTGCCTCAGTGGTCCCGACATCAAAGAGCCTTCCAAATTTTGGACATTACGCTTTGATGGATCCAAGTCCAAACAAGGAGCCAGCGTCAGATTCGAACTAGTCAACCCTATGGGTAGGTCTTATTTTGCTACCTATAGAATTCAATTCTATTGTACCAATAATGTAGAGGAATATGAAGCTTTAGTCCATGGTCTTCTTATGGCCTTGAAGAAAAATGTTAAGATGTTGCAAGTTTTCGGTGATTCCGAGCTGGTGGTCAAACAAGTCAGAAAGTTGTACTCCTATCACGACAGAAGATTGGAAAACTATAGGCATAGGGTTTGGGATCTTTTAGAAGGGTTGGATGCATTTAATATACAACTGATCCCTCATGCTCAAAACTACACAGTTGATGCTTTGGCTCAAGCAGCCAATGCATTGCAACCCTTATCCTTATTAGGTCTCAAGAAATTCACTATTGAGCTGACTTCCACACCATCCATCCCAGATAATGTCACTCACTTTCAAGTCTTCAATGATGATAAGCACATCCTCGAGTTCATCACAAGCTCTGATGTATTTTCCACCCAAATCATTGATGAAGTTGATTCAGAGGAAGCTGAATTGGACATAGAAGGGGTAATTAACCTCAAAACCAACACGATTCCCCAAGGGATGGTTCATCTGGAGCGCATTTTTGATTTAGATCATATCAAGGATCAAAATTGGCAAATGAAGAAGGAAGCCATAAGCAACCAGTGCGATGCTCACAACCTCGGAACGACTGAAGAGATTAAGAATTTTTTTATTGGAAAAATATGTACTACAGAAGAAAAGAAAGGGATTGTGGATGCTCTATGGAAATATCATGATGTGGTGGCATGGAGCTATGAAGATCTTAAGACTTACAACACTTCTATCATCACGCACACTATCCCTCTTAAGACAGAAGTGCGGCCATTTCACCAACGACAACGCCCTATCAATGCCTTGATAGAACCAATCATATACAAAGAAGTGCAGAAATTTCTTTCAGCAAGAATTATATTCCTAGTCAAGCATTCTACTTGGGTGGCCAACTTGGTCTTAGTCAGAAAAAAGAATGGAGAAATCAAATTGTGTGTAGATTTCCACAATTTGAAAAGAGCTTCGAAGAAGAACAACTACCCCGTGCCTTCATTAGATGAGGTACTATAGATTGTCAACGACTTCCAAATGATGTCCTTTCTTGATGGGTACTTTGGATACAACCAAGTTATGATGCAATACAAAGATCACCATAAGACAACGTTCACCACCAAGTGGGGGGCCTTTTCTTACAAAAGAATTCCCTTTGGGCTCATCAATGTTGGTGCCACTTTCCAACGTGCCATGGATATTGCCTTCAAGGATATGATTGGGAAGTGCATAATCACCTATATGGACGATTTAACTATGTTATCTAAGAAGCAAAGTGATCATGTCTTCGATCTATGCAAGGTGTTTCAGAGATGTAGGGAGTTTGGAGTCTCCCTTAATCCGAAGAAGTACATCTTTAGAGTAACTGAAGGTAGATTGCTTGGACATATCATTTCAGAGTAGGGAATCTCCATAGATCCTGAACGCATCCAATCTTTGCTAAAAAATTTGTCGCTGAGCAGTAAAAAGGAGCTGAAATCTTTCTTCGGGAAGATCAACTTCGTGAGAAAATTCATCATAAGCTTTACTGAAATTGTTAAGCCATTTAACGCCATGTTGAAGCAAGATGCCAAGATTGAGTGGACCCCTGAAGCCTAGTAGGATTTTGAAGAAATTAAGCAAGCAATTGTTGAAGCACTTGTATTGGTTAGCCCAGATTATCTGAAGCCATTCTACATCTATTCATTCTCTTTAGAGCATTCCTGTGCCAGCATTCTGACTCAGAAAGATGAAGAGGGAAATGAGCATCTGATCGCCTTCATGAGTGCTCCTTTGAAATATGCTGAGTTACACTATCACAACATAGAAAAAAAAGTATATTCCCTCATTAGGGGAGTGAAGAAATTTAGACATTACATCCTGTGCAATAAAGTATTCGCCATTGTCCCTGACCTGGCCATGAAGATGTTGCTGATGCAAAATGAATTAGGCAAACGGAGAACCAAGTGGGTCACATTGCTTCAGGAATATGATATAGAAATCCAACCGATGAGGTTGGTGAGAGGACAAGCACTTGAACAATTGTTGAAGTAGCAACAAAGGAAAGACCCGAACTCACCATGCAACAATACCAGCTGGAAAATGTTTCTCTAGGAGAATGGTACAAGGGCGTTGATTATTATTTTCTAAATCACAAGTGCCCTCCTCACCTATAGGGAGTTCATAAATGTTCTCTTGGGCTGAAAAGAAGCAGTTTCATGCTACAAGGATCCATCTTATACAAGAAGAATCGTGAAGGTATCTACTTGAGGTTCCTTGGAAAGGAAGAAGCAGATTGAGTCCTGAAGGAATTCCATGATAGGTTTGGCAATGGTCATGGGTCAGGACCTTCCACTGCACATCAAATACTAAGATTTGAGTATTATTGGCTGACGGTCTTCAAGGACGCTCATGGTATGTTCGCTCCTGCCACACATGCCAGACTGTTGCCACCAAAGAGAAGAACACCATTGTACCACTACAACCTGTTCTAGAGGTGAGTCTGTTTGCGCAATGTGATCTTGATTTCATTGGTCTGGTAAGCCCTCCATCATCTGCGGGACACAGGTACATTCTTACCGCTACTGATTATTGCACTAGATGGACAGAGACAATTGTATGCAGGAAATGCACAACTAAGGTTGTTACCAATTTTTTAGAAAGTTTCATTCTAAGTCGCTTCGGTTGTCCTTATGCATTGGTATACGATAATGGATCTGAATTTGCATCATTAAAATTTGTTGGATGGGCTTTTGATTATGGGATTGCCCTTAAATTTTCATCCAATTACTATCCTCAAGGCAATGGCCTTTCTGAATCCACAAACAAGAACCTAATCATGGTGATCAAGAAATTGCTCGATAGGAATCCCAAGGACTGGCATACCTAGCTCCACTTTGTCCTTTGGGTAGACCGCACTCACCATAAGGCTGCCCTTGGTGATTCCCCCTTTCACCTCGTCTATGGCTTAGAACCTATATTTTCTATTCATCTGAAAATCCCTACCCTCCATTTTATCAATGACTTTTATGAAGGGGGAGATCGTAGAAAATATCGGTTAGCTGAGCTCTTGCATTTAGAAGAAGTACGAGACCGCACCACAATTTTTTTTTCCAAACACCAGGGCATAGTCAAATGTTTGTTTTATTGTCAGGCCAAGATCAAGGCCTTTAGAATCATGGATTTAGTCTTGTACTAGGACAAGGCCCATGAAAAGAAAGGGGGACATAACAAATTCGATAAGCTTTGGCTTGGCCCCTTTCAAATAGCTAAAATTTTGTGAGACAATGTTTTCCGCCTAAAGACCTTAACTGGTGAAGATGTCCCATTGCCAGTCAACAGGTAGCACCTAAAGCATTACTTCCAAGCTTGAGCTTTGTCAGGATCTTCTCTATAAATATTTGTACATAGGTTAGACTAGGTTTCCCTTTGGTTTGCTTGCATTTTGTTGTTTTGCGTCACTCTGTTTTGCTTGTCTTCCAGTTGTTTTGTTTCAAGGATGGTGTCCTCTATTCTGTTGTGGTGGTCATACTCATTCAACAAATGGTTCACTTTGTTGCCCGTCCTTAGGGTTCTTTGGCTAAACACTCATTCTGGACTATTGGTCCCTTAAATCTTCCTAGGAAAGGTTTCCTCATTCAAACTTTTCCTTAGAACTTGACCCTTGGTTGGATCATTTTGCACACATCTAAGATCCTACACAAAACGCATGTTAATTATTTCCAAAGAATTGTACAATGGTTACTTGAATATCCTAGTAAGTGAAAAAATCTTAAGTCCGCTCTAGTGGCCACTATGGTTCCCAAACCCATTGTAGGATTCAGTGCTTACATGGTTGAGCAAAAGACAAGTGAGAAAAAAAGAACACTAAAAGAAAGAAAGAAAAGAAAGAGAATTCTAAAATCAAGCAACCGTATGGATGTGCGGGTAACTCTACCAAGGCTGTGGACGCCTAGCTAGAAATAGAGAAATATCTGTGGGGTCACAATGACAACTCCGCCAGGGCTATAGATGTCTGACTAGCAGCGGGGCAATGTCCAGGTTACTTTTGGTGTTGGACATTTTGTGTAGCTTGCTAGGTTGGATTAGCAGTCGCTCGCCATAGTTTCTGGGGAAATGAATGAATTCACTACACACACTTCTGATATCTCTTGTGGATTGACCCAACTAAGGACCTTGTCTCCTAGTTCATGTTTGGATATTGGCCCCTGGTCTACGAAACTAGAGATTCTAGGTTTGAAATGAACGCTTACCCTCAGAGCCCTCAAGAGCATTTCCTAGCGGAGTCGCCATTTGTTGTGCCTTCAACACACATGCCTCGTTCGGAATGGGGACCCTCTTTTCTTCTACCTTTCTGGGTCATTTTTGTCGCCACCTCATTTTACATGCCCCTGTTTTGGTGTCCTAAATGGTCAGCATGATTCCAAAGTCTCATCTTGAGTTGACCCTGTGTCCTCCCCTTAAATTTTATTGAGTCTTGGTTCCTTGCAGAGTTTCCTTAGCAGTTTGCTTCTGCCAGCGGCCTTGGGGCCAAGCGGGCCCATCCTGCCGAGTTTCCCTTGCTAGGTTTCCATTGTGCATTTTCTATCCTACACGGTTGAAGGCCTCTACCTTCCCATGCCCTGGGACCTAGCTTCCTGATTTCTGCCCTTTCAACTTGTGTTGCAAAACGGACTGCCTTTGACCCCGTCAGGCCCAATCTTCTAGACTTCTCTACCCGGAGTTCCACGTTGACTTTGTCGTTTCTGATGGCCAACCTATGTCGGCGTCTCATTTTTCAGACCCCAGACTCCCCTTTTCCATCAGTTGAAAATGAAAAACTTTGAAATGACCGCTAGGTCATGTCCTCCCAGCACCTGGGCCCCGGCCCTCCCGCCGTCGTCTGTAAATTTGAACTCACCAACCATTTTGTCCTCCGTACGGGCATTAATGGGCATATTAAATGTTGATTTGGGGTATAAATATTTGGTTCAACCTACCATTTTTGTATGTCAGGTTAGCTAGAAGAATTCAGAACAAGTCCAGGAGAGTCCACTGCCTTCGTTGCTCACCCCCTTCGTGCCCACTGCCATAGTTTTCCAATACTTCACAAATTTCACAACTTCTTTCACCTGAATTTTGAGGTAAGTTCTCTATCCACCTTTATGTGGGGTTTTTTGTGATTTTACGCTTAAATGATAAACAAATGTGGGCTAAAATTACTTTGATTTGATAAAACGAGACAACACCTAAAAAACCCATGTGATGGAATTGCAACAAAACCTCCAAGACACCCTCTAGGAAAAATCTAGAACTTTCCCGTTGCGGCACCATTCTTCATGCAAGGCGTTCATGCCCTCCAGGCCTGGGCCTTCTCCTTTCCATCGAAAGACTTAGAAAACACTCAAATTTCCAAACGGTGGGATGCCCTCTTAGGCCCGCGACCTCGAACTTCTCCCGGTGAATCACCGTCGAGCCTTAAACTAAACTTGAAACTCAACCTCCATCAATGTTTCCCAGCCCCACTCCTATGGGATTTCATCCGTAGGATGTCGCGTCACCCTCACCTTTTCAAATGGCATGACGACCCCGTCCACCCGAGCCCCGAAGCCCTCCTCACCTATTGTCACTCGGGAGAAACCAACAAAATGAATTGTTCCATCATATCCCTAGGCCCTAGTCCGTGGAGTTCCGTCCACAAACTTCTTTTGCAGTTTCACCATTTCCAAACAGCCATCAGGATGCATCCTCCCATCTCCTAGGCCCTGAGACTCCGTTTGGCATAGGGATTGAAAAATGATAAACTGAAGTGCCTTCGCCTATCCTGGGCCCGCGCTGTCAGACTTCCTCCCTTGGGATTTCGTCCCGTCTCGGCCATCCTAAAAGGGAAAATTGAGCCCGCCCTTCCATCCTATGGGACTTTTCGACCTAATCTTCCAAGACTTAATGAAGAAATCAAGTGACCAAGATCAATGTTGAGTTTGGTTCACCAGGTTGCCCCTGTCGTACTTCTATTTAGCACCCACTGTTCCAAACGGAAATTCACTGACAGTTCCCCACCCCTTGAGACCTGAACAATTCAAAGTTAAGAAGAAACATTGGCCACCCTTCAACCTCCTGGGTCCCGGACCCTAGAATCTTGTTTCCCTTTGGCTATTCTAAATGGAAAAGCCCTAATGACTTTCCAACCTTGTATCTCTGAATGCTCCAAAAGTGACCCAAATGCCCTTCAATTCAAAAACCAATCTTGACCCATGTGCCTAAATTCAACCTTCTCCTACATTGGCCTTTCAAATCATTAAAATTTGTAGTTGGGAGAAACCACCTGGGTTGCCCCACCCTATTCGCCCTTTAAATGACATTTCTGCCAAGGAAGTCTAGCCCCTCGGGCCAGGGTTGTCCAAAATCCCTCCAGTAAGTTGCTAATGGTGTCCTGAAGTAAAATTTTTATTTTATGAATGATATATCATCTAACCAAACTTCATCCATGATATTTTGACTAACATCCGTGTTTTTGTGAGTGGTTGTACTCATCGTGCCTTTGTTTCTAGGATATATGGAACCAGGTGCAGGACCCTCGGGGGCAGCTGTAGAGAAAGGTAAAGGGAAGAAGTCATGCAAGGTTCCTCATGGGAAAGAGGACAAAGACTAGATGAAGTACCAATTCCAAGGAGAGCCTTTTCACTCCAAAATCATTACAGACTGGAAGGAAATTGCAGATACCAATATCAGCCATGTCGATATTGATGAATTCAAACGAAGGGTCAAGATCCACCCTAAGACCGACAATGCAAGACTGATCAGAAGCAGTGGAATTGCTAAGGCTGCGGGCTTTCCGCCATACCTTGTTGCTCCTGAGTTGGTCATGGCTTGAAGATAGGCATATCAGCCAGAAACACGGATAATAGTTAATAGAGATGGAAACATCCTTGCTGATATGTCAGGTGAAGCAATAACAAACACTTTCCACATCTCTACCTTTGAAACAATAGAGCTGCCAACCATTGCGGAATGTAAAGCCACATGGGACAAGGACCCAACTAACTATAAAAATCTTATAAATCAGTATTGGCTTAAAGAAAAAAGGGGCATCACTGTAAAGGTTCCTCAAGAGCTCTTCCGTAATGACTTTTATGAGGACTACACTGACCTAGTCACCATGCTGAGTAGAGTAATGGGCCTTCCCACTATGGAATTATTTCAAGACTGGATGGCCTACTTCATAGAGCATATTCTCTGTGGGCAGGAGGATGTTACTACAAAGGCCACATTCTACTAGGGAGGCATAATAAGTGACTGCTTCCATGAGTAGTTCATGAATGTAAAGAAGACATCCAAATTCTACATGACCTCCTATCTTGTGTACTCACTGGCCGAACGAAGATAGTACACTGAGTTGTTCAAGGCACCTGATGAAGAGTTGGGTCGAGCATTGAAGGTCTATGACAGATACCCCCAGCTCTAGTTCAAAAACTTTAAGAATGAGTATTGCAGAGTGAATGAATCCTTTGTGGGTCACATTATTAGATTACTTGGGGGGGATTTTGAAAGGAGGGTCTCTCATAGCACTCAAGCGTTCTTGAAGTAGTATGCCTTCTTGTTCATTCAATACCCCAAGTTCACCTACATTCATGCCCAAGGTTACATAGAGAGACCGAATAAGCTTCCTCGGTACCCCAATGACCGTATTATACTGCTGGAGGTCTCTTAGAAACTATAGCATGTACATTTGATCCTCAGCGGAAGACATTTGGCAGGGATCCATTATCCCTTAACTTTCAGCCAGGGTATGTACAAATTGCAAACCTCTCAGTGTGTTGGGAATTCTTAGAAGGAACTAGCATAATATCATTTTTTCCTACACATTGCTTGCTCGCAAATGGACCCGTATGGGCATGTAAGGAGGGAACTTGGACTAGGGTACACCCATTTGCATCATATAGAAGACTTTTGGGAAAATTTCCAAGATGATAAGGAGGTGCGCATGAGGCATTATATGTGTATGATTGCATACTTTGTAAGAAGAGTGAATTTGTTTCCCACACTTGACCAGGTTGAAGAAGATAAAGTATCGTAATGGACCACAGGTATAGTGCATTCGCCAACTTGCCAATACCAACGATAGATTGGGATGAGAAAGAGGTCGATGACCTCGACATTCTAACCAAGCCCTTCAAGGCTCACACTAAGGAATGGATTGATGGACAAGTAGCCCAATTAAAGCAACAGGGGGTTGTCCTAACATATGAAGGGCTCAAAAGTGAACCCAATTCCATAGATGATGTTGCTTCTACAACCTCAACAAGAGAAACATCCAAGTCTCCTCTGCTCACAAGATCAAGGAAAAGGAAAGAAACAGAGGAGCAACAGCCAGATCTGAAGGTGTATTCAAGGAAAGATTCAAAAGGTTCACCCTCAAAGAAACATAAAAGGACGGGAAGCGGCACAGAACTGCCTATGATTCAGGAGGACCCCCTTTGTAAGGATGAAGAAAGGGAGATAGATCAGCCAAAATCTCCACCTACTGTCCCTGATTATGCCGCCCTTCCATCCATTTCCCAAGCCATAATTGCCACATCTCCACTTGTAATGGACATCTTGGTTCACCTCTCCTCTTCTCCGTCTATTGGGTAGGTTGTGACAATCGATTCCTCCTCTGCTACAACTTCCCCACTTTCCTCTGCCTCCATGTCTCCCACCACATCACTTCCACTGGCTGCATCAACAATACCAATGGCAGTGCTCACACTGCCAAAGGCGTTCTCACGACACGTGTAGAATGTCCCCTCTAAGATTTCCCAAATATTTTTGGATCCCACCATCCAAGCTTCCTTAGCGCAGGTCCTCACCAGTGCTCCGCCCTGGAAACCTCTGATGAGACCACCAGCAATGGAAGCCATAATGCTAATATCCAAGGAATGGGAGAAGCAGGAGATTGAAACTTTGAAAGCATTGGAGGAGGAAGTAGACAAGTACCATGAACACCTGGAATATGAGCACCGAAAAATTGACAGGGTGGTTTATGAAGAAGGAACATCTTTTGAAAGAAGCAATGAAAGAGATCATAGTACTGATATTATACAAATATTTGATGGTAATTTTGAGGAAGAGCTAGCAAGGAAACTGGGGGATGTCAGGGAAGAAGTTGGAAGGACTCCTCCTAGAGAAGAGAGGCAAGGAGATGACATGACAACATAAAATGTAGAGTTTCCTAAAAGGGAACAGTAGGAAAGCATGTCACCGCCTCATAAAAAAGAAGAGAATGTAGAAGAGGACAAGCCTAAGGGTGAGGGTCAGATTGACAAAGACCTCAAAAATGAAATTCCCAAGGAGCACGAGCATTAGGATGAACAAGATAGAGAAAAGGAAGAGAAGGCTGAGAAGGAAGAAATTCCCAAAGAGCTCCTACCCACCAAATCCCCAATCAGATGCATAATGTTCATCCGAGATTCTGATGAGGATGAAGAAGATGTGAAGGCAGAAGAAGAAGCTCCTAAGGAAATGGAGATTGAAATGATAAAGGATGAAGAAGAGGCACTTGGGGACAAGGCTTAGATGCTTGAATAGCTGGAGAAGCAACTTAAGGAGAAGGCTCCAGCCCTGAGCAATCCGAGAATGAGATTAGAAGCTATCTTAGCTAGGGAATAGATCACTACCAAAAAGGAGAAAAAGCCCAAAGTCAGATCCAAAGTAACAATGGATATTTCTAGATCTAGGACTGTCCAGGTGGCAACACCGGTAGTGGGAGCGAAAGGAATAAGCTATAATGTCTCTACCATTTATTTAGGAATAGCTACTAGGGAACAAAAGGTAGATAACCTCTAGGAATCTATTGCCACAGTAGTACACCTGATATAGTAAGACAAAGTTTCAAAAGAGGAGCTAAAGGCACAAGTGGTTGACTTGAAGGCATACATCCAGCAATGGTCCTTGACAGAAGAAGTGCCTACCATGTCTGTGGGTCCACCAGAACTACTATCCAAGGGGAAAATTGATAAGCTAGAAAAGAGAGAGTTTGGAAAAAACTACAAAAAGCTAGTTCTGATAGGTTCTATATATTGGAAACACGAGCATCGGCTGGGCTATCGAAACAAAAAACAAGTTTTTAGATCTCTAGCAGTCTTTTGAGAGTACAAAGAAACTTTGCATTGACTTCCCTGCAAAGTATAGGCCCACCTACCCAAAGATTGAGGTTATTCTCAAACTACCAAGCACAACATGGGAAAAGGAGCTTGCATTCAAGGAGGATGATCATTGGCTCATGGATGTATGGAGGTGAGACTTTGAGAACAAGAAAGAAAGGTTGGAGCAATTGCTTGACAAAGTGGATCTAGATATTGAATGGGTTAAGGAAATTAGTGCAGATTGCACCCGATACCTGAAGCTAATGATAGGGTATGACATGCCTGTAGTACAAATAGATCTGGAGAAAATAAAGCCCCACTTTCATAAAAGGATGGAGGACAAGATGTTAGTGGAGATAACCACGGATTTCATGAGTTTTTCCGTTCGTGCCTTTACCCAGTCAGAACTGTTCAGGGACCACACTGCCAAGTATGATGAAGACTGGGAAAGGATTGCAGACAACTCCAAGGAGTGGAGTTATCAATTTCTACGATCTAAGATTTTGGAGGTTGACAAGCTCCAGCCAGTAATTCTAAAGTTCATGGAGTATGCAGCTTTAAAGAAGCAAGAAGGAAACCCTATTATTAATGAAGAATTCCTAACATAATAGCTACAACAAAAGAGAAATCAGCAAAAAACAAAATTGCTACAGTATTGTCACTAGAGGACAAAATAGGGATAAGGAAAAAGTTATATTTTAAATTGTAATATATTGTGGGGTAGGTAGAACTCTAGGTTGTAGTGAATCTTGGTCACACAATGAGATTAAATATTGGCCATTCATTCTACTTTTGGGACACTATAAATAGGGGGTCTCCTCTCATTTTCAAAAGAGAGTTGAGTTGTTGTAATGACATGCTAGAGAAATTTCTAATGAAAATACATTGACTTGGTGTATTTTCTAAGTTTCTATACATGTTTCATGATTCAATCTCCCATAGTTATAAGCTCTAGTTAAATTTACATTGTTGTTTAAATTGGTTTTAGATTGCTTAGATAGGTTTAGTGATGTTGTTCTATGATTATAGAAATTTTTGTTGTGTTGATGTCTTCCAGTCCATACTTTTTGTTGTGTATTATTGGTAAATGATCTTGTAAAGTTAGTCTAGGCTGAAATCTGAAGCTGCTCTAAATTTTTACCTTTATTCATGCATGTATGTGGTGGATGAATGGTGAAATATCTACAGACCTTAGAAGATAGCACAAATTTCATGAGACTGTGATTATTTTTGGTTAAGTGGAACTTTGTTTGAAGGAAGTTGTCCATAGCAGGAACTCCATGATTATTGTTAATACTTAGTTTCAACTCTAGGATACCCTTCTTCCCCCTGCTCTTTTTCCCGTTTTTTTTTTTTAGAAGTAACCTAAGCTAAGGTTCATTGCACATTGTAAAGTCCAAATTTAAAGAAAACACTAGAGTTTCAGATTATTGTTTGAACCTATAGCAAAGTGCACCTTAACTTCCATCTCAAAAACTTTAGACTCTAAGATCCACTTCGAATCTAGCTACGTAAGTCTGCCCTGTGATTACCAGCAAAATCACATTAAAGATCAAATGAGGGATTCCATGCAAGTCATGACCTGACACCCGAGATACCTTGGGGTGATTTTCAACAACTTGTTGTTGGAAGTCTTTTTTCAAAAGAGGTAGTGCATTCATGTACTACCTATGTTGAGAAAGTGTGCAAAAACACACATCAACACATCACAATCGATATCTCCTACAATCACAAATTCCATACATTAAATCCCTTTTAAAAGAAATTAAACATTTATAGCATCTCATGTAAATAAAACCATTATTCAAAAGTTAGTACAAAAATCATGTAATTAACATGCTTTCAAGCATATCATAGATCCTCACATATATACCGGATTATCGGGATCATTAGATAAACTTAAGATTTTAGCATTTCACTTCACATTACAACCCGATACCCAATACCTGGTATTCAACTTTACCCACTTATTTTTCAGGACCTTGGTTTTATTGGAACTCATTCATACTGGACCAGAGCCTTTTGTTTGAACTTGTATTACCTTTCACCTTTCACATGTTTCTGGTACCCGGTATATGGTGCCCGAAACACTTACATTACAAAGTACTTTAATATCAAATATTTTTTTCTCTTTACTTCCGGTGATCTTCCAATTTGCTAGCTCCTGCCATAAGAGTTATATTTGTCCCTTGGGTCCCCAGGTCTTTTCATTCTTGGGGTCTGTTGTGAAACCACACAACAACTTGCAACTAATAAAACCAAATTTAAACCAAACTTGAAATTAAATCACTAGTTGTAAATTAAAACTTATACATATTTTAAAACAATAACTTCTACCTTTACCTAAATTCTAGCATAACGAAATAAGACTCCACCAAAAACATCCATGTGTGTTCTGATTAATTCCAATTTTTAGAACTTAGTAAAAAGAATCAGTTCATTGACATTGAACTACATAATATAGTAATCCTCCAAATCCAACCAAGTATAGAGCCTTTCTGCGAGTCAAGCGTCCATAGCCCCGACACGGTTATCTTCGTAATTCCCCAAAACATATCTCTACTACCGATTAGGCATCCATAACCCCAATAGAGTTATTTAGATAGCCTAAAGAGTTGATATCTTCTTTTTTTGATATAGCAATGATAGCTCATTTTTCACTTTTGATATTTCAATGACAACTCTTTTATCAACTTGCAAGCAATGAAGCACCGCTATTAGGTTGGGAATTATAGTGGTAGTGAAGGTTACTTTTTGATTTTTTATTCAATGCAAATCCCTTCATCAATTCACTACTTCCCAAAAAATCATTTAATGATTCCCTGTGTGTGTTTCTAGCTAAATTTTACTAATTTATGCCAAATCCTAACTAATTGTAGCACACTATATGATTAAAAAATATGCATAAATTAAAATTTAGCAATAGACAACTTAATCACCAAATTTAAATCTAAATTTAGAAACATGAGTTACCACCCTTCCGATTAAATTTTATGGAAACTTCCAAAATTTCTGCTAGCTATTTCAATTTGATAGCATTTCTCTTCATTAATGAATTGGAAATGCAATGATTACCTTGAAGCACGATCACATTATTCTGCATTAAATTCACATGCCTTATTTTGCACGTATTTTCTCTTCAACTTACCCAGGTGATGACATGTATTTCCTTGCCAGATTCATTTCCCTTTGTATTCCACACACATTAGCACCTCCATAATTAATACGGTTGTTTAAAAGAATTGAAATGACCACTATTAATTTCAAAATCTTCAACTTGCTTGAATCACAATTTTCGTACTGCTTAAATTTGAAGCAATTTACCACCAGATATGTGTAAAGAATTAATTTGATTTAACCTTTAACTCTAAAGATAATTATCCAAATGCCACCTCGCTTGCAATTTCCAAAAAAAAATCGCTCAAGGAAACTATGTACCACAACTTTCTTACAGCTCTATAAATTCTATGTTTCTTCTCAAATTCTTCACACTTTTTTTTCTCTTTTCTACTTTGTTTCTACAATTATACTCTATGCATTTTCATTTGCTTCTTGGCCATGGATACTTCAATTTTCATAGGTTTCTCTCATCGACATAATGTTTTCTTAGGGAGCATCACATTGCAAAGGCTTGAAAAGGTTTTCTTCATTAGGACTTCCAGTTTCACTGTGCCAAACTTATGCTTAGTCCTTGGGGAAAGATATGTTGTGTCCAGCCACTACTTTCCCTTCTATTCTGATATAGCTTCCCACATTGTAGTGTCACTTATGGACATTGGTCGACCTGTTGAAGACGTTCGTGTTGCTACCAACTTGATAGTGAAGCCTGAATTCCTGGAGAATCTTGATACCATTTTATCTGTTGCACATCCGACCATTGGGATTCCCTCTATGGATGATATTCCTCGGTTCCTAGAACGTGGGGAAGTGGTTCCACTTCAGCTTTTTCTTACTGATCTCCATATCCAAGACTTTGAAGTTCACTAGGAACTCGCTTATATAGGGTATTTAGCCTTAATGGAAGAGGTGCCTCACATCGATTGAATGGCTACTACCATCTACAACTTTTATCACTCTTTTTGACTCTTTTGAGTTTTTTAAATGAGGAATTCCTATATCTCTTGTATATACGTGATACACACACACACACATATATATATTTTGGTACATTTTAAAGCATTTTTTAATGTGTATGGTTTTATTATTTCACTTTTCATAATTCAATTCCATAAATTCTTGAATTAACTCTCATGTGTAAGATAGGTTTAAGCAGAATTTACTAATCCAAGGGCCAGACAAAAGAAAAGAATAAAATGAAGAAATAAACAAAACGAACACAAAACCCTACAAAAATAAAACTAACCCTAACTACCCTAACTCTAACATAATAAAATACTAACTCTAATACAACACTTTACTTCAATTTCTATGGCTATTTCTTCTACAGTTTTGGTACGAATTACAACAGGTTTATCTTTGAATTCACTCATCAAAATTTTCAGTGTTCTACTGTAATAATGAATTATCTTGAATTTTATATATTTAAACATCATAAATTCAAAAGCGAACTTACCAATGATTCAACTCATATGCATGAAAACAAACTCATTAGAGATTGATTGCACACATTTTTTTTATGCGACCATACTCTACCTTCTTCTAGCCTTGGTCCATTTCCATGAACGGTTGTATCTATTTCTCTGCGTCCTGTTCCTCTAAAAATCTTCATGTCCTCGGCCTTGTCTTCAATTTGCATTTTGTTAGACCAAGATATATCACTATTTATATTGCTATCAGAGAGAGAAAAGGTAAAAATTTGATATTTTGTATCTTGTATAAAATTAGGAAAAATTCTTTTTATAGCTTGTGAATTTTTAACTTGGAGCAAAATACACCCATTTCCCGCTCCTTCTCATTATCTACATTTTCCGCGTATATAGGGAATGATGATTCATCAGTTTCGTTTCCTCATTTGTGATGAAATGTCTCTGAATCTCGACATTCTTGCTTATTTTCCTACAAAACTTTAGAATTTTCTTTATAATAATCGTAGTTTTCCAATTGTTTTGGTATATCTGTTAATTTTTTAATATTTCCAATTCTACTAGGGCAAAACATTTTTCTCACTAACAATCCCTTTCTTTTAGTAGTTAAAACTTCCTCTATTAATGGAATTACTTTTCTTATGGCCAAACTTACCCTAGTTAAAAAAATTCATGCTCAAGTTCACCATTATTAGTTGTATCATGAATCCTACACTCGGTGACTCTTCCAAAAGTAAATAAACTCAAAGGATGCAATTTTTGATTAAATATTTTCCAAAGTTTTTCAACTTCCATATTGAAATTCAGATTTTTATTCAATTTATTACTTACAAGCTCCTTACCAAACTCAAAAATAATGTTCTGAAACACAATTCTCCAATTCCAAGGAATGATACCTTAAAATATTAAAGAGATGCCCTCCTTCTAGCGCCAATTCATGTTGACGACGATTTTACTCACAACAAACAAGGTGAATAAATTCTTCACAAACAAGACCACAAAGAGCCCATCCTTCTTGAAATATATGGAACAAAGACAACCTAAAAGGGGATTCTGCATTAATAGGGAAAAGATTGGCTTTTGTTCAATCCGATCTCCGATAACCAAGTCACGGTTGCACTAGGGTCGCTCTTGGGTACTAATGTGATATTTTTGTTAATCTCAAAGGGACTATGGTTGTTTCTTGAATATTTTAGGTGTAAATTCCAAATTGAAACAATAATTTCAAGCATCATGAAACCAAAAGATTTTCCATAATATTTCATGAACATCACAAATTCTTTTGCATCACTTAAGTAGATTTAGCACTAAGCATTCAACAATTTTATGGAAAACAAAATATTTTCAATAAAATTCCTTCCATTCATTTAAATTTTGGAACATTTTCAAATATTAAACATCTATTCTAAAATAAAGCATAAAAAATATAGAAAATTAAAATTTTCTCTCGGTTATTCTCCATGGATGCCCCAAAGAATCAATTAAAATAGAGCAAACTGCTTTATACTTCACCAGATTGCTTCACAGCTACATATAAAATGGTGCAAGTTTTTAAAGAGAGGGATTTTATTTCTGGACACCGAGTAGGTTTTGTATGCACCCTTAAATGACGCAACATATAGTCTTGTTCAGCTAAACTAACAAAACCAGCTACAAAAGATACTGAGATAGGTAGCTATCTAATAAGCTCTGATATTAATTAATGTCTACGTGCATACAAATTTTTACACTGGAATGGTTCAAAAAATAGGAAAAAAGAACAAAAAAGTTTATGCTCCTCCAACATCCACAAATTCTGAACTTAAAAATAAAAATAAAGATTCTCTGGCCTTTTATAGAACACAAGGCTCAGACAGGATAAGAAAAATACATGAGAGGAAATCCAAGGGACAATCTCATCAAGGCACGTGGAATGTAGTGACCAATAGGAGAATTGTAATCGAAGTGAATGGAAATCAACTCCAATTACATGTTGAAGCTCTTCGGGTGTTGATCTTTAATTATCAAGGTTCTTTCTTGAACCAAAAAAATCCGCTCAAATAAAATATAGGAACTTCCTATGACAACAGAGTGATTAGGTGGAAGTCTTACTCCAATATTTCAGGTTCCTTGATTTGAACATTCCAGGAATAAATCACTCCCAGAATAGATACACTTCTTTATTGCATTCTTAAGCTCCAGCATCTCGGTATTTTGGTATTTGGCACATCTTTACAACGAACTCTATTCTAGCATGAGCTTCTATAGTGCATCATTGAACCTGGCAATACCATCATATTTGTTCATAAATAAAATTTTCCTGACTGTCCATACCTGAGCTTTGCATCACAATTGATATCTCTTGTAATCACAAATTCCATACATTAAATCCCTTTTAAAAGAAAGAAAACATTTATAGCATCTCATGTAAATAAAACCATTATTCAAAAGTTAGTACAAAAATCATGTAATTAACACGTTTTCAAGCATATCATAAATCCTCACATATATACTAGATTATCAGGATCATTAGATAAACTTAAGATTTTAGCATTTAACTTCACATTACAACCCGATACCCGGTAATTGGTATTCATCTTTACCCACTTACTTTCCTGGACCTTGGTTATACCAAAACTCCTTCATACTAGACTCCTTCATACCAGACTACTTCATACTGGACCGAAGCCTTCCATTTGAACTTGTATTACCTTTCACCTTTCACATGTTTCTGGTACCTGGTATCCGGTGCCTGGAACACTTACATTACAAAGTACTTTATTATCAAATATTTTTTTCTCTTTACTTCTGGTGATCTTCCAATTTTCTAGCTCCTACCATAAGAGTTATATTTTTCTCTTGGGTCCCCAAGTATTTTCAGTCTTTGGGCATGTTGTGAGACCACACAACATGCTGCTCTCAAATGGAAGAGTTAGAACAAAGTCCTTGGAAAGGCTAGTTGCAAGACTGGGAGTGGATGTTTGAGTTAGCCCTAGTGATGGAGTTGTAAAGTCATGTGTAAAATTTTGTGTAAAAAATAATGGGGAAATAGGAGCTACATTTTTAGAGGCTTGGCATTCCATGATTTCCTCCCTAGTAAGTTCAAAGGGATTGTTTGTGATGTCTTCCATCTCATATGGTCTTGACGGTGATGAAGGTTGTTGTGATGGAGTAACTTTACTTCTCGGATCAAATTCTAAAGGATTTGGATCACTTGAGGTAAATGTGACTTTGGTTTTCTCCACGATTCTCTTGTGTTGTGATCTTGTCTTTACCATAAATTTTGTGTCACCTTTGGGAGAGTTGTGTTGTGATTTGTAATGTTTGCACTCTCTCATTGACTCAAATCTAGGTAAAAGGGGCGCTCTAAGTCTTTTTGGAGAAATGATAATAGGGGAGGATGAAAAGTGGGTGATGTCGAGAGTGACCTTTGCAAACATTTTGGGACAACACTTTGACTCAAGTTTGATGTTTTGATGTTGGGATAAAGGATGTTGATGAACTTGTAAATCTTTAGGGTAGACTTGTGACCTTCAAGATAAACTAGTCCAAAGATGATTACTAACTTAACCAAATGCATGGAAAAGGATACATTTCACATACAAAGTATCCAAGTTAGGGTTTTGGGTTGATTGATGCTTAAGTCAAAAAATGTTGGTGTACAAATTTTTTGCAAAGTTAAATGAGATGAAGGATGAAATTTGATGGAGGGGTGAATGAAGTGTTTGAACCAATGTTGACTTAAAGTGAACCTTGGTTTTCCAAGACCAAGGTAGTGAGAATGATGCTAGACCTCTAAAGTTTTCCAATCTTGAAGACTAATGTTGACCTAAATGAGAGGATAGATGTGGGTATGTAAATATAGTCTATTCCTCCTAGCTTGAGCATAATAGTTTCTTAACAAGAGGTCACGATTGCGATAAAGTATTTAGGCCCACTTCCTACCAAACTTTGAATTGTGATACCTACGTCTGTAATGGTGGCATGTAGATCTTCCCCTATCGATTTTGATTGTGTGATAGATCATTTAGAGGAGTTAAAATCCATGAAAAGGACCTATGTTTTTAGATATGTTTATCATCATGAAAAAGACCTCGGTTTTGACTCATAAAAAACATGTACATGTGTGGATGTTTCCTTAGTGCGCATTCATAAAAGTTTACTAACTTCTTGTTTCTATTTTGGTAGAGTACTGAAATGCAGTTTTTGATTACTTTTGAACTAAGATGCCTAATTTTGAAGTGATGACCTATAGACCTTCTCTTGGGGATTCTAATTTTGTGTGATATTGTTTAGAAGAGTTCAAGTTTATGGAATAAAGGAAGATATTTATATCCATGTAGGTGGTGGTAGTAAGGGCCGTCCAACCTCAATATCGGTTTGCTCCTTTTCTTTGTCTAAGATGTTTACAACATTTCTCCACTGAGTGGGTGTTTCTTTTGTTAAAAAAAAGTGAAGCTTCTAAACTACTAATGACATCGGTTTGTTCACCGTTAATGAGTTCAAATTTTGGCTGAATGATAGCACCTTCAAGATTAGGTTGTTCAATGGGAGTAATCGGTCTCCAAATAGTCATGTGGGGTTCAATTGTGTCAATTTATCTTGCTAAAGTAAGTTTATTTTACCACAAACACTCATCTTGATTAAGTTTTCAAACTAAATGTTTATGTCAAGAACATCATAATTTTCACAATGTCCATTTTGTGAGAATCATGAGGTTGAAACCATAATTTCCTATGTTGTCTTTGGAAAATATGGATTGAGATATAAGTCGAGATATTTAGAAATCCTTAGGACAATTAGTAATATCAAGGCTATTTCAAAAGGTATCCATATTTAAGATAAAGTGTTTGAAATTTTGAGGAAGATAGTGAATGTTTGTTTTTATAATGTTTTGGAACCAAGCAATGTATTAAACTGACTCACAATTATTTACAATCCTAGGTTGAAATGGCCATACTTGTTGAGTCCCCACTCGAATTTCTCCAAACACTAAAACATTGCCAACAGTTAGAGATTTGGTGACACTAGCTCCCATCCATGGCACACACTTCTCAGGACCACCAAATCTCAAAATCCTGAAGATCCTAAGATCCTAAGGATTTTTTTGTTTCAACAATGAATAGTACAAATGTGGGGCAGCTTCATAATGACTGTTCTTGCACCAACAAACATTAAGGATTTCTAGTAACTAAATAGTTTGGCTCTTAGTAACAAACCAAGAACACCCAGCCATATACATGCCTACTTTGCCACTTAAGACTCTTACTACCATTACCATTACACTTAAGGCATGGTACTAGGTGCAGTACATTATACAGTCTAGGATAGAAGGTACTTTCTCATGATTTTCCAACCTTTAATATAGTTCATCAGTAAACGTGCTTGCAAGAACTTTCCTATGAGTTTCCCGTTGTGGGGTGTGTTTCATAGTAAGTCCTCTCTTAAGGGTGACACAAAGCATAAGTGTACTTAAGTCTTTCTCTTCACCCAAGGTCAGATGAAGCACAAGGGGATTATATTCGTACTATAAGTATACACAAACAATGAAGTACACTTAGAGTGTTTCTCTTCACCCAAGATCACACGAAGTGCAAGGGGATTGGATACACACTACAAGTGTGTCACAACAAAGAAGACATTGATTCATTTTATTGACTAAAGCTAAGATGAATTCATTTTATGCACCAAACAAAATTTTAAGTTTCCTTTTTCAATTTTAAAACCCGAAAGACAATGATGAGATGAGGGTTCAATTTTAGTCCTGTTTGAGCATTCATTTTAAACCCAAATGAAATTTAGTGAGGTCCTAGAGCTTAAAGTAAAAAACATAATAAATTGGGTTATAATTGCCCCAAAGTGACAAATGATTGTTACAATCATAAAATATTAATAATAGAATGCTTCTTTACTTTAACTTTGTGTCTTCCAACTAGAGTTGGGCATCTTTGTACATGATAATGTCATTCTAGTGAACAAGAGTGTCACTCAGTAGACAAACCAGAGAGTGCAATAGCATTGCTATTTTTTTGGGCGTCACCATTTTCAAATTTTTGATACCTCTATAAAGTATTAGTGTCTTCATTTTTTTAGTCAACGTTGGTGCATTTAATAAGCATCACTATTTGAAATGACAATAGCATCACTATATGGCAATGCCCTACAAAAGTGTCGTTGAAATTGTTTGGGGTGTCTCTCTATCCTACAAAAGTTAAAACAAATGGAATTCAAGATAGAAATTGATTAAATTGATAGTTTTCCCTCCTTCTAGAATTAAGATATTAGTATGGTTGATTACGCTTAATTCATGAAGAATTAAAGCATATTCATGCCACTAATACTCATTCTTAAACAAGATCATTCAAATGAAAGCTAAGCTAAAAAATTATTGGAACTAAACATTATGAACTGTGAAAGCATTTAAATGTTGACTCTATTCCATCTAAAACTTATCCCATTTTGGAATCAGTGTAATGTTGATGTGGAACAATGAACCTTTCCCAATCTCGTGATCAGTGAGCTTGTTCCAATCAATTTTGTTAAAGAGAATTGATGAAATCGTTGTGATATGTGAATGAAAACATGATTTTAATCTAAAATGAGCATGATGTAAAAGCTAATCGACCATGATTTTATGCTAAATGATTCAGATATGTAATTACTAAGCTAATATAGATGATATTTAAAACAAAAATATGCAAACCCTAATTAGCTAATTAGCTAAATGGATGCATGGAAGCCATTAATGGAAGCTAAGCTATTATGCAATTGAAAATGAACTAAAATATGCTAAATGTGAGTTAAAAGAAGAGTGTAAATGTGAGTGATTTCAATAGCATAAGTTTTCTTTGAAAGATGGATGATGGATCTATTTGTCTCCAAATAGTGACCTATTTATAGGAAAGCAAATGAGAAATGAAGGGTTGAGATCAAAATAGCTAATCAATGGTTAAGGATGGAGGAGATAAGAGGCATGGATCATGGATTCTCATCAATGGATGAGAATACAAGATGAGATTTAATCAAGGGTTCTCATTCCTTCCAAACAAACACACTTTTGACCTATTTAAGAGGTCAAAGGTTAACTTGCTCAAGAGGTTTCAAGTTTAACTTGCTCAAGAAGCCAAGTGAGAATATTCCCTTTTTCAAATGATTGGAGGAGAGAGAATATTCTTTGGAATATTCTCATGGGTGAGGAAAAAGGATATTTAGTTAATTAAAACTAAATTTAATTGTGCAAAGGAGGAATACTCCATTGGAATATTCCTTACAAGTGGGAGGAATTTGGATTAGTTAGATAATTGCTAATTAAACAAGGTTTTAGTCATGCAATTAGGGGATTAGAAGAATAAAGTGATATTCATTAAATTAAATGATTTAATGAATGGGAGAAAGGTGAAATGACATTTAATTAAATAACTTAGGGTTATTTAATTAAATAAGAAGACTTAGGGAATTAAATTAAATAGTTTGATTTATCTAATTTAATGAGATGAAATATTAGCATGAAAGGGAAGAATCAACCTGATTAAATGAATTAGGTTAATAGATACAAATGACATAATTAATTAAATAGCTAGACTAATTAAATTAATTAAGTGAAAAGAGGATGGATTTGAGAGGAAATGATGTTAGTGTACTTGATTCGAGTGCATGATATGATTCAGGACATTTTTTCAGTGTCTATAGTGATTATACTTGAGATAAGAAATGTTCTCAAGCACAAAAGATTATTATAGCACAAACCCACCTCTTAACCAAAGCAATTTTATATGGCCAATGATGATGACTAACTCAAGATAGATTAGGTTCCTAAGTGAGCACAAATGATGATGACAAGAATTGATTGATTCGTCAATTAGAATATAAACATTCTCAAATCAATGTATAAGGGGATAAGATTGGATATTTGATGATGATTATGATGATTAGGGATGTCCTAGTATGTCCTTGAATGATAAATTGATGACTTGATGACTTTTGGAAAATTCAAAATGTACCAAAATGGATATTACATAAGATTTGGGTGATGATAAAAAAAAATTGATTACATGAATAGACTTGGAACAATGTGGGCTTTCACTAGTTAAGAGGGTTCACTCTCGAGTTTTTCTATGGGAAGTGGATTCACCCAAGAACAAAGAACATACACCTCTCTAGGTAACAAAAATTCCTAACTACGTAAATGCCTCTGTGTGCAGCAAAATTCCTATTAAGATAACATATTTGCCTATGTGGAAATGAGAGTGGAAATTATATGGACAAGGACAACGTATTCACCTAGAAAAGAGTAGATATGCCTATGAATGATGGCCTTTGAATGTAAAAATAGGATGGCACATACACCTATGAATAGAGCACAAATGCTTATGGGGTGATTGACTGTACAAATATTTTAGTGTATATGCTCGTGAAAAAGGTACAAATTCCTACAGGGAATGGACCAAAATATCATCCTAGACTCATGTCAATGGATCAGAGATACCCAAGGGAGATGGAATGTATGAATAAGTTGGTGTATATGCCTATCAACAGAGCAGAAATGCCTATGGGTGACTAGATTTTATGGATAGAGGACAATATATACACTTGTGAACAAAGTGTAAATGCCTCTAAGAGATTGAATAGGGTGGCAATACAAACACTCGTCAATAGAGTAGAGATGCCTCTAAAGAGATTAGTTCTTCCTATCGAGAGGATAGACTAAATGAACTGGACTAAATGAGGAAACATAACTGCCCTTTGAAAAGTGTAGTCACCTGTCAATAGAGAGGAGATTCCTATATAGGAAGCCAATCCACCTTTGAAGAATAGGATGACTCAATGGAAAAGGAAAAATATAAAATCAAATAGTAGACACAGACAAGGATGGACTCAAGACTAGAAAATTACTTGTATACACAAGAAAGCACACTAAGTAGCACAAACCTATATTATTCAAGTAGGTGTGTAAACTCAATGTAGGCTCACCACCTTAAAGGGTTAATATTTTTTGTTGAGATATATTACATGTTATTTTTTGGGAGATATTTTTTTTAGCTAGACTGCTAGAAAAATAACCTATAGTTCAAATCATGAAAAGTATGATTTATTTAAATCAAGTAGATCAAACAAAGGATTTTATTTTGTTTCTTCACTATCGAGGTGGAGGAATGGTACAAGGAGTCGTTTATGATACTATGCAATATGTAATAAGGGATGTATGTACAATAGGCATCAGGTTAAATGCTTCAATGGGAGCTTTCCTTCTACATGGGGGCACATTTAATAAATAGGTAATGATTGAAAATGTTGTGATACTTGGGTGGATCACCCTTTCTCATGAAGGAAAATAGGTAGAGATTTGGTGACATGAGGTCAATAATACCACTAACATGCCTTCTCTCTCTTCGAGAACTATAGAAGTTCACTCAAATATTTCTATCTCAACCTAAGGGAGTACATGGTGAGTAGCTTGAGGGTATGATTTGCATCCCTTACACTACACCAAGTCACAATTGACATAGGTCTTAAACTAGGCTATACAGGATATCTTGTGTGTCCTTGAAACACCAGGAGGGTGTGTGAGGCCCATCCATGAACACCAATCTATCACAAGTGTGTGTTGGTATTTTTCAATGGGAAATCTTGGACCAACCCTGCACATCTAGGTTGGAATCACATATCAACACTTCGCTAAACACAACACAACTGGATTGGGGTACAACTTTCATTTTTCCCACTTTATATACCCTATCAGTTCATGTGGTTGAGGTTAACCCTTGGGGTGATGAAATCCCCAAGTAGTCCTCCTAAAGGGTAGGAAATGTTAGGTATTTTAAATCCACAGGATCACACGTAGTGCAAGGGGAGAGCATACATGCATGCTAACACTCCTAGGTAGAATCACAAAGGACTTAGATTAAGTTGTGATTTTTGATCCCCATTCTCACTGTATAGTGTAAGGGGAGAGCATACATCAACAAACAATCTAAAACACAAAAAAAAAGTAATTTACCCATTAGAAAATTGAAGTGTGCCTAAATTAGTGTGAAAACCACTTACCCAGTCTTCGACTGATCATCCTGTAAACAAAAGTTAGTAGTTTAATACACTGATCTTGGACTAACATGAAGATATAAATACCTAGTACTAATAATAAGCACAAAAAAATAAGTGAGAAGATTACTGTAAAAAAAAAACAAACTAGAAATTTGGGATTAAAATATACAGTAGAAATTATACCTCACAGTCAATCATTAGCAGAGTCGATATGCCTTTGTAGATCAAGAAAAGATGCCTCTATAGTAGGTGGATACACCTCTGAAGGTTCAGGTGTGTCTCAAGCACATACATCTCTATACTATTTAGGCCCCCCTTTATAGCTTGTGGGTTTACCTCTGTAGAATCTGGTCTTGAGTGTGGGTAGAATCACCCGTATAGTAGGAAGATACAACTTTGTAAGATTTTCAAGCTCGTCTATCTAGAGGAAAATGTGCCTTTGAAGGTGGGTATGTAGAACTCAGAGTGGAGATTCCTCTATGTTTTATTTGAGACCCCTTTGTGGAAGATGAATGTGCCTATGTAGTGTATTCGCATCTATAGCTAAAAAATCCAAACCTACAAAACTTCAAACAACAAGAAACATATCAAGGGACCCATGATGTGGGTCCCAAAAGGTGTGCCAAAAATATGTGCAAGTGTTTCTAATCTACTTAAATGCAATAAATTTAACAAGAATCATGCAAATATTGAAAACAAAGAAAACACTTAGATTGGGGTAAAAGGATGAAACTCAACTCAAAATGAAAACACAATGAAAGATATTACCATGTTGAATTTGATTGCTTCATTTTCCTCTTTTTTTGAGTTTATTTGTGTGTTCTATTGTGATTTTGATAGCATAACACCTTAACAATGCATAATTTTAATCCTTGGATTAGTGTAAATATGGACTCTTGATGGATTTTTAGTGGAAAATGGCTATGGTAATGGGTGAGTGCTTGAATGTGAGAGTGAATTTGTTACAATGAAAATGACTAAGTGTTTAGAGTAGTCATTAGGAGAGGGAAAATATGGAGGGATAGTATTAAAAATAGAAAATTAGATTAGTGGTCTTAAGGCATCTCAACACATGTGGGGATGCCATGTGTCATCCTAGGGAAATGGGAAAGGGTGACATGGAGATGAGATGGCAATGAGGTGGAGGTACTTTCAAGTACCTTGGGAAGGGAAAAAGGTATGACTTGTCTCATCCTCACCCAAATAATGGGAGGATGTGACAAGAGAGGAATTAAAGTTTTCTTGTATAATCCATCTAGGGATGAGAAAAGGAATTAAAAATTCATTGGGGAAGGGGGTAAAAAATTAGAAACTCCTTTTAATATTTCTAGAGGTTTTGGGAGGATAAATAGGAATTAAAAATTCCTATGGAAAGGGAGATGACTTCTCCAAATGGAGAAAGTATTATTGAGGGGATTGACCTAGGTACATGTCATAATTGGAATTAGACCTAGATTAAGATTAATTAATCACTAGTTATGATTGTGCAAATGATAATGATGGGATTAGAGGCAAGTTGCAAATTATGGAGGATGTGACACTAATCCTCATTAAGGATGTGTACATCCTAATCACAAATTAAGAAAGATAATTAGGATTAAGGAGGAATTATGGAGGATGTGATGTTTGGAGAGAGAAAGGGGGAGTGAATTAAAAAATAATTTTAATCCACATAGAAAAAATGAAAAGATTAAATAAATTAGTGTATTTATTTAATCTTGAGAGGAAAGTGAAAAGGTTAAGTATTCAATTAAGTAATTAAATACTTTAGGGGGCATTAGGGAAATGATAGATTATAATTAAATAATAGTGACATTATTTAATTAACATGAATATGCGTGTGAAATAGAAAAAGTAAGGGATAAATTTGACCACATGGGAATGGTAAAATTTAGGTGTCTACACCTACAAAGTGATGCCCTTAAATCATAAGAACATATCCCATAAATGATAAATAATGGGGTGTCATAAAAAAATAATTTATAGAACTTTGAATCCTTGGAACTACCAATTGAAGGGGTATGTAAGCTAAGGGAAATAACACAGAAAGAAGACGAAATTGTTACAAACTTTGATAAAATATTTAAAGAAATAACAAGGAGGTTAGAGGAACCCTTAATCAAAAATTAAAAAATAACTAGTTTATATCTAGAATCACACTAGAGATTAGGATGGCCTTAGATAGGAGAAAGTTCAATACATATCTAGAATTGGTGACTTTGGCATGTCAAATATAAAATCAATCCTGGAGGAAGACTGAGAGGGAAAAATAAAATAAAGAATTAGAAATATTAAGATTGGAAGTTGAAAAAATGAGACTGAAACAAGAGATTATGACAAAGCAAGAGACTACTTCACAAAGAACCAACATATGGTGCACCTATTGTGCTAGAGAGGGTTGTCTATGAAATTAATTCCTAGAATAAATAGGAGAAAATAAGGCAAAATCACTAAGGGTGGATCTAAAAATAATACCTAGAAGGTAAATTCGATCCATTATGGACTTTGTGGAGAATGGGATGAGCATGCAATAGAGGATTTCCCATATAATCCATTTAGATTGAGAGAGGAACAAGACCAAGAAAGCTACAATGATAAAAGAGGAATGGAATATGCAAAATTATTGGTGAAAATACCACTCTATCTGCAAGACCATGGATACAATGTGCCAAAGTGGAAAAATCAAAGAAATATACTCCCTAGAAAACCAACAAAGTTAGGGGTAGTATGGCGAGAGAGACCAATTCAAATGATATAGAGGTTGAGGTAGAAGGAGAAAGAGAAGTAAATATGCCACCTAATTTTACTATGGGAAGCAAGGCCACTTTTCTACCAAATATTGGGTGATAAGAAGAAATGCCGGTTTTGTGGGTGTACTAACCATGATATTTTCAATTGTGATAAAGCACAAACATATTGTAAGAATATAACACTATATTTTAAGAGTGATAAAATAAAAAAACTAAATTCCTCTAGAGGATCAAGACTCTTGAGGAAAGTACCAAAAGACCTTGAACATGCAATAAGGAGATGCCAAAAATAAAAAATGGGTTGAATTTTAGACCATTGAGATTAGTAGCTCAGAAGAAGAACACCAAGTTAGCACAAAATCAAAATACAATAAGAAAAATAAAGTAGCAGTGGTTACTAGGTAGGGGACTAATGAAAAATGGAAATTATTATAGCCACTGAGTAGAAAACCATTGCAAATGAAGAAAAAAATAACCCAACCAAACAACACAATGATCAGATTGTGGAAAAAACTAGGAAAGTAATTACTAATGAACAACACAAAGAATAAGAACAAAAAACTACTTCCATCCTTTTAGAGAAATTAAAATAGTTTTGTAAATATTGGAATAGATACAAACCTCAACCGAACAATAGGGAAAAATGAAAAGAAGTGGAAAATTAGACTTATTATGATTACTATCAGTATCAACCATAAGAAACTAAAAAATGTAATGGTTGACTTAGGATTTGAAATAAATATGATCCCTAAAAGGATATGAGAATAGTTAGACAAATCAAAACTTGAAAACATACCCTTAAATGTTAGCTTCATGGATGGTACGAGTATGAAAACCTTAGGGACTTGGATACATGTAGAAGTAAGCATTATGGGGGTAACACAAACAATATAATTTGAGGTAGTTGAATTAAGAAAATGTTTGATTCATTCAATGCACTTATTGGATTAAGATATTTTGTTAACAAAAATGGGATTGTAGATTCAAGGAAGGAAGAAATATCTTTTGCAGTTGAAAATTGAATAGTGCACATCCCCCTAGGGAAAAATCAAGATGAATCTTATATATAAGAAAAAAATGTGGAGGAATAATATAACTCTGATACGAAAAATATTTATACAATATCAAAACTCCATACAAATGAAACCTTTGAAGAACCTAATTCAGAAGGAGAATTAAAGGTGGAGAGTAGTGCTTATAGAATAAATAGTGATTATGTTTTATGTGCATGGATGCAAAAAGAACTAAAACTACAGGGTAAGTGAAAAAAGATGATTCCCAAAAAGGGGGCTTAAGTGGCCACCTTTTTTCTGAAATCAAGAAATACTGACCTTGGATATGAAATTGAGGATAGTTACACTCAAAATTTTGAGATGGAACAAAAACAAGGATTGAAGTGCTTTGAGTCTACTTTCTAAACTACTAATTTATTTTGAAAATGGTTGAGATTAAGGGGTTCAAAAGAGGGATGTACAAAAATCGGTGTCATTTTTGTCGAAAAAAACATAACATAGAAAATCTTGTACGTCCTAGCATGGTGAAATTTTTTTTAGTATTTTTAAAATCGCTACGATGAGAAATTAGCTAACAATATGTAGTTGATGCATGATTTTTTCTGATAATTTTTTAATGAATATTTGAATTTTTACTAATTTTCTAAGTGGACACTTCCTGAAAAATAGAATTTTGGCCGTGCTACCCCTAAAATTTTGGAAACTAATTGATTTTTTAATTTGTAGAATGGAGTCTAGTTTCTAAAAATGTAATTTATTTGAAATTGAGATGAATGGTTAATTTATAACGAAAAAAATACCAAACACTGCTTTTTTCCAAAAAAAGAGACACACAAACAAAATAAATTATGGATGAAAGGCTTAACATTGTCATAAAGTGAAAAAAATTACATCATTGGATAGCTAAGAGAGAACCTAACATTACCCAGGTGTTCAATTTTTTTGACATTGAACCACGTACAATCTTGACGGTGAGCACGAACCTGATTATGTGAAATACTGTAGAATTTGCAAAAACATGTCTCTGGTCTTTGGGAATTCCCTCCAAGACTTTGGGTTGGTATTCCAAGGAAAATACCAAGTCCTAGGCTTGGGGATTCCCAAAGAAAGATATAATGCCTGCAAATTATATCTTAGTTTTGACATGGTTTTTTGTGTTTGTGAGGGACATGTCTAGCAAGACATAACATGAGCACAGTATAACGCGCTGGTGTTATGTCTTTCTTTATGTTAAATGCTACTCTATTGAATGTATGTTTATATATTTGTATGTTTTTATGTACATGTATACTTGTATGTCATGTATGTATGTATGTATGCATGTATGTATCAATCCATGCATATTGTATGTATGCCTATATGTATGTAAGATTGTATCTACACATGTACATGTATGCTTGTATGTATGTAGGATTGTATGTACATATGTATTATGCTTGTATGTATGTAAGTATGTATGTATTTATGTATGTCTTTAGAGGGAGGGGGAATTTTAAGAGAGAGAGAGAGAGAGATTTTGGGGAGAGGGAGAGGGGGTGGAAGTGAGAGTTTAAGAGAGAGGGAGTGGGAGAGAAGGGGTTGGAGTGAGAGGGATAGAGGGAGAGAGAGAGAGGGGGGTGGGAGAGAGAGAATTGAGAGAGAGGGAGAGAGGAGGGAGAGAGAGAGACAAAGAGAAATAGATTTATGTAGGTAGGGTGCCAAAGGGATAGACTTAAGAGTGTGAGGGGGGTGAGAGGGAGAGACTTGAGAG
>VDFB02000003.1:70230485-70565760 GCA_007258455.2 Sequoia sempervirens | reverse complement strand
GTTTAAGGGTTGAAAGTTTAGGGTTTATGGTTTAGGGTTGATTGTTAAAGGGTTTAAGAGTTGAGGGTTTAAGGTTGAGGGTTGATGGATTAGGGTTGAGGGTATTAGGGTTTAAGGGTTGAGAGTTGAGGGATTAGGGTTGAGGGTAAAGGTTATTGGGTTGAGGGTATAGAGTAGAAGGTTTAAGGGTTTAGGGTTGAGGGTTAAGGGTTGAGGGTAGAGGGATTAGGGTTGAGGGTAGAGGGTAGATGGTTTAAGATTTAGGGTTTAAGGGTTTAAGAGTTTAAGGTTTTAGGGTTGAGGGATTAGGGTTGAGGGTATCGGGTTGAGGGTATAGGGTAGAAGGTTTAAGGGTTTAGGGTTAAATGGTTTTGGGTTGAGGGTTAAGGGTTGAGTGTATGCAATCTAGCCCACCTCAATTAAATATTGATGAAATTACTAATGTTGAGATGTATGTACCTAGGAGAACACCACCTAGAATTTTGCATAGAAAGCCAAAATATTTGATTAATATTGATGAGGATATTTTACAGCACATGGAAGGTAAGATTCCAACATGCACTTGTAGAAGATATTTTGATAACATTTCGAAATTCTTCTTTGAAAGGCTAAATGAGACTGCAAGATGTCAACTATTTGCTGAAATGATGAAGGGTATAAAGTATTGAAATAGCATGAAGACTCTTGGGTTGAGAACATCGAATGCTTCAAGTGAAAACACTATTGTGAAGAATCTAATGGATTCTTATGAGAGTGTGGGTAATACCTCACACTCAAAGGATAGTAATGTCACCTAACATGCCATTATATCTACTTTGGTAAGTAGTCAAACAAAGAGAGCTTGTCTCATTAGAAAGAGGAGTGAATTTATGAGAATTACTAGAAAAAATTTATCAAATTCCATTCAAACATGAAAAAGAATTGAGGGAACTGATTCAAATGAATTATGGGCATTCTTAGGGATACTTCCACGAAAAGATAAAAAGGTTGTTGAAGCATTGATAACACTAATTGAAGAGTATTGGAGGACTAACACAAGGCCATCTTTGAATCAAAGGGATGTGGTAAGAAGGAGAATCGATAGTCATAACTGTGAGCCACATCCAAAGAAAATTTTGGATATGACTCAAACCCAATTTTTTCATAAATTTCAATAGGATTATCCTCAAATTAGTATTTTTCAAAGATATTTTGAAATGCTTAAACCTTTTTATGTCAAGATAAATCACACATGCACTACTTGTTGTAGACTACATATTGAATTCTCTAACCATTATTATTTTTATCATTCTATATGTTTATATTTTCATACTAACGATGTTTTGTAGGATTGTGGCATAGAAGCCCCACCAACATCTTCAAGAGAGTTCTTATCAAAAAAATTATGTGAAAAAGAGGATGGCCAAATATTCTACAGGACAACATGCATGGATGGTTTATGCGAGCGTTACGGTCGCTTGTAGCGTATGCTAGTATGTCAACATATGGAAAGCACATATGAGGTGGGACATAAAATAGTAGAGTTCGAGAAGTATAAAACAGTGGCATACGTTACAAAAGATGGGTCTCAAGAAAAAAGGTGTGATTTGGTTATTCAAAAGATTCTAGTGTATCAGTTTATGTCCATGTTTTGTGACAATATAGTGTATGAGTATGCAAGGAAAACCTATAGAGCATGATGGCTAGACACACAATTCAAGATATGCAAGGACACCTTTCCATTTGGCAGCATAGTATCAATGGTTGAATTTGTAGAGAACTACACTCTACAACCATAGTGTGAGGTGCAATCACAATATTACAACTCCACATAGGTTTCAATATTTGTGCACATAGCATTCATTCATGTAGTTGATAGTATAGAGGACCAAGGGAAGGTATTGAGGGAGTATCACTTTTATATTAGTGATGATTGCACACATTCTCCAAAGTTCGTACAGGGTTGCTTCCAGATGTTTTAAAATGATTTGTCTTAGATGGGCATAGCATACGATCGACATATAATATGGTCGGATAACTATGCAGCATAGTTCAAGAACTCATGCATGTTCTATTGGTTGATTAGGATGCATGTCATTACATGTGATCAACATATGTGGAACTTTTTTGAGGTCAGGCATGGAAAGGGGGAGCATGATGGTGTAGGAGAATGTTTGAAAAGAGCATTATCATGAGAAGAGTTAAAGTATAAAGACAATGCAAATTTGACAGATGCAAAATCAATTGTTGAGTGCTGTAATGCTTTGATGGGTCTAGGTAATGATGGTACGACTTTAGTTCATATATATTTTTGGTTAATGGATGATACTAACATTGCACCATATGAGGATTGTTGTACACTAACAGGATCAAGTGAGTTACACTCTTTCCTTAGCTTAGATGTAATTTCATGGAGTATCAATACACGAAAGATGGCATTCTTTTGTTCTTCATGTACAATGCAAGCCTGCAATGATTGTGAGTCAGAGGAGTGGGTTGACAAATGGTTGACAAGTTATCTTAGCCCACTTCACATGTATCGTCCTCTGACGAAATTGGAACTAATAAAGATGGAATCATTGGTCGACTTTAACCATGTAGTAGATCTACTTCAACCAGGTAATATATCTACTTGCATAGTTTTTGATATTCCTATTGTTATCTTACTTTGTAGTGTATTCGTAATGTTGACTAATTTCAAGAGATTTGTTGCACATATCAATGCAGGGCATGTTTATGCAGTTATTGCAGATGAAGACAACAAAGAGGGAATGAATTATTACTTGTGTTGTTGTGTTGAGGCCAAAAATAAATTGGAGGCCCTAGTTATAGATGGATAAAACATTGAAGACCCTATAGACTCAGTTGTTGTTACTGGAACATGGCTTAGAAGGTACCCACATAAGAGTGTTAAATATTGGTTGTTTCAGAACCTTGACACGCATTGTAAGATTCTTCATTAATCGAACCTTGTTGTGGCACCCAATGTTCATTTGACCAAATATGGGGGTAGACCTTTGAACAAGACCTTGTGGAAGTTCCATGAGTCTAACCATGAGGCAATACTTGACATAATAAAGAGTAGAACAAACCTAGATGGTTTGTTAAATTAATTTGTAAGTATGGACATTGGTTCTTATTAATTTATACTTGTATACACATTAATTTTTTTGATGCCAATGCTATCATCTTCTTTTACTTTGCCTATTTGTAAATAACCTACTAAAAATTGATTGGTGTCTCTTTGAAGAAAATGCTGATTTATGAGCCATCCAAGAGAATCTCAGCCAAAAAAGAAATGCAACATCATTATTTTGATGATCTTGAAAAATACCAATTATGATTTTAAGCCATTATAAAAGTGCATACAAATCTTGGTGAGGGAATTTCAAGTTATTCACTTGAAGTTAACCTTATCATGAGAACCTATGAGGTAGACATTATAAGAGCATCTTGAATTTCAAGTTATTCTATTCATGAGAGGTGTTGTGTGAAATAGGTATCTTGGAACTCCCAGTGAAGATGTATGACCAGGAGTGACTATGTTGAGAGACTGGCATGCCTATCCTAAATGAAAGCATCAATATTTATGCCTTGTTGTTCCTGAATTGGAACCAAATGGTGTGGATTTGTTGTCTGTAAGTGCCTTCCATCTATTTTCATTTCATTTCCATTTTGGATGCTCTTTATTTTTCTTCTTTTACTTTGTGTATTTGTAAGTAAAATACTAAAAATTTATTGGTCTCTCCTTGCAAAAAATTTTGATTTATGAGCCATCAAATAGAATATCAACCAAAAAAGCAATGCAACATCCTTATTTTGATGATCTTGACAAATCTCAATTATGATTTCAAGCCATTATAAAAGAGCATGTGAAGCTTAGCGAGGGAATCTCAAGTTATTGATTTTAATTTAACCTCATCATGAGCACCTATGATGTATACATTATAAGATAATCTTGAATGTATGAGTGACATTGTAAAATATCTATGAGAACAGAGTACCCAAGGCATTGTGCCTATGGTGCAGGGCACCTGGGCCTTCATTTTGTAAAATGGGTTTAGTATGTAGTGTCTTTATGTTTAAAGCCATTTTTTCATTTTGAAATAATGTATTTAAGACCATGTTGCAATGTTTTGGGTCTGTTTTGGTTAGGAGAAGTCATTTTGAGTCAATTTGGTAAAGTTGCAAAAAATGTAAAAAAGTTGCACAACTTTTGCATTTTTGATGTAAAAGGGAAGTTGAATAGTTAGGATGTTAAAAGTTAGTTGTAGTCAGTTGGATATGGTTGGAAAAGGTTAAATAGGATTTGTAATGGTCAAAATAGGGGTTGGATGTACATTTGGAGGATTGAATAACAAAGATTCATCATTTTCTGCGTTTTCCTACATTGAATTATGCTGCTACAACAACTTGTATGTTTTGGTACAGCCTGGAAGTGCTCATTTGTGCATTATAATTGATGAAGGAGTGAACTACCTTTCATTTTCATCTTGTCTCATTTGATTTCATCAGGATTTGAGTGAGTTATAGTGTTTTGATACTCTGCTCTACATCAATACAAGTAGCATACAGTCTAACTTATTATAAAAACTTTATTTATTAAAACAAATCAACCTAATGATTATACATCAATATAAATATAACATACAGTCTATTGAAATAAACACTTGTAATGAGATTTACTCAAATATTGAAATTTATTGCTGCCCTCAAACATTTGTAATTCAAGCAATGTAATCCCTTAACAGTCCAAATTGCAAAAGGGAAACAATCTTTGACAACTTGTTACTCGGATACCATGTTAGTTATGGGAATTCTATCTGAGGCATCGAGATCACGTAGGGAACCTCTACAATAAGCTCTCTCAGTTTTTGTTATCTCAGAGTCATTTTTTTGTGGTTTCCAATTTTAAATTGATGGAAAAAGTGTCAATTGCAAGCAATGTAAAGTTGCAAAGTGGTGCAACTTTTATTTTTCAATTTGTGTGATGAAACAAATTGTTCCAATGCATCCAAATGGGTATATTTATGCTAGGAATGGCCCTCTTTCACACCCAAACACACAGAATTACTCTGAGCTATGTTCAACTAGATCGATCCCTTAAGAGTCTAAAGTGTAAAAAGACAACAATCTTTGATAGGCTATTACTCAAAAACCGTGATGCTTAATAACTCTTCATTTGAGCCTATGGGATCATGTTGGGCCCCTCTATAATAAAATCTCTCAATTTTTTTTTATCTCGGAGTCGTTTTCTCGTGTTGTCCTATTTTCACTTGATGGAAAAAGTGTCAAATGCAAGCAGTGTAAAATTGCAAAGTGGTGCAACTTTCGTTTAGCAACTCATGTAACCAAACGAATTGTTCCAACGCATCTGGATGGGTACATTTACAATAGGAATGGTCCTCTTTCACACCCAAACATGTAGAATTGTTCTGCGCTACATTCAACCGGCTCGATCCCTTAAGGGTCCAAAGTGCAAAAGTGAAGCAATATTTGACAGGATATTACTCAAAAAATGTGGTGCTTAGAAAATCTACATCTGAGCCTTTGGGATTGAATTGGGCCCCTCTACAATAACCTCTCTTTGTTTTTGTTATTTTAGAGTGGTTTTCCCGTGGTGTCCAGTTTTCACTTGATGGAAAAAGTGTCAAATGCAAGCAGTGCAAAGTTGCAAAGTGGTGCAACTTTCGTTCTGCAACTCATGTGACCAAATAGATTGTTCCAATGCATCTAGATGGGTGGTTTTATGCTATGCATGGTCCTCTTTCACACCCAAATATGCAGAATCACTCTGAGCTACATTCAATCGACATAATCCCTTAAGAGTCCAAAGTGCAAATTTACTGCAATCTTTGAAGGGCTATTACTCAAACACCATGATGCTTAGAAACTTATCATTTGAGCCTATGGGATTTTGTTCAACCCCTATACAATAACCTCTCTTGTTTTTTTCTATCTTAGATGCGTTTTCCTATGGTGGTGAATTTTCACTTGGGGAAAAAGTTGTCAAATGCAAGTAGTTGAAAGTTGCAAAGTGGTGCAACTTTGATTCTACAATTTGTGTGACCAAGTGAACCATTCCAACATGTTTGAGTGGGTAAATGTATGCTAGGAATGGTTCTCTTTCACACCCAAACACGTTGAATCACTCTGAGCTACATTCAACCGGTATAATCCCTTAAGAGTCCAAAGTGCAAAATGGCTGCAAACTTCAACATGTTACTTGGGCACCATGATTCTTAGAAACTTCTTGTATGATCCTATGGGATCATGTTGGGCCCCTCTACAATAACCTCTCTCAGTTTTCACTGTCTTGGAGGAATTTTCCCATGGTAGCAAATTTTCACTTGGGGAAAAAGTTGTCAAATGCAAGTAGTTGAAAGTTGCAAAGTGGTGCAACTTTTATTCTGCAACTCATGTGACCAAATGGATTCTTTCAACATGTCCAAATAGGTATGTTTACACTCGGCATGGTCCTCTTTCACACCCAAACACGCGGAATCACTCTGAGCTACATTCAACCAGATCGATCCCTTAAGAGTTTAGAGTGAAAAATGGTTGTAAACTTTAGCATGTTGTTTTGATATTCCTATTGTTATCTTACTTTGTAGTGTATTCGTAATGTTGACTAATTTCAAGAGATTTGTTGCACATATCAATGTAGGGAATGTTTATGCAGTTATTATATATGAAGACAATGAAGAGGGAACAAATTATTACTTGTGTCATTGTGTTGAGGCCAAAAAGAAATTGGAGGCCCTAGTTATAGATGGAGAAAACATTGAATACCCTATAGACTCAGCTGTTGTTACTGGAACGTGGCTTAGAAGGTACCCACATAAGAGTGTTAAATATTGGTTGTTTCAGGACCTTGACACGCATCGTAAGATTCTTCATTACTCGAACCTTGTTGTGGAACCCAATGTTCGTTTGACCAAATATGAGGATAGACCTTTGAACAAGACCTTGTGGAAGTTCCATGAGTCTAACCATGAGGCAATACTTGACACAATAAAGAGTAGAAGAAACCCAGTTGGTTCGTTGGATTAATTTGTAAGTATGGAAATTGGTTCTTATTAATTTATACTTGTATGAACATTAATTTGTTTGATGTCAATGCTATCATCTTCTTTTACTTTTCCTATTTGTAAATAACCTGCTAAAAATTGATTGGTGTCTCTTTGCAAAAAATGCTGATTTATGAGCCATCCAAGAGAATCTCAGCCAAAAAAGCATTGCAACATCATTATTTTGATGATCTTGAAAAATCCCAATTATGATTTTAAGCCATTATAAAAGTGCATACAAATCTTGGTGAGGGAATTTCAAGTTATTCATTTGAAGATAACCTTATCATGAGAACCTATGAGGTAGACATTATAAGAGCATCTTGAATTTCAAGTTATTCTATTCATGAGAGGTGTTGTGTGCAATAGGTATCTTGGAACTCCCAGTGAAGATGTATGACCAGGAGTGACTATGTTGAGAGACTGGCATGCCTATCCTAAATGAAAGCATCAAGATTTATGCCTTGTTGTTCCTGAATTGGAACCAAATGGTGTGGATTTGTTGTTTGTAAGTGCCTTCCATCTATTTTCATTTCATTTCCATTTTGGATGCTCTTTATTTTTCTTATTTTACTTTGTGTATTTGTAAGTAAAATACTAAAAATTTATTGGTCTCTCCTTGCAGAAAATTTTGATTTATGAGCCATCAAAGAGAATATCAACCATAAAAGCAATGCAACATCCTTATTTTGATGGTCTTGACAAATCTCAATTCTGATTTCAAGCCATTATAAAAGAGCATGTGAAGCTTAGCGAGAGAATCTCAAGTTATTAATTTTAATTTAACCTCATCATGAGCACCTATGATGTATACATTATAAGATAATCTTGAATGTATGAGTGATATTGTAAAAGATCTATGAGAACAGAGTACCCAAGGCACTGTGCCTATGGTGCAGGGCACCTGGGCCTTCATTTTGTAAAATGGGTTTAGTATGTAGTGTCTTTATGTTTAAGGTCATGTTTTAATTTTGAAATGATGTATTTAAGACCATGCTGCAATGTTTTGGGTCTGTTTTGGTTAGGAGAAGTCATTTTGAGTCAATTTGGTAAAGTTGCAAAAATTGTAAAAAAGTTGCACAACTTTTGCATTTTTGATGTAAAAGGGAAGTTGAATAGTTAGGATGTTAAAAGTTAGTTGCAGTCAGTTGGATATGGTTGGAAAAGGTTAAATATGATTTGTAATGGTCAAAATAGGGGTTGGATGTACATTTGGAGGATTGAATAACAAAGATTCATTGTTTTCTGCATTTTCCTACATTGAATTATGTTGCTACAACAACTTGTATGTTTTGGTACAGCCTGGAAGTTCTCATTTGTGCATTATAATTGATGGAGGAGTGAACTACCATTCATTTGCATCTTATTGCATTTGATTTCATTAGGATTTGAGTGAGTTATAGTGTTTTGATACTCTGCTCTACATCAATACAAGTAGCATACAGTCTAACTTATTATAAAAACTTCATTTATTAAAACAAATCAACCTAATGATTATACATCACTATCAATATAGCATACAGTCTATTGAAATAAACACTTGTAATGAGATTTACTCAAATATTGAAATTTATTGCTGCCCTCAAATATTTGTAATTCAAGCAATGTAATCCCTTAACAGTCCAAATTGTAAAAGGGAAACAATCTTTGACGACCTGTTACTCGGATACCATGTTAGTTATGGAAATTCTATTTGAGGCATCGAGATCACATAGGGAACCTCTACAATAAGCTCTCTCAGTTTTTGCTATCTCAGAGTCATTTTTCTGTGGTTTCCAATTTTAAATTGATGGAAAAAGTGTCAATTACAAGCAATGTAAAGTTGCAAAGTGGTGCAACTTTTATTTTGCAATTTGTGTAACAAAACAGATTGTTCCAACGCATCCAAATGGGTATGTTTATGCTAGGACTGGTCCTCTTTCACACCCACACACACGAAATTACTCTGAGCTATGTTCAACTAGATCGATCCCTTAAGAGTCTAAAGTGTAAAAGGACAACAATCTTTGATAGGCTATTACTCAAAAACCCTGATGCTTAAGAACTCTTCATCTGAGCCTATCACATTGTCTTGGGCCCCTCTATAATAAACTCTCTCGGTTTTTGTTATCTTGGAATTGTTTTCCCATGTCCTATTTTCACTTGATGGAAAAAGTGTCAAATGCAAGCAGTGTAAAATTGCAAAGTGGTGCAACTTTTGTTCAGCAACTCGTGTAACCAAACGAACTATTTCAATGCATCTGGATGGGTACATTTACAATAGGCATGGTCCTCTTTCACACCCAAACATGTAGAATCACTCTGAGCTACTTTCAACCAGTTCGATCCCTTAAGGGTCCAAAGTGCAAAAGGGAAGCAATATTTGACAGGATATTACTCAAAAAATGTGGTGCTTAGAAAATCTACATCTGAGCCTATGGGATTGAATTGGGCCCCTCTACAATAACCTCTCTTTGTTTTCATTATTTTAGAGTGGTTTTCCCGTGGTGTCCAGTTTTCACTTGATGGAAAAAGTGTCAAATGCAAGCAATGCAAAGTTGCAAAGTGGTGCAACTTTCGTTCTGCAACTCATGTGACCAAATAGATTGTTCCAATGTATCTAGATGGGTGGTTTTATGTTAGGCATGGTCCTCTTTCACACCCAAATACACGGAATCACTCCGAGCTACATTCAACCGGCATAATCCCTTAAGAGTCCAAAGTGCAAACTGACTACAATCTTTGAAGGGCTATTAGTCAAACACCGTGATGCTTAGAAACTTATCGTTTGAGCCTATGAGATTGTGTTTAGCCCCTCTACAATAACCTCTCTTTGTTTTTTCTATCTCAGATGCATTTTCCTGTGGTGGTGAATTTTCATTTGGGGAAAAAGTTGTCAAATGCAAGTAGCTGAAAGTTGCAAAGTGGTGCAACTTTCATTTTGCAACTTTTGTGACCAAGTGAACCATTACAATAGGTTTGAGTGGGTACATTTATGCTAGGAATGGTTCTCTTTCACACCCAAACATGTTGAATCACTCCGAGCTACATTCAACCGGTAGAATCCCTTAAGAGTCCAAAGTGCAAAATGGCTGCAAACTTCAACATGTTACTTGGGAACCTTGATGCTTAGAAAATTCTTGTCTAAGCCTATGAGATCATGTTGGGTACCTCTACAATAACCTCTCTCATTTTTCACTATCTTGGAGGCATTTTCCCGTGGTAGCGAATTTTCACTTGGGGAAAAAGTTGTCAAATGCAAGTAGTTGAAAGTTACAAAGTTGTGCAACTTTTATTCTGCAACTCGTGTGACCAAATGGATTCTTTCAACATGTCCAAATAGGTATTTTTACGCTTGGAATGGTCCTCTTTCACACCCAAACACATGGAATCACTCCGAGCTACGTTCAACCGGATCAATCCCTTAAGAGTCTAGAGTGCAAAATGGTTGTAAACTTCAGCATATTGTTACTCGTATACTGTGATACTTAGAAATTTCTTGTCTTAGCCTATGGGATCATGTTGGGACCATCTACAATAACCTATCTTGGTTTTCACTATCTCAGAGGCATTTTCCCATGGTGAAGAATTTTCACTTGGGGAAAAAGTTGTCAAATGCAAGTAGTTGAAAGTTGCAAAGTCGTGGAACTTTCATTCTACAACTTGTGTGACCAAACAGACTATTCCAACGCATCTAGATGGGTATTTTTACACTAGGAATGGTCTTCTTTCACACCCAAACATGCGGAATTTCTCTGAGCTACATTCAACGGGCTCGATCCCTTAATGGTCCAAAGTGCAAAAGGGTAGTAATATTTGACAGACTATTACTCAGAAACCGTGATGCTTAAAAAATCTTCGTCTAAGCCTACAGGATCACGTTGGGCCCCTCTACAATAACCTCTCTCAGTTTTTGTTATCTTGGAGTCATTTTCCCATGGTGTCTAGTTTTCACTTAATGGAAAAAGTGTCAAAAGCAAGCAGTGTAAAGTTGCAAAGTGGTGCAACTTTCATTTTTCAATTCATGTGACCAAACAAACTACTCCAACGCATCCCGATAGGTACGTTTACGCTATACATGGCCATCTTTCGCACCCAAACATGCAGAATCACTCTAAGCTACGTTCAACTAGCTTGATCCCTTATGATGGCATTCAAAACAATCAAAAAGAGAAACATACACATGAAAGTTGAGAAGTCTGAGTTTTCCACACAAAAAGAATATGGTGATTCTCAAGTCTAGTAAGTGCAAGACATTTTTTAATTATCCTCCTTTCTCTTACAACAATATACAACCAATTGTAAATTCGTACAATGGTGGAACTTGGAAACATTTTATTTTTCCTCAATTAACAACTTTGGTTGTGAAGCATTTTGTCATTTTCATTTGAAATGATTTGCTATGCTTGAAAATTGGAGTCTAAGAGAAACAAGTTATGCTCTCATGTACATTTATTATTTGGTGTGATAAATAAAGTTTCCACCATTGAGTCCATTTCTTATTTGTATTATAAATTATAACTTGCTTTCTCCCAAGTCCATTTCCTATACAAGAAATAATATTGCAAAAAATTGACATGTAAATCTTTCGACGTGTTTATATGGTGATGGATCAAGAACATAACAATTCATTGTGCACTATGAGGATTATGTTGTTAAAATGTTTAAAGACTATTTAAGATAAATGTTTGTATGATAATGTGTCAAGAAGTTAACTACTTCATCTACTATGAATATTATGTTTTGCAAGTGTTGTGAAGATTATGTATTTTTTTCTTAATTGAGTTGTTCTAATCAAAAGATTAAATATATTCAAATCTTTCAATCAAACATTTCATAGAATACCAATTGAAAACATGTTCTTTTCTTTTAGGTAAAGAATCTCATGGAACTCTTTGGATTAAATTGAATTGAGATATGTAAGAACAAGGGAGCATTAGGAAATACATTTCTCAAGGATCTTAAATAAGCCTTCTCTCCCATTGCAATTTTGGGTGGATTATTACTTTCAAAGTATTGGGAATGCTTTTCTTATTTTCTAGTTGGCAGTTGCCATTTTAGAAGGCTCATCTTTTGATATATTTTATACTCATTCTTAATCAATTGTCAAGTTAATAATCAGTGCATTTATTTACAGTTAATCTTTTCTTTTCAATTTATGCAATTTTGGAATTTGTAACTCTACAAGTATTCCTAGAAATATTGAAGTTGTTTAACATTGACTAATAAAGTTGTTTAGCATCAATCAATTAATATTCAAGACAAACCATGAAAGAAAGCAATGATCAATGCTAGGGCTAACCAATTAATAAGTATACATGTGCATAAGAAAAAGCATGTACATGTGAATAAGGGAAGCACAAGTACTCAAAAACACATAAGTCTTGAAGTATACACATGAATACATAGTATACACAAATTAATACAAAGTATATGCGTGAATACAAGGTATATGTATGAAAACACGTAAGTCACAAAGTATACATTGGAATACACGTAAGTCACAAAGTATACACGTAAGTTGTATACACTTGAATACACATAACTCATATCTATTGAACCATGGATTTATAATGCAAATATGGACACCATCAATTAAAAAGATTTGAATTAATCAAATAGCCATGTAGGCATACATCAATATATGTCGATATAAGTATAAAATATAGGTACAAAATAGCCATATAGGCCTACAAGAATTCCATATAGGCATATAATGTCAAATATATCCATACAAAATATGTACAAAAATTCCATATAGGCATACAACAAAGGTCTCTAGAATCAAAAGTCATTACTCTCCATGCTCTTGAAAAAAATGCTTTCCCTTTGTTGGTTGATCAAATGGTGATACATATGTCACTCATTTATTTTGTAGTTCAGGAGTGCTCCTGCTACTCCTCCTAAGGTTTAGTTCTTGGTCAAGTTTTATCTATTACAATAAGAAGTAAAGACATTAATATATAGAAAGTACATTAAAAAAATGATATATTTAACAAAATAATCACTTACCGCCATCTAATGATCATTCTTCATGAGGGAAATATTCAAATACCCATGCTAAGATGTGCTGAAGCCCTGTATAAACCATCCAAATATAAATTAAACTACGAATCAATAATGGTTTGATTTTTCACTAACTAACATCTATAACAATGAATGTAAATTGAAATTTAGTAATTTTCTTAATACCTCCCTTGTTAGAGCCATCAAGGAGTCTATATCAAATGAAACACCGATCTCCATTTCCCTCTGAACATTCAGAGGTGTATCTGCTTGCAACATCTAAAAATAGAACAAAAAATTATTCAATCATGAAAACTACAATAGTGATCCACATCATGGCTTATAATGTATGAGATAATGAACAAAATTTTGAGTACTTATTAAACTATACATTTCTAACTATCATGCTTACTATTTTCCCTATCCATATCTTGTTTGAAAGCATGTGTTTTTAGGCTTTTACCCATAGCAACAAGCTGGTGAACCATTTGATAAAATGATTTTATAGACATGTACGATAATTGTGGTGGCATAGAGAAGGTAGTGAACTATTTGAAAAAATGTCTCAAAGAAATGGGGTCTCATGGTGATGGAATGCCATTACAAACAAATGTGTCATGGCATTCCATCACCATAAGACTGCATTTCTTTTAGGCATTTTTTCAAATAGTTCATTGCCTTCTCTATGGTATTATGTTGGGATGGGGTGGGTGGTATAGTGTGGCCTTGGTTATGAGATGGAGGGCGAGCATGACATGAAGAGGGAGGAGTGGGGACATGAACAAGTGGAATAAAAGGTGGAAGGTTCCATGGATTGGTAAATTGAGGATGAGGACCTTGAAAAGAATTTGGATGGGAATTTTGGCTAATGGGTTGGTTTTTATTCTTCAAACAGTGAGTTGTTTGAAAAAATGCCTTAGAGAAATGTGATCTCGTGGTGATGGAATGGCATTCCATCACCATGAGACCACATTTCTTCAAGGAATTTTTTCATACTACTCATTTCCTTAACTATGATACTGGTTACTATTATTCTTTGATAGAAATTTTTCCAAGCATTCATAGTTTGTTGGAAAGCACCTATTTTAGGATTTTAGCCATAGCAGCAAGGAAGTGAGTAGTTTGATAAAATTCTTTGGTACACATGTATGGAAAATGTGGTAGCATACAAAAGGAGGTGAGTTGTTTGAAGAAATACCTCGAAGAAATGTGGTCTCATGGTGATGGAATGCCATTCCATCACCATGGACCATTTCTTTTTCAAACAACTCACCTCCTTGTATGCTACCATCCATATCAAACTACTTTATGGCTAAAATAAAATAGGTGCTTTCCAACAACTTGAAAACTATCAAAGAATATAGTAACCATCCATGAAAATTCATGAGTGGTCTCACCACAAGATCACATTTCTCTATGGCATTTTTTCAAACAGCTCACCTTGGAATAAAAACCAACCCATTAGCAAAATTCCCATCCAAATCAAGGTCTCCAATTCATCATGATCACCTCATGCACTATACCACCCACCCCATCCCAGCATAATACCATAGAGAAGGAAATGAACTATTTGAAAAAATTCCTAAAAGAAATGCAGTCTTATGGTGATGGAATGCCATGACTCATTTGTTTGTAATGGCATTCCATCACCATGAGACCCCATTTCTTTGAGACATTTTTTCAAATAGTTCACTTCCTTCTCTATGCTATTGCTTACTATTATGCTTTGATAGATTTTTTCCAAGCATCCATAGTTTGTTGGAAAGAACCTTTTTAAAGCTTTTAACCATAGCAACGAGGAAATGAATTGTTTGATAAAATGCTTTGGTAGACATGTATGGAAAATGTGGTAGCATAGAAAAGGTGATTAGTTGTTTGAAAAAGTTCCTCAAAGAAATTGGGTCTCATGGTAATGGACATCAATGGTGATGGACATCACCATGAGACCGCATTTCTTTGAGGAATTTTTTCAAACAACTCATTGCCTTGTCTATGTTATTGCTACCTATAATTCTTTCATATATTCCTTCCAAGCATCCATATCATAGACAAGGCAATGAACTTTTTGAAAAGATGCCTCAGTAAAAAGTGGTCTCATGGAATGCCCTGACAAGCAAATGCAATTGGAAGCTACTCCTAATTATTACTTATGGTATGTGAAGTAGTTGCATTACTGCTTATGTTGACTTTCTAAACAACTATATTGTAGTTGAAATTTTGTCATCTATCAACATCTAGCTATTAGTTATGGAATGTGAAGTAATGCTTTGATTTTGAAAGATGTTCAATGCAACGTAATCAATGGTATGAATATAAACTACACAAATCTATTAAGTAAAATTCATTAGTTAAACTCTTTCTTCTATTACCTATGTGTAGGTTTGTCTAAATCCATTGGCACTGGGAGGTGTTCCCCTGAAACCTCCAATATTAGCCTATTCAACATACAAAATCACATATTAAAATACCATTCATAAAACAATGCTATTAACATGTAATAAATTTATAATTGTGTACTAGTTACATACCTCAATGATAGATGTAATGGAGAAATAAGTAGGTGTAGGGCCGGTGTATCCAGTATCAACACTGTGACCCTAAAATTTTATTAAAATCATAAAACTAAATTAGTTAATCTTGCATTTCAAAATTTAAATTTAATAAATTAAATTCAATGAACATGCTAACATTTACCTAAGTATCAATGCCATAGGCCTCATTCAAAATGTCAGCTACCCTCACCATCTCAAAATTTGCAGACATATCCTATGTAGCAACCTCCTAAGTGTCAGTGGGGTCATATGAACAAGTCACCCTGCAAGACTGACACAAATGGGATCGAAGCCCACCACTCAAAGAATTCCCTAGATGGTGTTCTAAAATAGGGCTAGCATGTTGGATGAAACTTTGGGTCAAAGAGTTGATGGCCTACAAAGTCTCTACCTCAGCACTCTCCTTTACGATGGAAGGGATAATAATGTACTCATGAGGTGGCCTAGAGAGAGGTCATCTCCCTTTCCGTGTAGGATCCTACTGTGCACCGAGTCTATCTTGAGCTGACCCCCCATCTCTCCCCTGGAAGTCCCTCATATTAAAATAATTTAGGATTTTTTTCAATGAACTCACAGTATAGTTTCCTAAGGAAATACTACAGGACTTCACAATTTTTGCATGGTGGGTAATAAAAAACCATGTACCACCTATCCCAAAAAAAGTTCCTAATTTGTTGGTGGTGGCACCAATGGATAGGAAAACTCTTCGCATTGAGGGTAAGATTTGCATTTGTGCGTGGGTCAGTGAATAATGAGCAAAAATCAAATTTTGTAATTTTTAGATCTTTTACATTTTTATATGATAATTTATCCTGGTAATAAGCCCTAGCCACCTACCTCCTATCTTGCCAACTAGTTAATTGTTTGTTGATTGAATCTATGTGTTTTAACATTTCTTTGAGTGAAGTTTCTAGGGTCATTCTTTCCATGGTTGAACCATTTGGATCATTCAACCTCCTGATTAAATCCTCAATTTGTTTTTTATTGTTTTTAATTTCACTCATTAAGTTTTGCTAAGTTCCAAGAGGATGTTGAGGGATTGGTGGAGGAGATTGTTGTTGTGGTTGATTAACTTGAGGATTTTTTGTTGTTGTTGTTGTTGTTGTTGTTGTTGCTATGCTTGTTCAGGATTTTGAGGAGGGTTTGTAGATTCATTAAGATCTCCTACAAATTCAAAAAATAAATATAAAAAACAACCTAAAACTAACAAATTCACAACAAAAAACAAATGATCCTTACCTTTCAGACCTCCTCATCGACATGGTCGCATCCTGGTGATGAAACAACAATAATTTGATGAAAAATCTTGCAATATGGCTCCTCCTAGAATGTGAGTGTGGAAATGAGGGGTTTTGGCCATGAGGAAAAAAAAATAGTCATAATGAAAATGATTTCAAATTCCTTTTTTTTTTTGCTTTTAATAGCTCATAACACGAGTGTGTTATAACATTCTCATGTTATGGGATCATTGTGCCGAGCCTTAGGCTTGTCACACCAAGCCATAACGTGAGCACATTATAACACGCTCACGTTATCAAATTTTAATTTAAAAAAAAAAAATTGGCCACAAATTGGCTACCCATTTTTTTGCACTTGCCCTACACTCCCAAAGAATTACTGGGTTTAGAAGTATTCATGATAAGGAGGACATCGGAGAATATTTTTTATTCTACCATAGATAACATTAATAGGAAGTTTGTGGCAACCTAGGATAACATCGTAAGCATAGACCTGAAATATTTTGTCAAGTAAGACACATATCATATGGAATTTCTCACATTGAACTACCTAAGCATTTAGGTGTAGTGGACCTCTTATCATACATTACACAAATAGAACAAATTTTTGATTTTGGGGATTTAAGATTGATATAATCCAACACACTCATTTGCAGCACCACATGTTGGTTAAAAACATATAAAGATACAATTACCAATTGGGATATGTAGTGTAGGAAATTGTATACATTTATAATTTCACACTATTTTTGGGTCCCTCAATTAATTGGACTTAATTAGGCTTCTAATTTTCTAAATTATGCATTCCAAAGCCTTATTTTTCTAGTTTTCCAAAAGGGGAACCAACATTTAATTAATGCAATTAATATTTTAAACACCTTGGAATATGTGTGTCCTAGACTTATGGGCTAGGGTGAATGGGTCCCCTTTAAGCCCTGGGACCCAATTTTTAATATATTTTTGGTGATCTTTTTATGATTCAAATTCAATATGCAATTGTTAGCTTTTGGAATCTATTTTTTGGAAATTAGATAAACACCTATAAATACATAGTATTTTTATCATTTGAAATATAACACATATGATCAAATATTCCTATGAGAAAATATTATTGTCAAGAGCATTCAAGAGAAGATTTATCAGTCATTTGTTGCATCATTCAAGATCCTATCATCATGTTCAAGCTTATGTGTGTTCATGTCATCTTGTGAAGGCTAATATGCATTGTTGATCCTCAAAGCATTCAAGTATCCAAATCCATCAAGCAAATAAAGATCAAGTTCCTTGGAGTGATATTTTTACTTTAGTCCTCTAAGGGAAGCCATTGAAGGTTTGGTGAGTTGCAACAAGCAAGTGTTCATTCATCATTTCCTTCTCCTTTGTCATTATTTCTTTCTATCAAGGTTTTATTACCAAACTTGGGGTTTGACCAAGGAAAAACCCCATTCAAACAAACATTTTTTCTTCTCTTTTTGTATGTGTAGATTACAGGTTGAAGAAGGATTATTGAATAGATCTCAAACGAGTAATCTTACATTATTGCACAAGTTGTCATCATTGTTTTCAAGCCAAAAAAACTAAGTTACAGACTTTGTTTTCCTATTTTCGATAGTGGGACCTATACCACACTGAAGCCAAGATCCAACATCAAAGGAATATCAAAACTTATTTTGGACACCCTAACCAAGACCCATTCACCCTAAGGAGAATTTTTCCTTTAGTAGGCCTCAAAATAGATTTTTTTTTCTAAGTACATGTGTCCAGACCCTTCTCAGATTTTCCTAAAACTGTCATTTTATTTTCTATATTTTTAGGAATTGGTATTTTACATATTAAGTCTTATTATTCATTTAGTTTAATTGCATCAAATAATTTCAGTTCAATCCCAAATCTTCCCTACTATTCTAAGGAACTGAGATCCAGGTCTGATTGGCTCACCTTAGGGTTGAAAGTCAATCTTTACACCTTATGATCTCTTTCCTAATGATATACAATTTGGGAAAGGACAGCGATAAAGATCCCCTAAAAGATTTAAAAATAAAATCCTTTATGGGATCCCCTTTCCATTTCATTTCATTTTGGTGACCCCCTTATTTGTGCTAAATATGCCTTGATGTTAGAAGATCCAATTGTTGACCGTGATGAGAATCTTGTTTATCTCCCCCCACACCCTCTCCTACTAGGAAAGATGTTATGGTGAAATAGGATAATAATATTTTATAAAATTCTTTCAAAAGACAATAAAGTGACTTATAAGGATGAAAATAATAAGGTCACCTTAAATCCTCCACCTTTACACCAAACTATTTCCTAACCAATAAAAAATCATAAGTGTTCCAAGAAGCCTATAGTCCATGATCCCATTGAACATTTACATCCCATATTATATCAATCCAAAATAAAGCATGACTTGTACACACTTTTACATTATAGGTTAATTAAATTACCCCCTAAACCACACCAATTAACCAAAAAATAAAGAGATACAAATGAAACATATTGTGTGTATCATCTAATGTTTAAACACCATAGTAATGATTGTCTCTCTTATGGTCTGATGGCCTGATGTTTTTAGCATCAAAGTCTTTGCTGCATAAAAATGTGTTGGAAAAAGCAAGGACAAACAACTGAGAGGGGGGGTGAATTAGTTTTCGCGGAAATTTAAAATTTATAAACTTAACTTAACTTTAATCTTAGATCTGATGAATAAACAATTAACCATAAGCAATGAACACATCAGAGAGACAAAGAACACCATAATTTTTGCATGGAAACCCTGTTAGGGGAAAAACCACAGTGGATGTTAGTCCACAAGATTATACTCTGTTAAAAGTATAAAGAAAAATAATAAGGGGAATGCACATGCATTCAGGATCACTGCCTAGAGCTCACTACTCAATTACAAATAGAAGACTCACTATCTTACAGAAAGATTCAGATTAAAACCATCTAGAAATTTGAACTGAGAGAATGGCTTATCTCTAAGCCTTATTACAGTTCCAATTAGGCACAGTACTTTTGCATACTTCACTCAACCTTCTACACACTTGCTCTTAAATGGTATTCTCACTTATGCACACAAGAGAACACAACGCATACTCAACACACTAACCACACTTCGTATACTCCGCAAAATTGCTTCTTATATATCCGCCACAAAGATTTCACCATAACAAAGTTGGCCAGAGGAAAATAATATATTTTCAATGTCAGCTTAAATTCACAATAAAAATTTTAATGCGCACCCACCAAGGTTGACCACAACATAGTGGGGACCCAAATTCACTTCTCCAAAACAAGTATACTCCAATTAATCATGCCTCGGACATCCACAACACGCTAGCATCAACATGTTGGCCAATAACAAGAAAAACTAGAAATGCACAAGAGAATATTTTCAATCACGAGCTTCACCAGATCATGTGGACGTACCACAAAGATAGAGGATGAACTAGAGACATCTGAAAACACCAAGAAATAGCAGAGAGACATCCACGACAACCAAGATAACCAGGAACATACAATCTTCACTCAAAAACTCTGACAAAGACCAACAAAACACTATCAGACCACAACTTGCAACACGAGTTCATGCGGACCTCTGAAACTTCCGGTAGATGATCTAGACATACTCAACATTAAACCCTTTGATCCACAACAACTAACTATTTACGTACATAACGTAATGCCTTCATGACCTGCATAGTTCCACTAAGAACCAGGAACACATTCACTTATAATTTTCTCAATATCCTCGACATATACAACACTTAGAATATCAAATGCTAATAGTGTTGACATCAATGAAAACCACGTATCAGCATCACATCACACCATCCAATAATTTCCCAACAAAAGGGCCCCATCCTTTGTGTTATCAGAAAGTCACCTTAGTTAAAGTTTTAGCCTATAATATCTTGTGGGATCTGAACCTAATTTTAACCCGATTCCCCGATCACCCAATTGTCAAACCTCTGATAATAGTTAGTCATTTGGATTCTATGAAAGGGGGTCCTCACAATTCCATAATATCAGTCGATCACACTTTTAGGATAATATTGCACACACCTAAATGGTTCCATCCTTCAAAATTGTTGATCACCTAATCTTCCAATAGGAAAGAGGGGTCTACTCCAAACCACACATTTCATGAAGGAAACATTCCATAGTGGGACCCAGGTATAATGATGTTGATAGTGATGATGATGCTAGTACATGGCATGGTGATATTGGATGAACCATAATCCACATCCTTGTTGTGGATTATGAAACATTGACATAGATGATGACGGTGTAGACATGAGAATGACAAGTGGAGTGTGGACCCCAGGTGGAGTATGGAAGCCTTATCAGCATAAGTGAACATCACCAGTAGGACACTTAAGGCTATCCCTTTGATACAACGATGACCTTCCTATCGGATGGAAAAAGTGATATCGTCGGGACCTTGAAGGTCTCTTTGATAGGGCGATAGGAGAGTGTGATGCTGATTGTGCGACTCGATAGCAATGAAGGTATTTAGAAGGTGATTGATATGGCGACAGTGGAAAACTTCTAGTGGTTGATGTATCTAAGGGTAAATTTTAGGTTAGTTAGATGTTATCAAATCAACAATGCATATAAACCCAAAGAGCTACTAAGTACATTGAAAACTAAAAGAAGAAACATTTATACCAAATAATTGCTGAAGCTTCCATGATTCCTCTTCGTAGCACCTCCTAACTTGCTGCAAAAGTATTTCCCTCATATTGAACGTGTGAGCAATTTGATGCCAAAGACTAAGTCCTGCACAAGCTTTGAAGGATTTAAATAAAAACTATGCCTATGCCTATGACCATATGACTCTAAAATTTCAAATAACTCTAAGTATTTATGCGCCAGAATAAAAATTTTTATGTGTGTGTAATCTCAACATGTGAGCAAAATAGCATTTTATAGAAAATTCAATTTTGAATGGACAGACGAGATCGACTTTCGATAGAGACCTAAAATCAGAGGACAAGATTTAATCTGATAATCCCTAATCAGGGTTAGGGAAAAATCCCTAAACAAGTGGTCGAGATGTCATCTGAGAGAATCAAATTGGCAGTGAAAAATAGATGAGATAATTAATTAGAAAAATAAAGATTTTCGAAAATCAAGAAGATAAAGACTGCTTGATTTGTGAGATTCGAAAAAACAAGAAGATAAGAATTGAACTGAAGATCAGATTTGGAAAATCAAGAATCTGCTCGATTGCTTGATTTTTGGAAGAATATTACCATTTTGGATTAAATTAATTCAAAATATGGATTTTGTGAGATAATAAATAATCAATTTTCAGATTATTTACTAAAATGAACTAACAGTTAAGAATGAGAAATCATTTTAAATAATTAACTCATTTAAAATGAGAGAAATGTTAAATTAGGTAATTAAATAATTAAGATAATTATTTAATTGAGAGGATATGATTAGTAATTAAATAAATTAATAAATTCATTTAATTATGAGAATTAGTGACATATTAAATAAATAAATGAAATTCATTTATTTAATAATCAAGAAGAATAAATGAATAAAGATAATTAAAAAAATTTAGAAATTTATTTAATTAGAGGAAGACTTAGACAATTAATGACGTATTTAATAAATAAATAAATAAAAATTATTTAATAATCATGAAGAATAAAAGGACATGAATTAATTAAATAATTATGAATTATTTAATCAATAGTCGAATGTGGACCAAGCACATAATTAAATGTCATAATTATGCTAGGACAAAAGTGGTAAAAATAGAGCTTGCAGGCCTAGGTCATTTTTAAGTGTCTACATTTTGCCCCTCTTTGTCATACTGTAGCATGTCGCATTGTGACAAAGAAAATAAGTCAAAGCCATGCCCTAGTGAAGGTATATAGTATCAATACCCCCTCAGGAAATTTTTCAAATTTTGGGTTGGTGGTAGAAAAATTTGGAAAGGGTCCCGATAAGTCAATTTGATGACCAAAAAAATGATGGCGTAGACGATTTCGGATTCTGACATGTTTAAGGTAGCCAACGGGGTGGTCAAAGTTGGTCAAAGGAGCCTCCAGTAATAACCTAGTTGACAAATGCCATTTTGACTTTATAAATAGGTTGACAAAGGGGTAAAAGTCAATTCATTTTCACTATTCGCATTGCAAATTTGAGAGCTCAGAGCGAAGAGGACTGTAGCGAGGATGGTGATTCCAGTGACAGAGCACCACGGCGAGATCGTGGGGACCTATAGGCAGCTAGAGGGCTCAGAGCCAGTGGTATGTACCCCTAACCCCCTTTGTAATTTTCTCATTTTGCGTGCCAAAATTAGGGTTTTAGGGTCAACAATTAATGCATTGCGACACATATGCGTGCACGTAAGCCACATTTGACTTTGTGTTCGACGCATTTGATGCGTCGTGACACAAGTGCAAGATATTTTTAGGGCAGGCCAAGGGTTTGCAACACATTTTCCAAAACCTGCGATGCATTCACTTTTTTGAGCCGCATTCGAAAGTTAGAACGCCACATGTGTCATTTCGTGACGCATTCACCCTATTGAGCAACGCATTCGAATGAAGCGACGCATGTGTCATATATCATGACACAAGTGCTCTGATGCAACACAATTGAGTGTCAAAACAATGCAATCGATATGTTGTGACACATTTGAAGTACAAAACAATGCAACCGTTGTTTCGTGACGCAAGTGTAGTCAATGCGACGTATTTGACTTTGACTTTTACTAAGGCTGATTTTGATGCTTTTCAAATTTAAAATGTTTTTTGATGATACTGACAATTGTCTAGAAGGTATTGACGTGTTTTTTGGCTTTGTGCAGAGATAGCTAGCCCCTATATACATGCAAGAGAGCATACCGTCGACTTTCTGATTTGCTGATCAGCTAACTCCACAGGAGCGATGACGATTGATGTAGCTAGGTCTATTTTATGCCACCTATATGCCCACTATTCGGGAAAATAGAGGACTACTGACTACACTATGTGAACGATGGCATTTCAAGACATGCTCCTTCCACCTGTCGACAAGAGAGGCAACAGTTACTCTTGAGGATGTTTACCGCATTCTACACCTGTCGATCTGAGGAGAGCGGATCATTTATGACCCTCGCCATGGTCATCAAACCTTCATAGCGTACTACCAAGATGAGGGAGCAAGACTTAGCATCCAGGGTTACAAGATCTGTTGGGAGTTTATGGTGGAGCATTATGCTCGTTTCGATGCATTCCTGGCGACACTGATTGGCGGGATACTAATTCTCGACCGTCGCGGACATGGGTTCCCTATTGGTTGGGGAGACGTCATAGTGGGGATGAGATGAGATAGGACAGTGTATTCCTTGGGCCCTTGTTTATTGGGAACACTCTACCACCAGCTTCACAAGGTTGCCTATAGGAGGGTAGAGAGCATTTCATGTGGCACCACACTGCTGATGATTTGGGCTTGGGAGCACATAGCGATATTTCGTCCACCTATTCAGAGACCGCAGTTGGCCGAGGGGATGTCCTATGCATATTACTATGCTAGTGCTCTTCAGCAGACACATATGAGGGAGATAGGTTGGTGGTGGCATCGTATTGATACTATGGTGTCCTTCATCTGGAGGCCGTACAGAGACTACCAGCAGTGGGATGATGAGGTCGACCATCTCAGCCTTTGTAGGCAGTATCACTACCTGATTGGGAGGATAGTGCAAAGCCAACTAATTATAGAGATGTATCTGCTGCAGCGTGTCCTCAGATAGTTCGGAGAGCAGCAGGGTGTACCTACAGGGACAACCGAGTATGCTCAGTCTTCCAGAGAGTCAGCTTGGGGGCCAACGATTCTCGTAGCCTTTGCCGAGTAGCAGATCGATGGGCTACGAGCCTAGCAGTGAGGATGAAGAGGTATGATTGTAGATCCCGAGACCACAACCGATTATGACTTATGGTGGCAAGTGCATAGACCAGTGCCACTGATAGATCCAGATGGGACAGCACCTGTGGACAGGCAGTCAATTATACCTTGTGTGTCGAGAGTCAGGCGAGGGGGCAAAGACAGTGATAGAGGCAGAGGTTGGGGGAGGGATGGAGGTAGCGATGGAGGTAGGGGAGGGATGGAGGCTGGGATGGAGGCAGGGGGAGGGATGGAGGCCGAGGTGGAGGGTGAGATGGAGGTAGGGATGGAGGCAGGGGTGGAGATGATGGATGGATGGAAGAGACGGAAGACAGAGGAGATGAAGGAGGAATGGAATGGGAGAGAGGAGGAAGAGGTAGGAGGAGGGAGGAGGAGGAGGATGGAGAGGATGGAGGATGATGATGATGATGATGATGATGATGATGATGATGCCATGGACGAGGCTGAGAGACTACTTAGATGGAGGATGGTGGAGGGAGAGGAGGAGATACCATCCACCTTGACATTGCCCTAGGATGCCACGATAGACCAGAGGGTGGCGGATCTTCAAAGGAGGCTAGACAAGAGTGTGGTAGAGGTTAGGGCACTGTGGGTAGAGCTAGAGGTGGCTCGAGTAGAGCAAGATCAGGCAGTGATCCGCCAGCAGGATTCAACACAGTGGTGCATGGACTTTACAGCATTATGCTCAGGACCTTCTAGGGACATTTCTCGTGAGCTTGTTAGGGTGAGCACTAGGTATGGGTAGTACAAGACTTTATATGATTAGGCAGTGCCTCCCAAGTGACAAGTTCCTACACTGTCATGCTCACAGACGAGGACAGGAAGCGGTCACAGATTAGGGAGTGGGAGTGGTAGCAGGAGCCATACCAACGTAGGAGGATCTACCTCCTCAGGGCACACATCAGGGCACAGGTCTCACCACTCACACAGGCATGCCTCGAGTCATCATTCAAGACATAGTCATGGGTCCACCAGTTTAGGGCAGAGATCAGTACAGAGGCAGCTGCCAGTGACAGATCCTTCGGCCTCTCAGAGTTAGGCCGTAGTGTCATCACATGTGTCTATTATCATGGAGATGATGCCATCAGTGTTAGTTCCATTGGTTGCACAGACAGAGGTTGCTACAGGTCCACCCATTATCTCAGCGCTAGTCATAGATCCTCAGCCGCCATACTCTTCCCCATGAGGGGATGATGAGATCCTTTCGTAGGGGCATGTTTGTTGCATATTTGTTTCTATGTTATGACACATTATGTATAGACCACTGAGCCTGCAAGCTCTATTTTTGGGATATCTTTTGACTCTATCCTGTGACATTGTATATTTTGAGATGATTTTATATGATGATGTAGTTTTGATCCAGCCTACATGTGTGTTATGCGATGCTATTTTATTTATGCATTATATATATGTGATGTGATTTGTTATGTATGTTGTTGATTTATGATGGATGATGGTATTATGTATGTTCTATGATGCTTACTTATGATATGATGCCATGATGATGCAATGCTTATTTATATGTTATGCCGATTTTGTGATGATGATGATAATGATATGCATAATGTATTTATTTGAATAGATGCCATGTTTATGATTATGTTAATACCATATGCAATGAAATGTTATATGATGTAATGCTATGGACGATGTATGTATGGACCTAATGCAATGTTTATATGATCATGTATGCACTTATGTTTTTGTATGTCACGGGATAACATCGTGAGATGGACGAGAGAAGCTGACCAAACCGAAGCAAATGCATGTTAGTTCCTAGACCAAATCCTTCAAAACTTTACCATAGGACTTTAATATTTATTGCTCTTAATCATCATTGGGAAGACTGTTGTAATGGCCAACAAACACCATGATATGACATAGATCAAGGTGTACAAGGCATACCAGCACATAAGACAAGCAATCGCAGACAAGGAATGATCATGACTCATACTAAGAGCATGATTTCCCTAGTCTTTTTATCGTAATAAACCACAAGTAGAAAAGACAAGAAGAACAATTCATGAAATGTCGTTGCTTCTCTAAATCCTATTTCTAGGACATCCTTGAGAAACTAGCAGCATGATTTCCAAAATACAAAAATAGCGCCATTATCATGATACGTCATTGTTTTTCTAAATCTCAGAATCAGGACCTCACTGAGAAACTAGTAATCATGCATGTCAAAAGTCAAGACAAACGTCATGATACATCCCTGCTTCTCTAAATCCTGTTGTTGGGATCTCGCTGAAAAACTAGTAACATGATAAAAAGCCAAAAGACAAGTGCCAAGTGTTTGCCAAGTGCGTCTAGATACCCATTGTTCTAATGTCAAGATGTCAAGTTTGATGACGATAATATGCCGGGGTGTCAAAGTTTTGATGATGCCAAGATGACGAATGTTGAAGATTGCCAAATTCAAGAAGGACACATCCTAAATAATGTCGATGTCGAGATGATTGATCCCTAAATGTCAAAAGGGATCCCTCGAAATGCTAGGTGATAGTGACGATGATGATGCCTAGGAAGGACACATCCTAAGGCATAAATGACAAAGTTTTTTCTTCAGAAGGACACATATGAAGAATACTGATGTCAAGAGGAGTGATCCTTAGATGTCAAGAGGATCCCTCAAAATGTTGAATGATAGTGACAGTGCCTAGGAAGGACACATCCTAAGGCATGAATGACAGAGGTTATCTTTCAAAAGGACACATCTAAAAGTGAACCAAGAGTTGATAGTTTGACAGGTTATGATCATTTGACTTGTTTTGATTGAGTTTGACCTGTGTTGGCCATATGTCGATTTTTTTGATATGCTGATGTGATTGTCATGTTTGAATAAATGATTGCCATACTTTGTTTTAGGAGTTTTCCCATTTGGAAAATGATTTTTCTTGACTTGAAGACTTTTGACGTGTATGCCAATGTAATTCCATGAACCCTAATGGACTACCTAGTGCTGCCTCGGGGGCTCATCAACATATGGCCTTGCCTACATCATACACTTAGAGACCTCGTAGTTTCACATGACCAATGACTTTGTCTTGATGACCAAAGATTGAATCATGATTTTATTTTGAAAAACCTAAAAGGACTGATCTAATGTCTCAGGGACTCAAGTATGAGTCTTGCCTACGTAGAAAATGAGCAGAGACAAAGTAGTTCAGACAAATGATGAAGACTGATTGATTGACATGATGAACTTGACAGGAGATGACTCTATGTTTGCGTTCTTCGAGCAGTCTGACGTTTTGTTGTGGTTGTCTTTAGGACGTGTTTCAATTTTTATGTCTTTCTTTAGGACGTTTTGTGATGTTTTTGTCTTTTTTCTCAGGACCTTTTATGATTTTTAGGTCTTTCTTCAGGACATTTTCTGATGTTTTTTTCTTTTTTCAAGACTTTTTGTGATTTTATTTTTTCTCTTTTTTCTCAGGACTTTTTTTTTATTTTTAAGTCTTTCTTCAGGACGTTTTTTGATGTTTTTGGTCTTTTTTCAGGACTTTTTATGATTTTTTGTGTCTTTCTTCAGGACGTTTTCTAATGTTTTTGGTCTTTTTTTAGGACATTTTATGATGTTTTTGTCTTTTTTCAAGACTTTTTACAATTGCCCAGATCGTGCGTGATATCCACTGCAGTGACATGGTAAAATGTTACCCCTAGTCAGGTCCAAGACTTAGCCAATTTTAAAGGACATGAAGAAGGGATATGCATGCGGTACCAGATGGACAGTATAGAGGACTTGATGTCAACCGTTTATCAACCATGATGGGAAGGGTATGATGTCATGGTGATTGGCGTGATAGTGACGGGAAATGTGTTCCATTTGAACCCTAGGCAGATGAAGTAATAGTAGATGGCCGAGCAATGATTGACTACGCATGGTGCCTGTTTGCCAGGTTTTCACTATTGGACGGATTATTTTTCTTTAATATTTTTGTCATTTTTCTTATTATTATTATTATTATTTGGTCCTGCCAAGATGCCTGTTTGCCAGGTTTTCATCAAGGCAACAATTTTTTACCATTTTTCAATTTTTTTGTATTTTACAGTTTTCAGCTCGATCTCCTGATGCTATGCGTAGAACTTTCAGAGATGTAAACTATTGATAGGCTCTGTCGGTTGTTCTCCATCTAGATTCGCCAGCTGATAAGCTCCAAGACCAAAAGAAGATACGATGACGTAAGGACCCAACCAGTTTGGTTCAAACTTTCCCGACTTTTCTCTGTCAACCTGGTTCTTAGGGTTCTGCATGAGGACTAAGTCACCAATTTCAAACTTCCTAACCATAACCTTCTTGTTGTAACTGTGACAAAGAGGGTTCTGATACACTTGTAGATGGTTTAGGGAAATTTTCCTTCTTTCCTCTAACATCTCCAACTCATGTAGGTGCGACTGTCTATACTCCTCATCATCAGTTAAACCCTTTAGGGAGACTCGTAAAGAAGGAATTTCAACCTCAATGGGAAAGATGGCCTCAGCTCCAAAGACCAGGGCAAAAGGAGTGGCTCATGTAGGCATACGAATGCTAGTACAGTAAGCCCACAGAGCAGGGTTGAGTTGAATATGCCAGTCATGACCAATGTCATTGAAAGTCTTTTGGAGGATTTTAACAATGATTTTATTTGATGCCTTAGCTTGACCATTTCCTTGCAGGTAATACGGAGAGGAAAAATGATGTTGGATGTGAAATTACTCACATAACTCATGAACTTCTTGGTTTTTAAACGAACGTCCATTGTTAGTGATGATGGATTGCGGAAGGCCATACCAGAAAATGATGTAGTTAAGAATGAACTTGGATATTTGTTTGTCGGTTATGTATGTCAGTAGGATGGTTTCAATCCACTTCGTAAAATACTCAGTGGTAGTGATAATGAATTTATGGCCATTGGACGAGGTAGGATGAATCTTTCCCACAAGGTTGAGTCCCCATTGAGCGAAGGGCCAAGGAGAGGTGATCGACCAAAGTTCCTGTGCTGGAGCGTGGATCAAATCACTGTGAATCTGACATTGGCGACAAGTCCTGATATATTCTATTGCATCCTTTTCAATGGTCAGCCAATAGTACCCAAGTCTTGTTACTTTCTTGGCTAGAGTAGGACCACTCGAATGAGACCCGCATATACCGTCATGTACTTCGCGTAAGGTTGTACATGCTTCATTGGTGTTGATACATCTAAGGAGGTTGTCGTCAAAGCTACAACAGTAAAGGGTGTCACTGACGATGGCATATCTTGCGGATTTTCAGATAAAGGACTTCCTCTAGTTATTGGATAGGTTAGGTGGAATGGTTTGAGACTTAAGGTAGTCATAAATATCTTGGTACCAGGGAGAGTCAGGACCAACAAGTTCACAGACCATCTTTGACTCTGGAATGTCACTGGTAGGGACCAACAATTGTTCTATTAGGAATTCCAGCTGAGGCATATTGCTTGGAATGTCGAGGAGAGAGCCTATTGTAGCCATGGCATCTGCCGCTTTGTTTTGTGCTCTCGAAACTTGTTCAAAAGTCACCATATGAAAGTACCTTTGAAAACTTTCAACCATTCGTTTGTAGGGCATCAATTTCTCATATTTTGTGTCATAGTCATCATTAACTTGGTTGATGACTAACTGAGAATCCCCATAGACATGTAATGCTTTGATTTTCCATTTTTCTTCCATTCTAAGTCTCGTAAACAGTGCCTCATAGTCTGCCACATTGTTTGTGCATGGGAATGCTATGCGAAAAGATTCAGGAATGGAGTCTCCTTGAGGGGTGATGAACAAGATCCCTACCCCTGAGCCATGATTTGTGTGTGATCCATCAAAGTAGAGTTGCCAAGGTGACTTAGGTTCCATATGGAATATTGACTCATCTGGAAAATCTACCACTAATGGGTGATCACTTTGTAAAGGTGCATCCACCAGTTGGTCTGTTATGACTTGTCCTTTTATTGCCTTTCTTTCTACATATTGAATATCATATTTGCTCAGAATCATGACCCATTTTTCCAGACGTCCCATTAATTTTGCCGACTTAACAAATATTTGAGGGGTTCAATCTTTGCTACTAGTTGTGTTTGATGGCTTAACATATAATTTCTTAGTTTTTGTATTGCAAAGACCATGGCTAGACAAGCCCGTTCAATCGATGTGTAGTTTAGTTCATACCCGACCAATGTCTGACTGATATAATATATAGCTTTTTCTTTTTCTTCTTGGTCAATCTATGTTAGTAATGCCCCCAGTGCTGAATTAGTGGCCAAGATGTATAGGATCAATGGTTTTCCATGAATGGACGACATGAGGACTGGCGATGACAGTAAGTAGTCTTTTATGTGCTGAAAGGCTTCTTGGCATTTATCTATCCACACAAAGGGGATACCTTTTCACAAAAGATATTGGAATGGTTGGCATTTATCGGCCAATTGGGCTATGAAGCACCGAATAGATTGTACCCTGCCTTGTAGGGTTCTGAGTTCACTGATTTCTCTGTGCGGAGGCATGTCTATGATGGCTTTTACTTTTGCTGGATCGACCTCAATGCCTCTTCAATAAACTATGTATCCCAAGAGTTTACCTGATGTTACACCAAAGACACATTTCTTAGGATTCAGTCAGACTTTGTATTCTTCTAGTCTCTTGAAAATTGTGTCTAACACCTTCAGATGATCCTTTCTTGCTACTGATTTAGCCAAAAGGTCATCTACGTAATCTTCCATTATTTTATGCATCATGTCATGAAATATTGTGGTCATAGCCCTCTGATATGTGGCGCCTACATTTTTAAGACCAAATGGAATGACATTCCAACAGTATGTACCCCATGCGAAAGTGAATGTTGTTTTATGCTGGTCTTCGGGGGCAATACGAATCTAATTATAGCCAGAGAAATCATCCATGAGGGACAACATCTCATATCCTATTGTGAGGTCAACTATGATATCAATATTTGGTAAAGGAAAGCAATATTTTGGGCATGCCTTATTTAGGTCTCTAAAATCTATGCAGACGTGGATCATCCCATTTGGATTTGTTACTGGCACTAGGTTAGATATCCATTCAACATAATCAATAGACTGTATGAACCCAACGTCTAGAATTTTCTTCAACTCAACCTTGACCAATAGACCGACCTGAGGATGCATTTTGTGTAACTTCTGTTTAACTAGTTTGACATTAGGCAATAGTGGCAGATGGTGCAGAACCAGTTCTGGGTCTAATCCTGGCATGTCAACATAGGACCATGTGAAGTTGAATTTACATTCTGCAAAGAATTTGTGAAATTTTGGTCTCTCTTCTTCAGTCAAGGATGCAGCAAAGAGGACCATTTTGGGATCTTTAGTTGTTGATATGTTGTCTTCTATGGTGTCCTCTATGAGCATAGCTGATTTCTCTTGAGTTACGGGGAGAAAGTCCAGTCCTCCATCCTTGGGAACCTCAGAGAGGTTTTTTCCCACGGATACATGCTTTGTTTTTACTTTTTTGTCATCAGAGGGTGCCTTTCGGTTTTCACCTAAAGACGTTTCATTTTTTATTTTATTTTTATTTTTAATTTTGTGATTGGAGGATGGAGCAGTCTCGTCGAAGTAGGCCGCACAATCTAGATCAATGGTGAATCCTGCCTTGTGATCACCATTGGGTATGCCCTCACGTAATCCCATAAACTCTGCAATTGCCTCATCATTCTGAAAGGTGTCCAAGAATGGCGGGCCTTGTTGGTCCCAATCGACTAGTTGAGGATAAACTAGGGAAATTCCATCGTCAGTGTTGGTGAATTGAGGGGAGGATTTGGAAAGCATACAGATGGATTTAGTGATATTGTAGATGAGATTATCATCATCCAACTCCACATCAGACTCTATCCAATATTCCCCTTCACTAGTCTCATATTCATTGTCAAAATAAGGGGTGAAGGACTGAGAGTCATGGTTGTCAGTGTCGTCTGGTACTTTAGATGGATTGGATTGAAGGGATTCAGATGGTGGGGTTTGTATTTCATGGGGAAGGGAAATGGAACTATGAATATTTGGTGCCTGATTGATTTTAAATGTTTGCCAAAAATTTTGTTCAGAGGTGAGTTCCCCTATTTCGACAAACAAATCATCGAGGCAACAGTCACTTAAGGATCTTTAAGAGCCAAATTCCCACTCTTGGGAGTCAGTTTCGGTGAAGGTTTCCTTAGTGGTCTCGACACTTTCCGAAGCATGCAAGTGCTCACTTGAAAGCCCAGTGGTACGTCAGTCGTCATTATCGGGCAATCCATACCCTAATCCAAGATACTTTGGTATTTTGAAAGATTCTATGGGCTCTCTTCGTCCAATTTTATTTCTTCCTAGGCCACTAGTGCCATTGTAGCCCTTAGCCTTCATTATGTCATATACCTTGCCATATTTCTTAACTGGTAATGGGGGTAGGTCTACCATTTCCTTACAGAGCCATCCTGTAATATCGACTAGGTCCTCGTTACTCATGTCTCCCCATTTGATGAAAACTATTTCTGGTGGGACTTTGAAAATTTATTTGGGTTCCATTCTAAAACATGGCCGACCATAGACCTTCAGAGACTTGGGTATTGTTGTGATGTTATATGCCGTATGTAGTTTGAATTCACCACAGCTAAATTCCTGGATCTTGACAGTGGTCTCAGCCTTAGGGTTTTTGGAAGATGGTGTTGTGGTGGAAGATGTGGATGGAGTGGACATTGAAGATGATGCGAGTGTGGATGGGTCAATGTATTTAGAAGAAGAGGAGCTAGGTGCTTCTTAGTTAATAGGCACTTGGTTTGCAGAAATACCCCTTAGGTTGGTACAATATTGAAAAGGGTTAGGGTCTCCATATATAGTGATTTTTGTGTCGTCAAATGGGAATTTTAAGCATTGGTGATATGTGGATGGAACGTCTTTTAAGGCATGAATCCATGGGCAACTAAGCAAGATGTTGTAAGGTAATTCTAGATCTAGGACCTGGTAGGTTGTATCCACAATGGCTGGTCCCACTCTGATAGGAAGAGAAATAACGCCTCGTGAAGAGCATTCTTCATCATCATATTCTTTTATCACTATACTCTTTGTAGGGTCCACGCATGCATCAAAAAATCCTAGAGCCTTAACCAGTTTCAAGGAGCATATGTTCAATCCTGCTTTGCCATCTACTAAAAATCTTCTAACCTTGTGCTTATGGATGAAAGTTTCAATGTGTAATGCATCATTATGGTTAGTCTTAGGTGACAAGTAGTCTTGATCAGAAAAGGTGACGTGGTGAGGCATAGTGAGATATCCCACCATGGTCTCAAACTAGTTGACATCAATATCCTTAGGGACTGATGACTCTTGCATGGTTTTATCCAGTATAGCCTTATGCATGGGAGAGATGCGAAGTAGCTCGAGTATAGAAATTTGCGAGGGATTTTTTCCAAGCTGGTCGATAAGGTTAAACTGACTCTTGGGTTTCCATTGCTTTGTGGTTGAGGCGGGTTGTGACTGCTTAAGAGATGGACTAGGTATGGTAATCTTAGGTTGCCTAGCAGGAGGCAGACCAGCTATGGTGACCTTGCCACTTCGAGTAGTAGCATTGCATTGGGGTGCTCTCTTAATTGTGATGGTATTGACACATTCATTATCAGTTTGGATATTGTGTATAGTGGTTCCTCTAGAATAGTCATACTTGGCTTGAGCGAAATTGGCTTGATTATTGTTTATCTATGGACCTGACGTGGAAGCATTATTAGAACCATGGTCTTGCAGTGGGTTCTTATGGATGGTATGATCTGAATTAGAGGTAAATTGTGGTTTTCCTACCTCAATGATATGATTCTCGATAAGGTCTTGTACTAGATTTTTTAGTTGTCAACAGGTAGAATTTTTATGTCCTTTTCCCGATGATAATCGCAAAATGCATTATCGTCCCACCATGCTGGTTTGAATTGTCCTGGGTCATATGGTTTTGGTTCTTGAAGTGTGATGACACCATTTTGGAGGCATTTCTTGAGGACTTCTTCAATGGGCTCACCCAAGGGAGTGTATGTGCGACCCCTGGGGAACTGTCTCATTTGAAAATATTGCCCTTGATTATTTTGGCCGCTTTGGTTGTTTGAAGGGACATTGGTAGGGGGTTTCAATATTGTTGTTGGTTTGTTTTGCATTTGAACCCCTTTTAGAGCCAGTATAGGACCCATAGTGTTTGCAGTCTTGGCGTCCACAACACCGTCGTTGGTAACATGTTTTTATTTTTGACCCAGTACTTATTTTTGTCAGTGGGAGGATTTGCATTTGTGTTTTTAGGACCGTATCTTAGCTCTCCCTTTGCGATAAGGGCTTTCTCAATTTGGACACCTTTTTCGACTAGGTCCATGAAGGTTGTGCAAAAATGCACTTGCAATGCATATTTTAAGGGTCCTAGAAGTGTTTGAATGAACATGTCCACCTTTTCCTTTTCGGGTATGTCAATGTGGCAACGACTAGCTAGACTTATCCATTTTTGAAAGAATGGGATGAATGTTTCACCAACATCCTCTTGTGTGAGATTGCATAAGCTAGTAATAGATGTGTCCATGCCAATGTTGTATGTGTAATTTTTTATGAATTTGTGTTTAAGCTCATCCCATGTTTGGATATCCTTTTGGGTGGAGAACCATTCAAGGGCAAGACCTGTGAGACTTTTAGAAAAGAGTCTCATCAAGTACGTTTGTTCATAGGCGACGTCCATACAGTTGGTTGCAAATTCGCGGACATGTTCAATGGGGTTTATCTTTCCTCTGTATTTGGTAAAGTTAGGTGACACATATCCCAGAGGAAATGGTGGCATGTATAAGTTCATGTCGAAGGGATATACATCTAGATCATATGACACTTCTAATTTTTTCCAGATATTTGTATGTTTTCTATGGTCTTCTCTAGACCCATCAGTTTTGCTTGTAAGGCATCTATTGCAGGGTCATTTGTGGTCCCATACATTGGATTGAGTGGTACACCATAGGTCCCCATTTTTTGTGCATGGATATTGATGTATTGTGGAGGGATGGATTGTTGTGACATGTATGATGTATTTAGATTTGTGTGTTATTGGTATTGAAATTTTGGATTGGGGGTATGTTGGTGAGTATGAATATGGGATGAGTATGTTAGGATGTGTTCCCTAGCCATTTGGGTTGATATTTGGGGAATATGGTGACCATAAACATTTTGATGTGTAAATGATGCTATAGGTTGTGTGTGTTGACTGCTTTGTCCAAATTTTTGGGTTTGGACAAGGGGAAGGGTCGTATTTTGTCCTTGGGATTTGATGGTATTGGACTGTGTTGATGTGTTAACATTTTTTTGTTGTCCTTGAATAAAGATACGTCATTTACCTCCCCCCAAAGGATTTTGTGAGATACCAATGAGAGGATATGACGGAGGTGTACTCATGGTACTAGATGTAGTTGTCAACGGAGGATTTGTATGACTTGATTATGCCCCTGTGGAATTTACCATAGTGGTAAAGAGAGGATTGGAATAACTTGCCCACACTGCCGAGGAGCCAAAGGTGGTTCCAGCCGATTGTGACGGTGTTGTGGATATTGTGGGCACTGTGACAGATTGTGATCCTCCAATGGATGTAGCATTTATTGAATTGGAGGTGTTTGGAATGTTGGAGGTAGCATTCACTGTCATTGTAGCATCAAAAAAGGTATTGCTCATAGTGTTTGGAGGTTGACCACTATTTGACATGTTAAGCACGTTGTTGACATTAGGGTCAGGAGATGTTGATCTCAACGTGTTAATGTCGAATCCATGGGGTAACTTAGCTCCTTGACTTAAGAGTATGGCCAAATATCTGTCTCTGTCATATAGGACCATTTGTTCCACAAATTGAGAGGCTTTTGGATCTTGTGCTGCTACCTCTAGGTTTTCCTCAAGTATTTGTCTATATTCATCCTTACGTAAGAATGGTTCAAAGGGACTGTTTGATGAGGATGGTATGGTCGTGAGAGGTTGATTATTCATGTTGCCAAATGGATCGTCAAAAGTCCAATTTGGGTCATACATGTGATTGTTGACATTGGAAGTGGAGTCTTGTCCAAAGTTTTCCATTTGTCATTTTTGTTTTTGGAGTCTAGTTTCCACCATAAAATGAGATTGCTCAAATGAAAATGACAACTAAATGTAAGGATGACAATGCAAGACTATGTTTTCTAAAGAAAATGCCAACTAGGATGACCAAGTGATGATGACGTTTGTCTAAGGAAATGATTGATGTAAGATGACGAGGTTGTAAAAGACAAAATTTTGAATGAGGACTAGGATGGTAATGTTGACTAACGACTTAATATGATAAATGCAAGGTCTAGGTTCAACCTAACGACTAGGATGAATAATATTTTTGGATTTTTGGGAATAAAATATGCAAGCTATAAACTAGAATGCAATTTGGAGAAAAGGGATACCTAAACACTTCTAAGCTCAATCTTTGTTTTTGATTTTGGTTACTAAAGGACTTGTTGAAAATGACAAAATGACAAGGTCAAAATGACTAGTGAGTTTTCCTAACTAGATTGTTGAGTTGGAAAATATCATAAAAGGGACAATGACTGAAAAAGGGAATGATGATTAAGTCCAAGATAACTTAGTCTCGAAACCAATGACGTTGTGAGTCGTGCTGAGATTAACCTAATCCAAAGTATGCAAGGATTGAAACCTAGGGTCAAGCTAATGCCTAATGTATGCAACTAAAATTTGAAGGATGAAGCCTATGGTTATGAATGCAAACTAATGGTTGGAAAATTTTGAGCAATTTCAAAGTTGGTTTCTGACATAATCCTCTTGGAAATAGTGTTTGACAAAAGATTGATAGAGTTTAGACTCAGTTTGGACTTTGTATGAGGATTTTGCTTATGTCAGGAAAATGCGTCGTTTGAGACCTCAAATGCGTCGCAAAATTTTGAATGCGTTTCGGTATAGCGAATGTGGATCTAGGACTGACAAATGCAACTAAGTTTTACAAATGCGGTTCCATGAGGCTCAGATGCGTCACAACGCAGAAAAATGTGGTGTTTTGAATTGAAAATGTGGTTTAACAGGTCTAATGCATTGCAAAATTTTGCAAATGCGGTTTGACAGAGCGATTGTGTTTCAAGAGTTGTGACACAATTTTCTAAAATTGAGGTTTTTGATGTATTGAGAGCAAATCTGATCTGTCTAATGTTGCATGTTTTTTCTAGAAGTAAAAATGTGGTGAATAATGTTGAAAAATCCAAGAAGCACTTGACAAGCACAATGTTTTGAGTGTAAGCAAGCACACATAAGAAAAGTACAATCCTAATAGGCCAATAGGCCAAGGGTTTGTATACTTGATATAGCCCACCAATATACCCCGGATTGGTGCTAAACACCTTTCCTTCTCGAAAGTGGATAGCTTAGAAGTTTGGTGGCATTGGCTCCCCTCCATGGCTCATTAACGTCATTCGAGCACACCAACTTTGAATTCTTGGGTAGTGACTTCCCAAGAACTGCTATCTCTACTCAAGGGGATCAGTAGTGAGTGTCTTCGGGCATGATACTATACCTTGTACTATACCAAGCAATGGCTGAAAAAATGGCTGGCCTCTAAAACAAAAGGTGTTTAGTAAGGGAATTCCATTCGTAGGGCATGATCCATGTGACGAGATTCCCCTTTCGGATCCATCTCGTTGGAACCATACGCGTGATTCTTGGGCTTTCCCCAAGAATTCACTTTTATATACCGGCTGGAGGTCCCTCAGTTTCAGGGTGCTACCGGTCTGAGTCGTCTTGGGGTGAGTATTTTTTCCCACCAGAACAGGCCCAAGTTCTCTTACACCCAGGATCACCCAAAAGCGCAAGGGGAGAGGATACTTCGATTACTAAGTCATAAGGGTGTCTAACAAATAAGAATAGGTCTGGTTTTCTGATCACCAAGTTTTTACAAGGTGAGAGCATAATCACCTACCATTTTGCAAACACATTCAGACAAAGTAGAAAAACATGTTCGTTTTATGTGCACCAAAATAAATCTGTACTAATCTAAAAAAACGCAAGCACAATGTTTGGAAGTGAGTCTTTGACACTCGAACCTGCAAAAACACAAGTTAAGAGTTTCTTATCCACCAGTCTTGGACCCACGAAATGTAACCGCCACACGCTGCAAATTAAGATTAGTAACAGAAAAACCTATGCTAGGCAGAATGTACAAGAAAACTAGAATGCCAAAAAAGAACAGAAAAACATAAAAAACCTGAATGTAAAAAAGAAGAAAATGTTACCAGGAAAATGTGTCACAACAGAGCGAATGCGTCACTCTGTGTTGCAAATGCGGGTCGGTGTTACAGATGCGGCTTTCTCGACCTCGTTTGCGGCATAGCAAAGTGATTGTGTCGTTTCAGATGGTGAATGCATCGCGATGCATCAGATGCGGCTCAACAAAGTTTAAATGCATCGCTTCGTACCTGTACCTACAAAAAAAATAGAAAACCGAAACCGTACGGAAACTACAAAAAAAAAAATTAAATGCGTCAGGTTCACCAATGTATCTAAGGGTAAATTTTAGGTTAGTTAGATGTTAGCAAATCAACAATGCATATAAACCCAAAGAACTACGAAGTACATTGAAAACTAAAAGAAGAAATGCTTATACCAGATAATCATTGAAGCTTCCATGATTCCTCTTTGTACCACCTCCTAACTTGCTGCAAATGTATTGCCCTTAGATTGAACGCATGAGCAATTTGATGCCAAAGACTAAGTCCTACACAAGCTTTGAAGTATTTAAATAAAAACTATGCCTATGCCTATGACCATATGACTCTAAAATGTCAAATAACTCTAAGTATTTATGTGCTAGAATAACAAAATTTATGTGTGTGTAATCGCAACATGTGAGCAAAATAGCATTTTATAGAAAATGCAATTTTGAATGGACAGACGAGATCGACTTTCAACAGAGACCTAAAATCAGAGGACTAGATTTAATCTGATAATACCTAATTAGGGTTAGGGAAAAATCCTTAAACGAGTGGTTGGGATGTCATATGAGAGAATCGAATCGGCGGTGGAGAATAGATGAGATAATTAATTAGAAAAATAAAGATTTTCGAAAATCAAGAAGATAAAGACTGCCTGATTTGTGAGATTTGAAAATTCAAGAAGATAAGAATTGAACTGAAGATCAGATTTGGAAAATCAAGAATCTACTCGATTGCTTGATTTTTGGAAGAATATTACCATTTTGAATTAAATTAATTCAAAATATGGATTTTGTGAGATAATAAATAATCGATTTTCAAATTATTTACTAAAATGAACTGATAGTTAAGAATGTGAAATCATTTTAAATAATTAACTCATTTAAAATGAGAGAAATGTTAAATTAGGTAAATAAATAATTAAGATAATTATTTAATTGAGAGGATATTAATTAAATAAATTCATTTAATTATGAGAATTAGTGACATATTAAATAAATAAATGAAATTCATTTATTTAATAATCAGGAAGAATAAATGAATAAAGATAATTAAACAAATTTAGAAATTTATTTAATTAGAGGAAGACTTAGACAATTAATGACGTATTTAATAAATAAATAAAATTTATTTATTTAATAATCATGAAGAATAAAAGGACATGAATTAATTAAATAATTATGAATTATTTAATCAATAGTCGAATGTGGACCAAGGACATAATTAAATGTCATAATTATGCTAGGACGAAAGTGGTAAAAATAGAGCTTGTAGGCCTAGGTCATTTTTTAGTGTCTACAGTTGATTTTGCATCGTTGTTGCAAATCAATGATTATATATGTGTGATCTGACGGTGAAAGTCAATGACAACCAATGGTGTAGGATGAAGAAGGTTGATCAGATGATGTTGGTGATAAGATGCTTCATCAGTGTGAAGGTCGAGTATCGCCAGGACTATGGAGCTAGTCCCAATGATAGGGCAATGGGAGATTGGATGCCGATTATGGGACCAGCTAATGTAATTTGTGGACAATGACGTAGGTTGTTGCAAGCGACATGGCGATAGACGATTGATCTACTTGAAAATTCACATCCTTGTTATAAATGGCATCAGTGGGACTGAATAGTATCACCAGGACCTTGAAGCATGTCTCAGCAATAGAGCGATGGGTGAGTGTATGTGCCTCATCAGTGTGAATTTGATATATTGGTGGGAGTCTGAAAGATGTCCCTCTGACAGAGTGATAAGGCGAGAAGTCAGTGGGACTCGTTTGTGATGAAGAACTGACAGGTGGCGATCAATGATTGCTTAATATGTCATTTCACATCGGTGTTGTGAATGAAGTGGTGAGAACATGGAAGACTATTGGCATGAGATTCCATATGATCCATATTAGTGGGAGTTGTGGACATCAACGAGGTTGATATAGGCATTCCCCCGATGGAGCGATATGATAGATTGACAACACAAACTGTTTGGCGATTGATCCAATAGTGATTGTCTGTCAGTGGAGATCGACAATGAAGATTTGAAGACCGTTTATCAAATGGTTGTGATTTAAAGACACGACAGTAAATGAGGATCACAAGATCAGGGCACAAAAGGAGAAGATCGAGGGCCAAAATTCAAATGCAAAGATCTGAATGGCTATGACAAGTGTGAATGAGGGTTTTGACTAGTAAACGACATGGCAATCAAAATTAAATGTTCTATCTATTTCAACAATAATTGTAATGAGATTTGATGCACAGGGTGGTAGTTCAAATGATCATAGAGACAAGAATCAAGATCAGATCATATTGACAAGAGAATACATTAAATGCACAATCAGATTTTAGGATTTGACAGAGGGAACAAAGGAAAATTCTCTGTATCAAAAATAAATGTTGTGAGGTGATGTCACTCTTAAATTTTGTAAATTTGAAGTGCCCATTTCAAAATTTTGCCTCTGCACTTTCAGAAGTGCACCTAACAAATCTGCCTAAATGACCTACTTTGGAGGGTCACAATTTGGAGCCTGTTGATTTATGTGCAAAACCCATTTGCAAGCCTATTCATATGACATATGTGAATGTGCATGTCAATTTTCAGCTTCCCACGATGAGTTTTGATAGGGTTTTGAAAAGTGAAGTTGGAGGGTTTTGACACTTTTTTGTTGTTTGCAAACTTTTAGTTTTGCAAAGTAGCCTCCTGTTCGAGCTTGTATTTTGCAACCAAATGACTGTCAAGAGAAAATAATTGTTGCTCTCAATTCTCCATACCAAGATGAGCTTCGATGTCATTTTTTAGAGTCTCATAATTTTATTTGCTATTTTTAACAGATCAAAATCAAATGCAATTTATTTAGTTTTGCATCTACATTTCTGACAACATTTCAAGGTCAACTTCGACCTTCAATATCTTTTGATGAAGGATGATTCAAGAAAATTCCTCTTACATACGTGCTCACTATACTAAAATGATCTAATGTCTTCTGTGGCAGCTCCCCAGGACTTGATTTGATTTTTTTTTCAAATTGGTGATATAGTGAGTTTTAATTGGTCTTGAACAAATACAGTTGCAGATATGCTTGAGTGAGCAACTTTGTTGATTAATATCTTTCACCTCGAGACCCCTTTTTTTGAGCCGTTTGTTGCACTGCATTCTTGGGTCAAATAAATCTACATGCATACTCAATTTGTGCCTCCAGGATAAGTTTTGATGGGTTATTTAATTGCTTTCTGATCACCATAGAGCCAAAAATGGTGTTCCAGAAAGTGTCATTTTTTGCAATTCTAATGACAACCCAATTCTTTTTTTGGTCTAAAATCGCTACAGCTCCATTTTCATCAAGAACAGAGGTCATTTGTTACATTATTTTAATGTACTTTTGTTGCGGTGAACATGTTCTGAGGGCTAGTTTTCAAAGGAGGTACCTGAATTTTAAGGGCTGGAAAATTTTTGAAGAAATGGGTTTTCTCTAAATAATTGATGATGCCCCTACACAAATTTTTGTGGCTCCAGGTGTCCGGATTTGCTCACAATGAATTTCCTTTGATTGAATGACAACCGAAATTGAAATTAAAATTGCTACATTTCTTAAAGTTGTGAAACATAATATTTCAAATATTTCAAATATTTTAAATATTATCCAAAAAAAAAATTCCCAATGGAAATATATTTTAGAGGGGGCCCATTTAATTTTAAATGGCATGAGCATATAATATAAAGTGAAAATTTTTAAAATATGCCTGGTGATAATTTAATGGAGATGTGGGTAAATCTCCACCACTCCCCGCTGTCTTGTGGGAGTTTGATGACACGAGTTTAAGGTTTGTGGGGTTGGCGAGAGGGAGGCACATGAATGGTGGTCCTGGGAACAAAATAAAATGCATGAGTATAGTTTGCATGGGAAATATTTAAAGGATTTTCAAGCTTCCTTGCTATCTTGCAGGTTTAAAATGCAAGATCATTTTTTCGTGCAGGATCAGCGAGAATGTGTTGAGAGAGGAAGGTGGGCCCGTAGCATTTTAAATGGCCAAACATGTAGAATTAAAATGTTGCTCGAGAATAAAAGCGTTGGGTTTTTTTTTTAATGTGGGGTGAATAATGGAATATGGGTAAGTCTTATTTACCCTATTGTATTTTCACCATTTACGTGCAAAGCTCTTGGTGAAGTAAAATAAAAGGTGAACGGAGGACACCAAATTTTAATATTTTAGTAGTTTTCACTTCTGTAAAGTGAAACCACCTGTGGGAAAATATTCACTATGAGTAGAGTGAATTTATCATTCACTTTATGGGAAATGTTTATGTGTTGGGCAATAATTTTGATTTTGTCCAAGAGCCTAAATATTAAAGTTATAAAACTTTAATATCTAGAAAGTGAAAGAGATAAGTGCACGGTGGAAAGCAGGAATAAAGACTCTTTTATAAAATATGAATGCTTTAATCAAAGGGGAATTATTTCAAATGGAATATTTGAAATAAAATGAAAGTGAAAATATAAAGTAAAGGTCAAATGTGCACGGGAGTTTTATTTTTTCTAGTGGAGATAAAAATGAAGCATGGATAAAATGATTTTTCCTGAGGGGACTCTGTATGGATAAATATTTCAAATGAAATATTTAAAATATTTTGTGCTGGGCAAAAAAGTGAATTTATTCAGTTTGTAAACAAAGGGTATTATTTGTTGGAAATATTTGTAGCCACAACAAAGAACAAAGGCAACGTGAGTATTTTTCACGGGCAGAGATATTTCTCAATTGATGGGTGAATTGGAGATGGAAATTCCTCACATGGGAAATTTTTTTTGTTGTTGAACAACTTACAACAAAGGTAGAATTGGAGGCAAAACCTGTTGCAATGAGGAGATATGAGAGAGGCTTTGCAATTTTTTTTATCAACTGTGAAAGATTCTTCCAGATGTCTTCAACGGATCTTCTTTTGGAGCTTTCTTTTCTTCTTTATATTCCCATTCTTCTCTCATTGTAAAGTGTTCTGAATTCTTGTGTGGGGTTGGGTAGATAGAGATATGTTGAATTTGAGTCATTAGCTGAGTCTGTAAACTGTAAATTGTTGATTTCATGAGTAAATATCAGCCAGTTTATGCAAATAATTCATATATGTCTTCAAATTGTCTCCAGATTTGTACATTTCAAGTCATTTGAATTCAATAATACAAAGTGTGTTTAAGTTTGGCATCTCAAATTTCTTGAGATTTTTTTGTTAGTTCATGGTTCTATTTCAATGAAATGGTTAAAATACTTTGAGTAGGTAATTGTGATTTCAAGTGTGCAGGTTGGATCTGATAAGAAGAATTTGATTGACAATAAGAGTTTGTTGGTGTAATGTATTAACAGTTGGAATCCACTGGTTGAAATCCATTTGCTGATGAATTCTCTTTATGCATTTGACTCCATGGCCTAGAATTAGGCACTAGTATGTTATTTAGCTTGATGCATCTCAAAAATAGTTTTAAATTCAAAATCATTTTAAATCCCTGTTAATTGGTTGAGGTTTAGTGTTATTCTTCCCAATTGCTGAGTGAGTGTTGAGTTACCAAGGATTTAGCTAGATTAGAGATTGTTAATGCTTTCCTTAGTGTACTTTCATTGGAAATTATCTACTATAAAAAGCAATGTTTGTGTATGAGTGAATTAAGTTTTTAGGCATTGTGTAGGTTGACCCACCTTGGTCCTACAGAGCCAAAAGTGTAGAAGATCTCAGTATTTGACTGAATCTTGTCAGTTGGCCAAATCCACCATTGATTCTGACCATTAGAAAGTGGCTAGTCTATAGGATTCATTGGATTGTTCAATTTGGAACACCAATAGTGAGGCTCGATGCATAGAGGTATGGAAATATATGATAAACCCTATCAGATTAATGAATGGTGACCTAGACAATGGTGTGCAGCTCGAGGTATAGGCATCTTGCTGGTGAAGTTTGCAAGTGAAGGAAACCTTAATTTGATGTGAGCTGATTTGAATGGTGTAGAGAGAATCTCGAGGTAGAGATTGTAGATCAATGGAATTAAGAAAAATGAAGGCAATCAGAGAAGAGTGAATATAGAGAGGATCATTAGTGAGTGTGCAAAGAGTGTAGTCTACAAGCATAGAGAGAGCTAAATAGAGTAATGCATAGCTGAGTTGTAGCAGAAAGAGTAAGATAAAGGTAACCTAGACTTTAATGCAAATAATCATCTAGGTGAGTATATGTGAAAGTGTAGAAGAGTAGAAAGACAGGGCTAGTGATAGAACATTGATTATTCTATGTGTAGAAGAGAGAAGTGCAAAGATGTGTTGTTGACAGTGTAGCTTCAGCAACAGAGTGTGAGTTGTAGTAAGTGCAACAAAGTACTGAATGTAATGATGCATTATAGTTTTTATAGAAACAAGTCTATGCATATTTGAAACTATTATAATTCTACTGTATTGTGGCTCAGATTAGGGTGTTGTTGCATCCTTGGGGTTGTAGCTCCTAAAGTAAGGTGTTGTTGCATCCTTGAAGTGGTTGCTTCTAAATTAGGTAGTTGATGGTTCCTTGGGTTGTAGCCCTAAAAAATTGTAACAGAGCTCTCTTTTGTGACGCTGGATTTGAGTAGTAGACTCAAGCATCCTTGGTCATCGTGGTATTTCCCATCTTGGGTTTTCCACGTATATCTAGTGTTGTGGGTATTTGTGTTGATTGTCTATTTGCATGTTTATGATTAAATATTTAGTTTACAATCTACATAGTAAGAGTTGAGTAAGAAATATGCACAAAGTATTTGGAGTCAAGAAAGTAATCTACATAAGGTTTCTATTGCCAAAAGTTTTAAGGAATTAATTTTGGTATCTACTGATTCACCCCCCCTCTGAATAGATTATTGTGTTCCAACAATTGGTATCAGAGCACTAGGTTCCCTAAGAGAAGCTTAATCAACTTGGGTAGATCTTGGTGAGTGAACACAATATGGCTAATAAGGAAAGCTCATCTTTAGAAGGAGTACCTCTCTTTAATGAATCAGATTATATATGGTGGATCTTTAAAATGAAGTTACATTTGGGATCCATAGGGTTTGATGTATGGATGTGAGTGGAATATTGATATACAACGTATGCTACACCTCCAACTACTAAGGATGAAAATATGGTGTATGAGAACAATGCTAAAGCAATGGATACAATTATTTGTGGGTTTTCAAGTTCCATATTTGTCAAAGTCATGCATTACCAAAGTCCACAAGAAGTGTGGAACAAGCTAAAAAGGATGTATGAAGAAATTGATGTTGAAGTGCAGTCATTGATTGAGAGATGTCATAGTGAATCTATAAGTCTTGAGACAAGTGAAGATGAGAAATATGCAAGTTGGTTCTCAAGTGAAGCTACAAAAAGAGGTGATGAAGAAGAAACATCTACTTTAGGATTAGAGGAGCCAAATGAAGTTGAAGCTAATTACATCAAGATATTGAGAAGAGGCTTTGGAAAATATAGAGGTAAGCTATCCACTAATTTTTTTTTTTAAAGTTTGGTAGAATAATTCCTATAGCTGTTAAATGCTTTCATAGTAAAAAGGATAATCCTAAGAAAAAAGAGGACAATAAGGAGAATGAGGAGGATCTGCATGCAAGTGAAAAAAAAGGATCATCTGATGTTAGTGGTAGATCAAATAATGAATATGTAAGTTTCTATGGGATTGACCCATTTCCAATGACCTAATGAAGAGATTAAGAGGTCAAATAAAGATAAAGAAGCTGAAACCTCTGACGAAGAAGAAGAAGAAGTGGGCCTTGAAGGAAAACTTATTTGTGCTCTAAATGAGATTAAAAATTTGAAGAAGGAGAATGAAGAACAAAATCTACATTCTTAGAAAAAGATAGATATACTGACTAAAAGCCTTGAAGAATCTAATGAAATGATAGTCAGTTTGAAGACACAAGTAGAATAAGGAAAAAGTGCAAAAGACATAGTTCAAATTGAACTACAATCTAAATTAGAAGAGTGCATAAAGTTGAAAAAAGAAATAGAGGCCTTGAGAAAAGATTTAGCAATTGCTAAAGAGCATATTGATAAAGGCCTAAAGTTAAAGGATGGCTCTGAGATACTTGATGAATTGGTTAGATCACAAAATCCATCAAAACCTAAAGAGAAGGTTGGCCTTGGATTTGAGAAAGGAATGAGTTCCTCTACCAGTACTTCTGCAAACTCATATGATAGATTTAAAGCAAAAGAAGGATGTTGTACAAGTTGCTCTAGAGAAAGTACCTTTGGAAATGGAAGATCAAAATAAGGCATTGCTAGAGTGAAGAAAGAGAAAGAAGAAAAGAAGCATGCCACTAATGAGATGAAGAAGATAGATAAAAAAGAAGATGCCTGCAATAGATATGAAGATGAAGAAATTAGTTCCAAGGTTTCAAAGAAAAAGACAAAATATTATGAGAGCTGATGAGAATCGAATCCCAATGATGAGATATGCAAAGAACTCAAAACAAAGAAGATCTCCTCATCTTGTTTAGAGGAACACTATGACCAGGTATCCCTCATGTTTTAATGGTTACTACTATGCTTGTAATCAATATGGTCATAGAGCTAGAGATTGTAGGGTTGCACCTAGAAGGAGCACAAAACATATGCATATAAATTCATTTGCTCCTATTGTAGACATGGGTGTGATGTGTTTTAACTACCACAATTTTGGTCACTTTGCAAAACATTGTAAAATGAATCATGTAAGACTAAAAAGTCATAGTGAGAAAATAAATATGTCTCCCAAAGTGAACAATGGTTCACATATTCCTGAGAAGAGGGCTGATGTATCAAATAAGGTGCACAAGATGGCTTGGATGGAGAAATACTGGCAGAAAACGCTCTAAGAGGCTAATTTTTCCTTACATCACTAATTTGTAGTGATAGGGAATGGATCCAGGGGGAGACAAATGGATATTCCATCCATCCCTAGAAATGAAGAAGGAGAGATCAAGTTCGGTAAAACATGTTTTACAAATTTCTAACAACTTGATGGTTGCAGATTTATGGTCACATTCTTGCTCCTTGAAATGCATGTTAAGGTGTAAGAAAATTAGCAGATGGTGGAGAGTTTTCTGCATAAATTGATAACAACCATTGGTATCAATTATTGAAGAGAAGGTGGTGTAGATTCTTTGTCAAGAGAAATGTTTATTTCCTGCAAGAAGAAGAGTTATGGCTAAAAGGAAACTGTTTTGTGTATAATTTTTTCAAATTGGTATTAGACCATTATAAATTTGTTCAAAATAGTCTAGTTAGCACGTAGCCCAAAAGGAAGTAAATGCTCAAGTTTTCTTAGAAGAAAATGTTGCATGATCTTAGGGGGGGTTGCTTTAGTTAGTAGATCAATTGTATGATCAGATTAGCTGGTACAAATGAAATGCAGAACTTGGAATAAAGAAAATATGTGTGTAGGCCAGCAGAAGAGTATGTAGCAAGCTCTAAGGGGGGGCTGCTATAGGTATTAAATCAATGTTATACTTGATACAGTGCAATCCAGGATATCATTTCGTACAATAGCATAAAGTGAACACATTCACAATTGGCATCATAATGATGAATCAGTTTCAAAGCATGATATCATCAATTGGTGTCAAGTATATGATATCAATTAGTACAGAGCATGAATCAAAATATTTACAATTGGGATCAAACATGATTGGAGAAGAGCTTGTAATGGAAATTCAACTAGCATTAGATATTTTTTTTAATTGGTATAGGGAAGTTGAAGCATATGGTTTTCCCATTGTAGTAAAAAGGTAGAATGCAACAATTGGCATAAGAGCAAAAATTGTTTTCAATTGATATCAATCAAAGGGGGAGAAATGCCCCTTTTCCATTGCTAAGAAGAAGTGAAGGCTACAATAGAATGGTGACCTGAGATAATGAAGAGGAGAAAGGATGAGAAAAGGAGAAGTAATGTCTAAGGAGGATATTAGAATACAACTAGACCCTTTGCATTGCTTGTGAAAGGGGGAAAATACTTTCAGGAGGAGTGATCCCTTTGCCATTGATGTCAAAGGGGGAGAAAGTATGAAAATGCTCAAGAATCTGAGTAAGAGAGATAAATTCATGCAAATGCTCAAAGAGGAGCATTAGAGGAAGCTAAAATATTAGTAGAAAGTAATGATGATACTGGTACAAATGTTGAAGTGATTAATTGGTATCATTGAGGATTTAAGTTTTTCCATCAATGACAAAGGGCAGGATTATTGGAATATGTTTCCATTGATGTAAAAAGGGGATCAGAGGAGAAGTGTGTTGATCCTATGCAGAAGCACATATAGTTGTCATTGATGTCAAAAGTGTAAATCAAGCAAAGGAGTTTGTTGGCATGATGACAGAAGATTGATGAGAGAGCAGTGGATCTGATGGCGAATTGAGTGGAAAATTAATGATGGGTTTTTCGAGAGCTTTCCAAAATGGTATTTTGTAGGCCTAGAGGATGCATAACAAGTCCAAAAATGAATTTTGTTTTCTCTCAGATAGAATTAGGGTTCACTAGTTAAACCCTAGAGTTGCAGTCATGGCGTCCTCAATATGTTCTTCTATTTTAAAGTTGCAGTCATGGCGTCCTCAATACGTTCTTCTATTTTAAAGTTGACTGTCAACAGTAGGTAACTGGTCACATAAGATACAACTTATGTCATTTGATATCATGAGGGTGACCGACCCCTCTGCCTAAAGCTCAAGGTTACACATATCCAATGGGTCAGGGTAATAGTTCAATATCGACATGAGTCAAGCAGGAGTTCCTACAATTTCCAATGGTCTAATGGTTCATCAGGGTGACTGGCATTGTTCCGTAGGACTTGCATCAGAGTCTCTCCGATGGTTAGATGGATCGATTCTTTTTAGTGTCAAATTATTTGTTGCATAAAAAGGGCCCCATCCTTTGTGTTATCAGAAAGTCACCTTATTCATAGTTTTAGCCTATAATATCTTGTGGGATCCAAACCTAATTTTAACCCAATTCCCCAATCACCCGATAGTCCAACCTCTGATACTAGTCAACTTCCTTTGGAGTTTGTCAAAGGGGGTCCTCACAAGTCCATAATATTGGTCGATCCCACTTTTAGGATAATATTGCACACACCTAAATGGTTCCATCCTTCAAAATTGTCGATCACCCGATCTTTTGATAGGAAAGAGGGGTCTATTCCAAAGCACACATTTGATGAAGGTAGCATTCCGTAGTGGGACCCAGGTATAATGATGTTCCTAACAATGATGATGATGCTAGCATGTGGCATGGCGAGATTGGATGAACCGTAATCCACATCCCTTTTGTCGATAATGAAGCATTAACATGGATGATGACGGTGCAGACACAAGGATGACAAGTGGAGTGTGGACCCCAAGTGGAGTATGGAAGCCTTATTGGTGTAAGTAAGCAACATCGATAGGATAGTTAAGGTTGTCCCTCTGATACAACGATGACCTTCCTATCGGATAGACAAAGTGATATTACCAAGACCTTGAAGAAAGTCTCTCTGATAGGGCGATATGAGAATGTGATGCTGATTGTGGAACCCAATAGTAATGAAGGTATTCAGAAGGTGATTGATATGGTGTAATGCCCCGTCTTAATAACCTAAAGAATGTTGCAATTGTGTATAAAGGTGTAATAATATTTTTTTTAAAGTATAATTATTAAGTTAATTAGTTGCATACATTCATTAAGCTATGCGACGTTACACTACTTTGAGTTTCCATAGATGACATTAGTATTTCGCATTGCACATATTAATTAACATTAACATAAAGATAAACATTGCATTTCATTTGAAACTCCATTCAAGATAACATAAAGTACAAATACGTTTCCTTACATTGCATTTGATAAAATAATACAATACTCATCCATCTGATGAGGTAGTTCAATAATAATAATTACATTTTACAATGTTCACCTCATAACATTTTGAGGGATGTTTTCAAATACAAGATTTACAATTTGCAATGATAAAGTACACATAAGTTTCCAAGTGCGAGTTCTCCATCCATGAAGCTCTCGATGCCATGATCAAACTGGGGACCCAACGGAGTAAGGTGCATGTTCCACCCAACCATGTGGTACCCGTAGGTCCACCCCCCATGCTAGGAGATAGTAATATGGTTACCTAGACATAATCTACTAACCCTAGACACAAGTACATAACTAACTGATGGTTACATTGCTTCCAGATTTAGACAATTGAATGTACTACATACACAAGGTTAACTGTCACTTTAGGTGGAGTGTCATCACAACGTTGCAAAGGTTACCCTGGTGTTTCTTCCTAGGTTCCGGCCCCCAACTTGGGTTACCCTGGTAATCTCTTACAAAACTCGGCCCCATTGCAAATCATTGCGGAATCGAATGTCTTTTAAAGAAACAAGACACCGATTTGCCATTCCAGGCCTTCTCATCTTATACTCAAGATTGTAGTAGCTCAAGAGTCAATAAGTGAGGCATAAACATCTTGTTACAAATTTTAATTCTAACTGCTGTGTTATTTAGTTTTCACTGACTTACTAACTCTTTGTAAGTTACCCTGACACCACTTTGTGTGTCAGCCCTTACAAAAAGCCACTCCCCTAAACATAACAAAGGTATTCTAGGTTTTCTATCTAGGTTAGACCAAGTGCACAAAATTCATCATATAATACCAAATATATCACAATTGACATCACAATTTGTTCACAAAATCAGGTGGACGTCCCTAAATTGTTCAATCACATGGAACCAAAGTCAAATTTTCTCCCTTGAAGAGACTGCAACTGGAAGACTTAATAACACATAAAAATCCCCATTTTCCCAACAAAAGAAAAACACAATTTTGAAATAGCAAATCAGGAATTATAAATGTCTAATTTTTGGATTTACTAAATCCATTCATTCAATATAATCAACAAGAATTATAGCAACTTAAATACAATTCTTTTCTCAAACAATAAAAGAAATATCATTAAAATTCTAATTTTAACTTTCACAACTACACTTATCAATGTCTATCAAATTTACTTTTACATCTTTTCTATTATAAATCCAACTGATGTTCCTATCTTGTATATTTATACACAACCAAATTTTATTCCTTTACAAAATAAATGTGAGTTAAACAAATTATTAAATAATATAAATAATACATATATATATACATATATATTTATATATAAAATATTATTAAATATAATGTAAACCCTAATCGAAAATCTCATATTCAAAATGTTGCATGTTCTATATTTTCATTTTATACAAACTACATTCGCATATATTACAGTCTCGGGTGTGTTTACATTGAACACAGCCCTCCCCGTATGGGGAGGCAGCTATAAGACAGTCACCGCTGCCTATGAGGGCAACGTCGGCTGCCTCCACAGCCGTCGCCCCATATGGGGGTGGCTGTGGGGTAGCCCGCGACCCCCATTCACATAACAACATTTCCACTATAAAATTTATTCCAAATAACCTTTAAATCTAAAAATCTGCGAATATCAAATTCGCTCAAACGGATTTTAATCCGAATTAAATACGCACGTGCCAGTACGACGATTTTAATTTATTAATTCACTACTATTTGAAACAAAATAATTATATATATGTATTTGTATATGTATGTATATATATTTGTTACTGATATATATACATATATGAATACATATATAAAATTCATAAAAAAAAATTTAATACTGAAACTGGGCAATAACTTTCAACAGGAAATTGAAAAAGAAATTTCAAACCCTTCAAAGATTTTAACAATTTTCCTCTGTAAATTTCTGCTATTAATATAAAACCCTGTTTTGCCCCTTTTATTTCTTTATAATCCCTTGTTTTCACAATTTTCACATAGATTTAAAAATTTAACAACAGAGAATTTATTTTCTTTCACAATTAAAATCCTTCATAGATCTTTCCTACTGTTTAAATAAAAATTTTACAAAATTCCCGAGAAGAACACAGGAAATACAAAACTAATATTTTCTCAATCATTCTTTTTCAAAAAGGAAACAAATGAAACAAAGAAAAATACCTGTAACTTGAGATTTGGCTGTAGAAATAAGAGCCTCAGTTGCCACAGTCCTCCAAAGCTTCTTCAAAGCACCAAATCCAAGAAAGCTTTAACTAACCACAAAGATCCTCCAAGCAAAGGGATCTTCCACAAATATACAGTATTACCAAATTAACACAATACAGAAGGTTTTTGCAAAAGCTGAGATATTTTTCCCGTGAAGAAATTGAATAGCCTCCGTATTTTTCCAAATCCCCAGATAATATCCGGCAAAATCCTCAACCAAAAATCATAATTGCACTGGCACACTTGTCGAGAAGTGCAAAATATCTATTAAACACTTCTCGGCAATCTTGCCTTCCAAAATTGCATGCATTTCATTAATTTATTTAAATTTAAAACCAATATTCAAATAGCATGCATTTATTTTATTTAATTTTCTAATTTTCAAATACAAAATTAATTTACAATTCAAATGCCATTTCCACAAATAATATTCATCTTAAATAAATCTATTTACACACAATTTAATCAATATTAACTTAATTAATTTATTTATTTAATTAAATAAATTTAATCTTTACGATCAACTTACTTAACTAAACAAACTAATTAATTAATTAAATAACTTGCAAAACTAATTTCTTTAACATTAGAATTTAATTTTAATAACAGTAAATAATACATAATAAACTATTATTAAAATCAACATTTTTCCCTTCAAGCAATTAAACCAAACAGAAAAATACAAGACAACCAAGACTCAAACTAAAACTGACAATTTATTTTATTTATTTTATTGAGTCTTGACACGCTCAGACCTAAGTAACCAGGTGGAGTCGGTGTCATGTACCTGCAATCCTGCAACCAAGCAAATACATGCATATATATATATATATAAAAACCATTGTACAGGCACACCGTGTGGAGAAAATCACAGACATCATAGGGCACTCGCAAGTGAGTGATGCGATTCTTTTCTCCACACCAATACACGTCACATCAGACTGACGAATTAAATAACTGTTAGTCCATCATAAACATGTTCATAGCAATAATCAACTGAAAATAAACATCTACGCAATCTCAAAGCATGTCTGAAATCAGTAATCACCATACAATGTATCAACATGTCACAGAATAAATCCACTATCGCTCAAAACCAACGATCAAAATATCCAAACAAAGTATCATAGTCTAACAGTGTAAAAACATAACAGCAGAAAACACAAGCATAAATGGAGGGGTACTACATATGGTGACATGTGGCAAATTTATAGTGGGTGATTTTTCATTGCTATCACAAATCAACGATTATATGTGTGATCTGACAGTGAAAGTCAACGACGAACAATGGTGTAGGATGAAGAAGGTTGATTGGATGATGTTACTGATAAGATGCTTCATCGGTGTGAAGGTTGAGTATCTCCAGGACTATGGAGCTAGTCCCAATGATAGGGTGATGGGAGATTAAATTTTGATTGTGGGACCAGATAATGTAAGTTGTGGACACTGAAGTAGGTTGGTGCAAGTGACGTAGTGATAGAGAATTGATCTGTCTAGAAATTTGCATCCTTGTTGTCAATGGAATTAGTGTTATTGAATGGTATCACCAGGACCTTGAAGCATGTCTTAGCAATGGAGCGATGGGTGAGTGTATGTGCCTCATTGGTGTGACTTTGATGTATTGGTGGGAGTCTAAAAGATGTCCCTTTGATGGAGTGATAAGGCGAGAAGTTAGTGGGACCCGTTTGTGATGAAGGACTGACAGGTGGTGATCAATGATTGCTTGATATGTCATTTTGCATCGATGTTACGAATGACGTGGGGACAACATGGAATATTGTTGGCATGTGATTCCATACGATCCATATTAGTGGGATCTGTGGAAATTGGTGAGACTGATATAGGCATTCCCCCAATGCAACGATATGATAGATCAAAAATGCAAACTGTTTGGCGATTGATCCAATGGTGATCGTCTGACAATGGAGATCAATGATGAATATTTGAAGACTATTTATCAAATGGTTGTGATTTAAAGACACGGTAGTAAATGAGGATCATAGGATTAGGGCATGAAAGGAGAAGATCAATGGCCAGAATTCAAATGCAGATATCTAAATGGCTATAACAAGTGTGAATGAGGGTTTCAACTAGTAACTGACATGAAAATGATAATTAAATTTTCTATCTGATTCAACAACAATTGTAATGAGATTTGATGGACAGGGTGGTGGTTTAGATGATTGTAGAGACAAGAATCAAGATCAGATCATATTGACAAGAGAATATATTAAATGCATAATGAGATTTTAGGATTTTCTAGAGGGAATAAAGGAAAATTCTTTGTATCAGAAATAAATGTTGTGAGGCTCGATGCATAGAGTTATGGAAATATATGATAAACCCTATCAGATGAATGAATGATGACCTAGAAAATGGTGTGGAGCTTGAGGTATAGGCAGCTTGCTGGTGAAGTTTGCAAGTGAAGGAAACCTTAATTTGATGTGAGCTGATCTGAATGGTGTAGAGAGAATCTCAAGGTAGAGATTGCAGATCAATGGAATTAAGAAAAATGAAGGCAATCAGAGAAGAATGAATATAGAGAGGATCATTAGTGAGTGTGCAAAGAGTGTAGTCTGCAAGCATAGAGAGAGCTAAATAGAGTAATGCATAGCTGAGTTGTAGTAGAAAGAGTAAGATAAAGGAAACCTCGACTTTAATGCAGATAATCATCTAGGTTAGTATATGTGAAAGTGTAGAAGAGCATAAAGATAGGGCTAGTGATAGAACATTGATTATTCTATGTGCAGAAGAGAGAAGTGCAAAGATGTGTTGTTGAGAGTCTAGCTTCAGCAACAAAGTGTGAGTTGCAGTAAGTGCAACAAAGTACTGAATGTAATGATGCATTATAGGTTTTTGTAGAAACAAGTCTATGCATATTTGAAACTATTATCATTCTACTGAGTTGTGGCTTAGATTAGGGTGTTGTTGCATCCTTGGGGTTGTAGCTCCTAAAGTAGGGTGTTGTTGCATCCTTGAAGTGGTTGCTTCTAAATTAGGTAGTTGATGGTTCCTTGGGTTGTAGCCCTAAAACATTGTAACAGAGCTTTCTTTTGTGACGCTAGATTTGAGTAGTAGACTCAAGCATCCTTGGTCATCGTGGTATTTCCCATCTTGGGTTTTCCATGGATATCTAGTGTTGTGGGTATTTGTGTTGATTGTCTATTTGCATGTTTATGATTAAATATTTAGTTTTCAATCTACATAGTAAGAGTTGAGTAAGAAATATGCACAAAGTATTTGGAGTCAAGAAAGTAATCTACATAAGGTTTCTATTACCAAAATTTTTAAGGAATTAATTTTGGTATCTATTGATTCACCCCCCCTCTGAATAGATTATTGTGTTCCAACAATTGGTATCAGAGCACTAGGTTCCCTAAGAGAAGCTTAATCAACTCGGGTAGATCTTGGTGAGTGAACACAATATGGCTAATAAGGAAAGCTCATCTTTAGAAGGAGTACCTCTCTTTAATGAATCAGATTATATATGGTGGATCTTCAAAATGAAGTTACATTTGGGACCATAGGTTTTGATGTATGGATGTGAGTGGAATATTGATATACAACGTATGCTACACCTCCAACTACTAAGGATGAAAATATGGCATATGAGAAAAATGCTAAAGCAATGGATGCAATTATTTGTGGGTTTTCAAGTTCCATACTTGTCAAAGTCATGCATTACCAAAGTCCACAAGAAGTGTGGAACAAGCTAAAAAGGATGTATGAAGAAATTGATGTTGAAGTGGAGTCATTGATTGAGAGATGTCATAGTGAATCTATAAGTCTTGAGACAAGTGAAGCTACAAAAAGAGGTGATGAAGAAGAAACATCTACTTTAGGATTAGAGGAGCCAGATGAAGTTGAAGCTAATTACATCAAGATATTGAGAAGAGGCTTTGGAAAATATAGAGGTAAGCTATCCACTAAAAGTTTTTCTTAAGTCTGGTAGAATAATTCCTATAGCTATTAAATGCTTTCATAGTAAAAAGGATAATCCTAAGAAAAAAGAGGAAAATAAGGAGAATGAGGAGGATTTGCATGCAAGTGAAAAAAAAGGATCATTTGATGTTAGTGGTAGATCAAATAATGAATATGGAAGTTTCTATGGGATTGACCCATTTCCAATGACCTCTAATGAAGAGATTGAGAGGTCAAATAAAGATAAAGAAGTTGAAACCTCTGACGAAGAAGAAGAAGAAGTGGACCTTGAAGGAAAAATCATTTGTGCTCTAAATGAGATTAAAAGTTTGAAGAAGGAGAATGAAGAACAAAAGCTACATTCGTAGAAAATGATAGATATACTGACTAAAAGCCTTGTAGAATCTAATCAAATGATAGTCAGTTTGAAGACACAAGTAGAATAAGCAAAAAGAGAAAAAGACATAGTTCAAGCAGACTAAGATAAGGGTACCCTATACTTTAATGCAGATAATCATCTAGGTGAGTATATGTGAAAGTGTAGAAGAGAAAAAAGAGAGGGCTGGTGATAGAACATTGATTGATCTATGCATAGAAGAGAGAAGTGCAGAGTTGTGTTGCTAAGAGTGCAACTTTAGCAACAGAGTGTGAGTTGCAGTAAGTGCAAAAAAGTACTAAATGTAATGATGCATTATAGGTTTTGTAGAAACAAGTCTATGCATGTTTAAAACTATCATCATTATACTGAGTTGTGGCTCAAATTATGGTGTTGTTGCATCCTCTGGGTTGTAGCTCCTAAAGCAGGGTGTTGTTTCATCCTTGAAGTGGTTGCTTCTAAATTAGGTAGTTGATGGTTCCTTGGGTTGTAGCCCTAAAACATTGTAACAAAGATTTCTTTTGTGATGTTGTATTTGAGCAGTAGACTCAAGCAACCTTGGTCACCATGGTTTTTCCCATCTTGGGTTTTCTATGTATATATGTTGTTGTGGGTATTTGTGTTGATTTTCTATTTACATGTTTATGATTATATCTTTAGTTTACAATCTACATAGTAATATTTGAGTAACAAATCTGCACAAAGTATTTGGAGTCAAGAAAGTAATTTTAATAAGGTTTCTAAGGCCAAAAGTTTTAAGGAATTAATTTTGGTATCTACTGATTCACCCCCCATCTCAGTAGATCATTGTGTTCCAACATTATCTTGGCTCATCCTTGTCCTAAATTTTGGGGAAAGGGGTTAGGTACCATTGTCCTAGTAGGGCACTTGTCATTTCCCCTTTGGCTAGTTATTCACCTTCTATATATGATGAACAAGATTGGGATGCAGACAACTTGCTTTAGGTTGGCTTGTATGTGGCATACTATCTTTTTCTTTTCCTTTTTATGTTATCTGTAGTTACATGCATGTAATGTGATCCCTTGTATCATGCTTCTTGGCATGTCTTTATGTTTGTGAGCTTTCTTTGGATGATCCTTGTTACTCTATTGGTGCAAGGATACAAAGGAAGTGAATCTGTCATGGAATTCTTCTCTTTGTATCTCCATTCTTCTATCTATTATAAACAATATATTTTATTTTGTTGTGTGTTTTCATTTTTGGGACGATACAAGGCATTGAGACATTTAGGTCTCTTCCATGTTGACCCAAAATATTTTCTTTTCTTTTTTATCTCTCTATGTGTCATTCCTCCTATTTTTTCATTATTTCACAAAGTATTTGGGGAATGATGACGGTTTCAATCTCTATTATATCAATGTAGCAAAGACATATGTTGACCCCTAATCTATGGATCCCTTATGTGTTAACTTTTTGGATTGTATGTGGGGGAAACCTCCTTTTCATGATGCATCTTTATTTGGAAACATATCATTGGCATAGGTCTTTCCAAATAAGCTCTCATGGCCCTTTTATCAATTTTCATTTATCATTTTCTACTTTAAAGTAATTGCTCATAGCATGGTGTTTAGCAATTTCTTTAAAGTGGGGGCATACATTGGCATTATTTCATTTTGGCATTGAAATTTTGACATTTCTCACTTCACTTTGTTCATAGAGGTTGAACTTAGTGTAGCGTTGGCATAACATCTTGATATTTTTTATATCCTTTTTCCTCACCTAGTGGACACCAGATTCCACTAGCCCATGAGTATTTTATGCTTACCCTTTTCCTCACCTAGTGAATAGCAGGTTTTCACTAGTCTATGAGTATTTTCTTCACATAGTGGAAAATAGGTTTTCACTTGTGAACACATTTTATGGACAACAATCCAACCATGCTAGTCCATCCTTTTCTTTTTCATTTTTGCATAAGATTTAACATTTTATGCTTGTGTATCTTGTCGTGTTGCACATATCTTACATATCTTGTGTGTCCTATTGTCCTTATGTTGGTTTTCCATGGAATCTTAGATCTTGGGGGCTTGGCCACCTCATTGATCTTTGTCATCCTTTCTCTCTAATTTATTTGTACACTTGGACCCCTCTTGAGGCATATTATCTACTTTACTGTGAGTATGAGTGAGTTCATATTCTCACTAAAGTGGGGGCTAAATATAGTGTAGGAAATTGTATACCTTTATAATTTCAAACTAATTTTGAGTCCCTTAATTAATTGGACTTAATTAAGCTTCTAATTTTCCAAATTATGCATTCCAAAGCCTTCTTTCTCCTACTTTCAGAAAGGGTAACCAACATTTAATTAATGCAACTAATATTTTAAATGCCCTAGAATATGTATTTCCTAAACTTATGGGCTAGGACCGATTCTCCCAAGGGCGAATGGGTCCCCTTTAAGTCCTAGGACCTAATTTTTAATATGTTTTTGGTGGTATTTTTATGATTCAAATTCAATATGTTATTATTGTCTTTTGATACCAATTGTTGAACAGTCTGGATAATCAAATAGATATAAACATGAATACACACAAAAACACCAAGCACAATGAACACCAGAATTTACGTCGAAACCCAAGAAGGGAAAAACCACAGAGAATGCTAATTCTCAATTATAAAACACTGGTTAAGGTAACACCAGTTAAGGTGATTTTTACAAAGGCTCACTGCCAAAATTGTCACTGTAGGTAAGGCTCATTGCCAGTAGGCTCACTGCTCGATTAATACATTTAAACAAGATAGTCTCACTGAAAAAAAGTGAGCTGATGAAGTTCCATCTACATATGCATGAATTCAATTTTGGTTAAGAGCACAATAACTTTTTGCAATAGATTCAATCAAGAATCTTCTGCACACCTTCCTCGCACAACCTGTACAAAATAGATTACTTCTTTCTTAACACCCTTTTATCTGCTCGCACACACCATACTCCACACACACTTTTTCATCGAACAAAACCAAGTTTTACTTATACCATTCCATGCCTTCATAATCTCCTAGGTCGCCCAGACACAATTTCTTCATAGTCTTCTAAGTCGGCCAAACACAATTTGAATTTAGATCACCACAAAACAAGTCAGCATGAGGAACAACCTTGAAATATTCAATAAGGCCTTGCACACTAGCACCAGACCCAAAAGATAGGTCGCACATAAAGATCTTCTTGCCACGTTACCAAGTGACCCATAAATAGGTCATCTATAAGATAGGTTCATTACAACACATAATTATCAAAAGATAGAAAACTTTGAATTACATGAAATATATTCTAGAGCTGATGGGAATGCCACAAACAAGACCAAATCTTTATTATCATCAATTTCAATATCAACCGAAGAAATACAATTTGACATACCAAAACTTGTAACATGCTACATGAATGTACAGATAGAAAGGTTACCCAGAGTAAGCTTTGAGTACAGTAGCCAACATCAAAAGATTAGACTTCATTATTCTGTATTAACTATCTTCCACAGATGTCCCCAAAAAGAAGTACTATCACATCCAAATCAAAGATAACATCCATACTATGTAACAACATAACACTCGATAGGATAGATCATTTTTGTATATCATCCAAAGTTCAACCTTCTAGATCTAGATTTTGACATCAATGATAACAATGCTAATTCATCTCAACAACTTCTCAACAATATCTCCCTTTGGCATTGATGGAAAAACAACAAAAACTCAAAAACACAAAACTCCAAAACTCCAAGCACCCCCCCCTTAGACAAGAACTTCAATACCTCTTCTTTTTTTTGTTTTCCTCTTCATTTTCGCCCCCTTTTTTCCATCAAAATCAATGCAAAAAATAAGAACATTCAAGACATCAAGTAAAAATAACACTTTTCACATGAAAAATCTTCTTGTACCTTTCTCTCATAGTTGGAAGAATCCTCTTCCAAGCTAGCACTGTAGAAACCGTTCTAGCACACATGCTATCCAATAGAGTCAACAACATGAATGAAGATGACTAGTCAAAAGACAAGCACTATCATTCACAATCCTCTACATCATAAAGTATCCCAGAGAGATGATCCAACCAGACCTCAACAATTTCTTTGACCAACTAGAATTTTTTAACCAAATCTTCCCTCTGTCTCTGAACAAACAACAACTCAACTTGCAACTCTCCAACTCTTATTCTCTGTTTTCTACCTTTATCTTTGAAGAAGTCAAAAAACTTCCCAATATCATTCAATTCTACTTCTAAAATTATCAATAGTAGCAGGCCACCAGAGACAATACCTATAGATGTTAGACATCTCCTTAATGCATTCTCTTGTCTCACCAATGTTTTTCGATAATTTCTATTTGGATTTGACACACCTTCTCTCAATCATAGCTTGGAACTTATGTCCTTTAAATCCTTCCCACAACAACCTTTATTCAACAACTTCTACCAAATCATCCAGTAACAAGTCAACAACATCTAAAATAGTAATACCCTTTTTGAGTAGATAATCAACCAAGGCATCATCAATTCTAAGCCTACTAACTAGAGAGCATGCATACCACATTTCACCAATTTTTTTCATATCACCTTCATCCTACATTGAATGAACTTCATCTAGATTAGAAGAGTTAGATCTAGGGAGAGAATTTTCTTCCTTCTCCTTCTCTTCTGAGATAGCAATGACTTCCTCTATGTTAATTTTTCTCCTTTTAGGTTTCAGAGGGGAACCACCAATGAAAACCTCTAACTCCTTCTTACTAGAGGAGGAACCCTCCTCAAACTAACTAGACACTATCACACCAAAGCACAAATTCATCTACAAGGATGAGAAATAAAATTTACATGCACTTGCTTTATCTTCCATACATTCCAGATACCTGTAGAATTGCTTTCCAATAGGGATGTCAGACTTCCACTTAACATTCTCCTTTGATGGTAGCAAACTCAAAAATTAAAATACTAAACATATGAGTAGAGACCCAAACCAGTAAGGATAACTCTCAACCAAAGACATTCTAACATTATCAATTAGGTTTTCCGTTATGAGGCTACACAAGTCAAACTGTTTATTTTCCTTCACCATCTTATGTGCAAGATACACAACAATAACCGAAGTAGAACCGGTAAGTTCCTTCACATCCTTGTATTTCATTTTTTTCTTCCTAGGGAGGTCACCAACACTTCACAATCTAGTAATAGCTTCAATGGCTTCATTAGTGATTGGATAGGGTTTTTCCAAGATAATGTTGCCATCCTTGAATCGAATCAATAGGAACAAGATAGATTCTCCATCATAAAAATAGGGAAATTATCCCCATAAATCCATACCCAAAGCACTTATATTCTGCAATTCATCAGTCTTCAACCCTAGTTCCATTTCCTTCATCTTTCAATGATCAAATTAATCCAACTCTACTCCCTTCAGGCTTAGCGGAATACTGCCACACGATTCTCTATCAACGGATTCCATTGTCACACTTAGCTTCTTCAATATTTTATCGCTCCATAAAACTTCTTCTTCTTGTTTGCAAACTGTGAGAAATGTTTTGAAAACTCCACCTTTTAACCTTAATTTCTCATGATGAACTTGCCGCCAAAAAATTACATCGATGATGTCATCAAATGTACTTCTCTTTTCAATCAACTCGATTAAGCTTCATCATATATCACCAACTAGGTCAAACTTAGTCATGTCAAAAACATATCAATAATACTTTGGAGAGGGGGAACCGATAGGATATACATAGAAACACTCCCCCTAAGCCAAGGCGGTTGGCTTAGTTTCTAGAAGAGCTTGTATTGGGATTCAGTACCACAGAAGATTTTTCCACACTCATTTCTTTTTTCTTCCAAACCATGATAGTCTTTGTCTTAGATTCATCTAATTCTGCAACTTTTTTTTTTTAGACTTTTCTGGAGCAACATATATGCATGTGTTAGCATAATGTTTGGGTTGACTACACTTGTAACATCTTTTTCCTGACTTAACTGAGTGAACCCTAGATCTGCATTCATTATCTTTGTGACCATAACCATGACATAGATAGCAATTACCATGAAAGAGATTATTCATTCCATTCGTTCTAGTCGGATTAGATAATTGACTTTTACAATGATTTGCTTTGTGACCAAAATTGTGATAGTTAAAGCATTGAGTACTTGGTTCCTTCTTGCTTCTACACTCTACAACCTTGTGTCCAAAATTCTTGCGCAAAAAAAAATAGCCATTAAATGATAAGTACCTTTTAGCATTTGGTTTCCTGACCGACGGTCTTTTAGGTGTTCTAGAGTTTCAGGACTTTCTTGTTACATCAGATGTTGCTTCAGCTTCAATTTCTGCTTTGTCTTTACCCTTAGTGTTATGATTTGAGTTTTCGCCGGTGAATCCAAGTCCTCCCTTATCCTTGTGATGTTTTTGTAGGGACAAGAGTTGATCTAGAATTATGTTACTTTCACATACTCTTGCTTCTATTTTCAGCCTTCTTAACTCTTGATCTAACTTCTCATTTTCTTCTTATTTATGTTTGATGGTATCCTTGATATTTTATTCAGTATTCTTGCATTCATCTAGTTGTTGCTTTAAATCCACAATAATTTCCTTTGGCTCCTTTAATTCCTGGCTGACCTCTTTGTGTCTTGCTTTGAATTTTCAAATTTTCTCCCTTAGCCTTGAGATACAATCATTTTCTTCCTTAAGGTTTTATTTCAACTCTTCATTTTCATATTTTGTGTTTTCCATATCATCTAAAATTATCTTTAGTTCTTCCTCAAAGTGATAATCTCCTGCCATCTGTTCAAATTTCCAAGATCTCCCTCAAGTGATTAAGCTCTATCTCCAAGGGACCAAGCTTCGATACCAATTGTTGAACATTCCAGATAACTGAGAGGGGGGGTGAATCAGTTATCATAAAACAATTTTCTTTTCTTTAATTAATCTGAAGTAGGTTTATATCAATCAAAAAATAATCAATTATATATGAACATGAATGCACACAACAACACCAAGCACAATGAACACCAAAATTTACATGGAAACCCAAGAAGGGAAAAACCACATAGAATGCTAATTCTCAATTATAAAACACCAGTTAAGGTGATTTTTACAAAGGCTCACTACCAAAATGCTCACTACAGGTAAGGCTCACTGTCAGTGGGCTCACTTCCCGATTAATACAAAAACAAAATAGTCTCACTGACAAAAAGTGAATTGATGAAGTTGCATCTACATATGCATGAATTCAGTTCTAGTTAAGAGCACAATAACTATCTACAACAAATCCGGTCAAGAATATTCTACACACCTTCCTCGCACAACCTTTGTAAAACAAATTACTTCTTCCTTTGCACCCTTTTATCTACTCGCACACACCATACTCCACACACTTTTTCATCAAACAAAACCAAATTTTACTTATACCATTCCATGCCTTCATAATATCCTAGGTTGGCCAGACACAATGTCTTCATAGTCTTCTAAGACGTCCAAACACAATTTGAATTTAGATCACCACAAAACATGTTGGCATGAGGAACAACCTTGAAATATTCAATAAGGACTTGCACACTAGCACCGGACCCAAAAGATAGGTCACACATAAAGATCTTCTTGCCACGTTACCAAGGGACCCATAAATAGGTCATACATAAGATAGGTTCATTACATCACATAATTATCAAAATATAGAAAATTTTGAATTACATGAAATATATTTTGAAGCTGATGGGAATGCCACAACCAAGATCAAATCTTGATTATCATCAATTTCAGTATCAACCGGAGAAATACAATTTGACATACCAAAACTTCTAACATGCTACATGAATGTCCGGATAGCAAGGTTACCCAAAGTAAGCTTTGAGCATAGTAGTCAACAACAAAAGATTATACTTCATTATTATGCATTAACTGTCTTCCACAAATGTCCCCAAAAAGAAGTACTACCACATCCAGATCAAAGATAACATCCATATTATGTAACATCATAGCACTCGATAGGATAGATCATTTATGTATATCATCTGAAGCTCAACCTTCCAGATCTAGGTTTTGACATCAATGACAACAATGCTAAATCATCTCAACAAGTTTTTGGGAAATCAGATAAACACCTATAAATATAGTCTTTTAATCATTTGAAATCTAACACATATGATCAAATATTCCTATGAGAAAATATTATTTTCAAGAGCATTCAAGAGTAGATTTATCAACCATTTGTTGTAACATTCAAGATCTTATCATCATGTTCAAGATTATGTGTGTTCATGTCATATTGTGAAGGGTAATCTGCATTGTTTATCCTTAAAGCATCCAAGCATTTAAAATATCCAAATCCATCAAGAAAATAAAGATCAAGTTCCTTGGAGTGATTTGTTTGACTTTAGTCCTCTAAGGGAAGCTATTGTAGGTTTTTTGAGTTATAACAAGCAAGTTTTCATTCATCATTTCCTTCTCCTTTTCCATTATTTCTTTCTATCAAGGTTTAATTACCAAACTTTGGGTTTTACCAAGGAAAACCCCTATTCAAATAAACAATTTTTATTCTCTTTTTGTATGTACAAATTTTAGGTTCAAGAAGGATTGAAGATATCTCAAAGGAGCAATCTAGCATTATTGCACAAGTTGTCATCATTATTTTTGGGCCATGGAAACTAAGTTTCATACTTTATTTTCATCCTTCTTACATTGGGACCTATGTCAAACTAAATCCAAGATCCAACATCAAAGGACTGTCAAAACTTATTTTGGACACCCTAACCAGGACCCATTCACCCTAGGGAGAATTTGTCCTTCAGTTCTAGACCTCAAAATAGATTTCTGGTAATAGGTACATGTGTCCAAACCCTTCTCAAATGTTCCTACAAACTATCATTTCAATTTCTTTATTTTTGGGAATTGGAATTTTACATATTAAGTCTTATTGTTCATTTAGTTTAAGTACATCAAATCATTTCAATTCAATTCCAAATCTTCCCTATTATCCTAAGGAACTGATATCTAGGTCTAATTGGCTTACCTAAGGGTTGAAAGTCAATATTTACACCTTGTGATCTCTTTCCTAATAAAATGCAATTTGGGAAAGGAAATCTATAAAGATCCCCTATAAGGTTTTAACACAAAATCCTTTAGGGGATCCCCTTTACATTTCATTTCAAGAGATATTAAAAACTCTAATTAAAACAAGATACTTACTAGAAGAAGGGGAGTACATTGACATAAAAAATTATGATGGTAATATCTTGCTACAAGATCACCTAAACAATTGCATACAAAGATGGGAGAGAAGGAATGAGTATGATGAAATACTATACATTTAACTCTTCTACTGGACACTAACACCGATTTCTAAACTTGATACAAAAATTAAGAATGAAGAGAAGAAACAAAATCTCAAACTAAACTTAAAACAAATTTCCTACATACCTTTTATTTTTTACAATTAGGATAACTAAATACATACTACACTACTTAAGATGAAGGAAATAATATTCAAACATAATATAAACAATGAAGTAGTGGTATTGCAACCTACTTCCCCACCTCTGCAGCAAGAAGGAATATGGAAATGCATTGAATGGATGGATAAGGAGACAACTTGTAGTTAAAATAGATATTGCAAAACACAACAAGAAGGTGAGGATAACTATAACATATGTGTGTGTGTGTGTGTGTGTGTGTGTGTGTGTGTGTGTGTGTGTGTGTGTGTGTGTGTGTGTGTGTTTGTGTGTGTGAATCAAGGGGAGAGGGAACTAGCATCAACTACTAAATGTAAAAAGAGATACTACAACAAATAAATTAAGCTTAGAGAGGAAAATATTTCTAGGAAAGGGGAACCTAAAATTGCAAAGATTAGGGACTACTGGGATGAAAAGGTAGTAGCACAAGTTGCAGAATCCTATAATATTTTAAAGAATTGTTTCCTAAAACATTCACAAATTTAAAGTGGATAAAGTAAGAAGCAAGCGTTATGAAAATACAACTAAAAGAAGGGGATAAACTGATAAATAAAAGACCTTATAGAATTAATCAAAATATGAAAAATGAATTAAAAATAGAACTAGACAAAATTATTATTACATGAATTATCAAAATAGTAGAGGATGTGGAATGGATGAGCCCTATGGTAGTGAAAAATAAGAAGATAGGGGATGTAAGAATATGGGTCAATTTTAGGGAGTTGAATAATTTCTACAAACATGATCCCTTTCACACACCCTTTACAAAATAAATATTAGAATCAGTTATCGGTGAGGAGATTTATTCATTTATTGATGGGTTCTCTAGCTATCACCAAGTCAAAATTAGGGAAGAAGACTAGCCTAAAACTATATTTGTAAGAAAGGGGCTCCTACATGTATAAAGTTATGCCATTTGGATTGAAAAATACACCTGTTGAATTTAATAGAATTATGATGAATTCATTTAAGGATTTCATACATGATTTTTTGGAGGTATATTTGGATGACAAGAAAGTGTATGGATTGGACAAATACCATGTGAAAGTACTTAGGGGATGATGTTAAATAGGTTCCAAAGTATGCAGATAGTATTGCACTTAAAGAAATGTATGTTAGTGGTACTCTATGGAACATATTTTGAGACTAGTACATCCTAAAATTTCTCTAAAAGTTAAACCCTTCTTGGGATATACAAGTTATCACCATAAATTCATAAGAGGCTATGTTATTATTACTACACCCTTGGAAGAATTGTTTAAAAATAAATCCAATAAGAACATTGAATGGAATGGAGAGTGTCAAATTTCATTTGATATATTAAAATAGAAAATTATAAAAGCACATATCTTAATCGTTTTGGATTGGATCATACCATTCCATGTACATGTGGATGCATCTAGGAGAGAAATAGGAGCAGTGTTGGCTCAACCCAAAGGAAATAAAGATAATCCCATTACATTTGCAAGAAAAAAATATATCAAAAGTGAAGAAAAAATTATACTACATTAAAATGAGAAGCATTGGCCATGGTTTATTCACTACAAAAAACTCAAACATTACTTACTATCCACACCCTTTACCTTCTTCATAGAACCACTAAAATATCAACTAAATAGACCTATTATAAAATGTTAAACATGTAGATGGCTACTCCTATTATAGGAGTTTGACTTTAAAATAATGGAAACCAAGGCCTTGACTATTTGTCCATAATAGAAACATGAGAAGAACTAGAGGATCAACAAGAGGATATCCCTGGTGCATATTTATTTAGATTAAATGTAATACCATAGGAATTATATAATATTGCTATATTATTATCAACTGGTGAATTCTCTAAAGATATTTCACCACAAGACAAACAATCACTAATGTTGAAGTCTATTCCTTACAAATTGATAGACGGAGAGATACATCACCTAGGAAGAGATTAAATCATGAGAAGGATTGTATATGAATATGAGATGGAATTAATCTTAAGGGAAGACAATGAAGGCATAGTTGGAGGACATAACTACAGTGACACTACAACAAAATAAGTAAAATTATCCAACCTTTGGTGGACAACTCTTTACAAGGATGCTAAGAACTATACAAAGAGTTGTGATATTTTTCAAAGGGTGGGAAAACCTACCACAAAATATGAAACACCCTTGAAACTAGTACGAGCATAAATTCCATTTTAAAAATGGGAAGTAGACTTGATTAGCCCAATTTATCCCCTTGATAATCATTCAAAAGTAAGATTCATAACAAAAGGGGTGGAATATCTAACAAAATGAGTAGTATACAAACCTACATGGATTGTACTACCACCATTGCCACAAGGTTATTATATGAAAATATAATTAGAAGATATGGTTGTCCTTTAATTATCATAAGTGAATAGGAAAATCACTTCATAAATAAAATGATTGTGGAACTATTACAAAACTTTATGATTACACACTATAATAGCTCACCCTATCATCCTTAAGAAAATGGAGCAAGTGAAGCTTTGAAAAAGATGATTAGAATAAAACTAATTAAAATGTGTGATGGAAATAGATCAGGCTAGAACATAAAGGTACTTGTACTCTAGGATTACCACACATCCTATAAAAGAACCAACAAATTCACACCATTCTAACTAGTCTATTGTATTGATGATGCAATTTCATGAACTTTATAATTTGTAATCTACATATCACACTTACCTTATGATTGAATGATGACGAGTCTTTAGCACAAAGGATAGAAGAATTAGATAAATTGGATGAAAATAGGCTCATATCCATGTATAACCAATAGTTATAATGGAAAATAAAAAAATCATGGCATGATATAAACCTCTACCTTAAAATTTTCAAAGTAGGTGAATTAGTCTTCTTATACAATAGCAAGTTCAAAAATTAAGTGAAATTGAAGTAAGGCGGTTGGGATTGGTAGGACTATTGAAATTTTTTGTGGTCCTTGAGTTACATTTCAAAAAAATTGAGTTTTGTTGGTTATATGTAGGCTAGGGCTTAATGTTTTGTTCATTAGGGTTCACCCAAGGGCTATAACCATCTTAAAACCCTAACAGTGTTTAAACCTTAGTCTTTTTCCTACAACCGATCGTTGACCTATTGATCCCATTCCTGGTTTGTTAAGTAATAACTTAATTCATTGGCATCATTTGTTAACCGGCCCCAAATTCCTAGTATTACTGATAAATTTCCATTCAAAATATTTGGTTTAAACTTTAGGTCATGTGGGTCATGAAATATTAATACATTATCTCTTATGTTTTGTGTTCTAGGTTTAAAATAAATTAAGTTTAATTCTTATAACCTAGCAAATGGACCCATCATTATTCACAAACTTTGAGCATGTGCATAGAAAAAAGTATTTAAAAGGCTCGGTTGGGACCCACATTATAGGTGTTCAATATTCATTGGTTCCCTACCATCTCACATGAATAAAATATTCACATGAAAAATATTGTAGGATAGTCAAGGGACGCCAGGTGCCCAACTTTCAAATTGGACCCTGTAGGCTTACAAAAGGTGTTGATGGTGGGCCCATGATCTAATGCTTCAACTTGAGCCATGTGGATTCATCTTGACCATTCCCCGCCATCCCACGGGGGTTGTTTCAAAGGATCTCTAATGCCTGTGGGATTGCAAGAGGAACTGACAAGTGGCAACATCTAGACCGTGCAAAGGACTCTAGTTGTTAATAAAATATTTTATTGAATATTTAAGGAAAAATATGAAGGATTAAAGTTTGTGTGCTTGAGTACACGTGGCCTTTGTTGGTAAAGTGGTACTAGAGATGTTAGGATCCTGTCCATTCAAATAACAAGGGATTAAACATATGCTTAAATTCACCTAAGTATGAGCGAATACATGAAAGGTTAAAGAGTGTGCACATTGGACACATGGTAGCATCTGATAGCTTTCCCCGCTATCCTACAACCCTTGATATGTTTCCTAATAGATGCATGTGGGATTGTGGGCAAGTGACATGTCATTCATTTTGATTCTCCCAAAAGGTGGTAGGGCTAATGGTGATGTTGAAGGAGCTTCTCCACATGGCGTATTTTCATTGGCTCAATGTTGTAGTCAAGATGAGTCAATTTTTTCAAACTTATTGACTCCATTTGAGCCATACAATGGTCTAGGTCATTGTGAGATCAACAACTAAAATTTAAAGTTGCAAAATTGAGTAGATGGAGTCATTCTGGTTTTTGTGAGTGAGCAATAATGATAGAAACGATGCCATTAAATCAAATTGAAGATATTTTTCACCATAAAATAAAGGATTAAATCATAATTCAAGGTTACTTGAGCATTATGAAGATATTTGAAGACTATTCCTATGAAGAGCGATCTTTCAACAACAAGAATTAGGGTTTCTAGTGTTTAAACACTAGTAAGTACAATTTTCCTCTTCATTTAATTTCTAGTGAGTTTATGTAAAATTGCTAAGTTGAGTGTTCTAAATTAATTGATAGAGGTTTTTTAAAGGTTTTACATTCATAATCATTGTTGAATTACTTTGAATTTTCCCTAGTTCTCATACATCTATTCTAGAAAAACCTAGCCACCTTGCAAGAAACCCTAAGCTACATTGTAGAAAACCCTAGGTTGCATAATTGTTAAAAATGGTACCCCAAAAGGCTCAGACCCTTGGCTCCACCATCAAAAGAGGCCTTCATGAGGATTTTTTGGCCCAATTACTAGGTTCAACAATGGATAAGATCATAGGAAAATTGATGATGCAAGGCTCAAGGATATGAAGGGAATTATTGACAAATATTATGTTGTTAGAGATGTTGATTTAGGGAAGGTTTCTAGATGGGAACTATTCATATACTGGCTTGGAAAGCAGAATGCTAAGGTTTCAAGCTACAATGGTTAGACTCTAGATATGAGGAAGTTAGCAGTCCCAAATGTGTACATGGATATTTACTTATTGAAATCAATTGTTGCTAACTATGATCCAAACATTAGGGTTGTAAGATCACATGTTGGGGTTGAAATGGCTAAGTTAACCAGGGAGGGGATAATTGGTGTTTTCAAACTTAACCCTAATGCCACGAAGGAGATTAACTTAGAAGCCATAAAAAAGGAATATGAACACAACAAGAGCACATACAGGGTAACAATGTTACCAATATTCATGGTAAAGGGAAAGGGAAAAACTACAATCACATTAACATTTGCAAACAAGGAGCACTTCAGTGTTGATTGTTTTGAATTCTATTTTGTGAGAACATATCAAATCCTATGACATATTTTAAGTTTAGACATTGTTCAAAATATTCCTATAGCTCTCATGTTTATGGCTATGAATATTCAAAATATGTGGGTCAATATGAGTATGATTTTGCTACATATTTATCTAACTATATTCATAAGGAACTGGTAGCCATGAAGGCTAGTGAAGGTGGGGTTAGATTTTGGTGGTATTATTTGTGGTGCAACATATTTTTAGCCAATGGAATAAATGATTTTGGGCATGATCTTCCACTGAAATTGAGGGATGAGAATAAAAATGCCTTTCAGTCTAGATATGGACTCATCACTTGGATATGCATTGTAAGACATCAAGTTTTGTCACATTCACCAACTTGTTTTCTGTAAAGTTGAAAGGATTTTTGGAGAGGAATATACCTAGGATCCCTAAGGAATTACATGAATTATTGAGGCCTAAGGAGAGGAGGTTTAAACTAGGGATTGATCACAACTAAGGAGACATCATCCCGCATGCATATTGCACAATTATCAGGGTATATGGAACAAATATTTCTCCACATGTTTTCCTAATATGTGTGCCACTCAAACTTGGTTTCTTAGAAGTTATGTGACAGCTAAGAAAAGCTGAAGATACACATTTGGAAAGGTAGAAAAGGGAACTATTTTCCCTTCTTTTACTGTCTTTATATTTTGTGATGACAAAGGATGGATGGAAGAATATCCTAGAGATGATCAATCCTTTGAAAAGGAAGAATTGTAGATCCAAAAACCATGATCTTGAGGGTTTCATGGTGGCATTAAAGGAAAGAATCAAAGGAGGCAAGTTTTGGCACAATTTCGATTTCCCTGGGGATATTATCAAAAATGAATTTGATATGTAGAAGGCCGAAGACAGGAAGGTTAAATGGCTAGCTTTTGCAAAATTGGAGAAGGAAAAAATAGTAAAAAGACCCCTAGGTTCAATGACACTTTCATGGATATTAAAGATGAAATATTAAGAATTGATGCAATTTTGTAGAACTTTGATAAAGTTGTTGGGCATCTCAAGGAGGAAAGAATAGAATAGGATAAGGGGAAGTCCCCTATGCTAGAAGAGAGGCCTACCTACCAACCACCTAAGAAACATTTTTTCTTCACTAGAATACCAAAGGGGATATTAAGAAAAGATTAAACAATAGCTACTCCTCATTTAGAGGATTCTAGAGCTTCTTGTCTTGTGTAGCATGCACCACTATCCCCACCTCCAATGTCACCCCCATAATAGGTTATTAATCTTGATTCCCCTCCTAGGGAGCCCTCTCCAAAGAGGAAGACAATTGAAGCTATAGGATTGGTTTATTACCCAAGGGATTACGATAATGAGGTTATATTCACAATCTATAAAACCATGCAAAACATGTTGTCACCTCCAAGGGAGATAGACTTGCTAGTTCTACAAGACAGGGTTACTAAGGTATTTTTTACTGGAGTAGATAATGTTGATGACACAAGGGAAAGGACCTACACATAGTTTATGACTGATGATGCATTTGTTAAGATATATGTATTCAAAGAATATGTGTGAGGGAAAAAAAGATGAATTTGATAATAGACTGAACCAAGAAGTGGCCAAGTCACTAGAATTGCCAAGGGATGTTATTGCTTCAAGAGTAGTTGCAAAGATGAAAGAAAAAAAAGGACCCTTGAGGAAGGTAGAAGGCTTGTGAGAGAAAGTGGTTTACTTCTCTTACTAGAATGGGACTTAGCATCAGCCATTGCCTTTGACATTGTGAGAAAGCATGACTCATAGGTTTTTTCTACAAAAGAGGAAGTGTTGAGTGCACTAAAAGGGTTTGCATTCAACACATGGGATACATTAGAAATTTAGGCTTTATTCCCCAACACAAATTATCCTCAAGTGGTAGAACCGACAACAAACCTAAGGGGAGGTCTAACAATCAAAAGGGTTTATGATACTCCAATAGTGGAGGCAACAACATTCACAATAAATGTTGCACATTTCACCAAGGAAATTGTGGAGTCCTTACAAGAGAAATGTGATGAGTTGAGATCAGGAAAGAAAATGAATTATTGATTGAATATATTAAGGAAAAACATAGGTTGGCAGAGTTGGAGCTAATAGTTGAGATGTTGCAGAATCAACAAGTTCCACCAATGCAGCCAACTGCTCCATATTTTTCTTCTCCAACACCTCCTCCAGCTTAGTCACCTCCTCAACCATCTTTGGAGATGGTTATATATGATGAGAATAGGCCAATTGTAGAGCTTTCTCTAGGCACATCAATTGCACCTCCTCCTAGGGCAAGAGTGAGTAGAAGAAAACTGATTTAACAACTTAGGGTATATGAAGAGTTGTTTGAATTATATGAGGAGAAAAAAATACTTATTATTTCTAATGTGCTTGAGCATTGTTTGGTAAAGGAAATAAAAAGAGTGAACAATTTTCATTCAAACTATTTAATGTTTGATTCAATAAGGATGTTTGAAGGGGATAGATAAATAGTTGTCCCATTGATGCAAATATGGGTACCTCGGCTTGGTGTATTGAAAAGCATCATTGTAGGGTCTACTCATGAGCTTAATAAGCCATTAAAAATTTCCCCTACATACAAGGTTGTAAAAGGAATTATTTATTTTCATTAGTTAGTGGATCCACTAGAAAACAAAATTAGGGAGTTTCTCCAATAGTTTGATGAGAATGATATTCACCTCTTGCTAGACATTCTAGATAGCAATGGAGCTATAAAAACATATATGAATAGTGGAGAGCTCAAATGGAAACTGTCATTGTTGCAGAGGCTACATTGATTTATGAAGGTGGAGATGTCAAGATAGATATGCTAAAGAATATCATGGATAAATTGTCCATCACTAGTACATTCTTGGAATAATTTGATAAAGATGCAAATCAGGTGATGAAGAAGTATGGCCCATATAGGACAAAATTGGATGAATTCATGGTATTCAATTGGCCATCCGAAGAGGATTGAGGCCTAGGATAAAAAGTATAATCAAATACCTGACTTGTAAAGTATCTTGGTAAAGTGGACACATTTTTGTATTTTTGCATAATCAACATTTCAAAAGGTTTTCAATAGTGACAACAAAGGAGTTCCTGTCTTCTTATACAACAAGTTTTTTCCTTCACCTTCTAGCTCATCTTCCCTTAGTTCACATTATGAAGAATGAAGAAAAGGAGCAGCAAAGAACCAAAAATCCACATCAAAGGAACTTTTGGAGGGACAATTGATTACTAAGAGTAAATATAACTATTTTTTTCCTTGGCATATTCCATCCACAAGCAAGTAGTTGTACTTGTATTTTTGAAATGTAAATGAATTTCAAATGAAAATGTGACATGTGTAATGACCTGCAACTTATTTCTCCCTTGTTAATTTTTAAAGAATTATATAACAGTACTATCATTTTTTAATATAATGGCATACTTCTAAATCCAATGTTCTCCTTGTTGGTAAGAGACACTACACATGCCATCTAGTGTTGTCATTGATGGAAACCCTAGTTTGTGATTTGATCCACACATCAGCATTTGATCATACTGAAAGTCAGATTGAAGATTAGTATTTATCTGTCAAGCTAGAACAGAGCATTCGAAAGAATTGTGTTCATCGATTCATATGCAATTTTTTGTTATCATTTTGAGTTGTGGATATCAGGGAAGGTTGTTAGATGTATGATCTATGTTTTCCTTGAATCATAGAGCCTTGTATCGATTGTTGTGCAAGTTAGAAGATCCAGTTGATTAATTTTCTATTTACCAGTGCAAAAGGCTAACCTGGTGAATGTAGCATGTTGTAGATATTTGAGGAGTAATTGTTTAAGTGTTTTTGTGTTTGAGAATGATGATTTGGGTCCTCACTATGCTGTGGCCGACTTTGGTTGGTGCGCATTGAAAATTATTTGTGGATTGAGCTGACAATTTGTAAATATTTTATGTTTTATTGAAGCTAACATGTGGTTGATTAAATCCTTAGTTGCAGATATATATAAGTGATCATTTATATCATTTTGTAGTATGTACGAAGTGTGTTGATGTGTGTTGTGAAAGTCAGAAGGATTTTAGAGCGAATATGCATAGTTTCACTTATGCATAAAAGGATTTGTGATGCGAATTAAAGCAGATAGAGAAGAGGAGAAGAATCAGATAGAAGGTCAAGAAATCAATTAATGTGCTTAACCAGAACTATAATCAAGCATTAGTAGATGTTATTCTCTTAGTTCAAATCTTCTAGATGTATTCCAAATATTTTTGTAAGACAGTGAGTCTTCATTTTATATTTGAGCAGTGAGCTCTAGGGAGTGTGCCTGAATGCAAGTGCATTCCTTTTGTAAACCCTTATTTGAGTACTCAGATAATATTGTGGATTGACCTCGACTGTGGTTTTTCCCTTAACAGGATTTCCACATAAAAAATCCTTGTGTTATGGTGTTGTGGTTGCTTGTTTTATGTTCATGCATCTTTCTTCTGGTTGAGTGTTTTAAATGCTTTAAAGATCAGATTAATAAGGTTAAAAATTGCAAAACACTGATTCACCCCCCCTCTCAGTGTTCCTTGATTCCAACAATTGTTATTAGAGCCTAGTTCCTTGGAAGAAGTTTAAAAGCTTGGGGAAGATTTGGGAAAGTGATTCAATGGATTCAAGCAGTCTTTAACAACAACTTTTGGTGGCCCTATATGTTCTTGATCAGTCCAAATATGAAGTTCAAGAATTGTAGGCAAGCCTCATGAATGCTAAGAAATTCATTCAATCATTGAAAGATACAATCAATGAGTCAAGGGAAAAGAGAATGGAACTCTATGATCAAATCAAGTAGAAAGAGAGTAAAAGCATTGAAGATGAACAACTAAGTCAAGCCCCGAAGGAAAATAAAAAAGAATGTGAAAAGCTTACCAAAGATAATGTTGTCCTGAAACATAAGATGGAATCTATTATGATGAGGATGACCAAGGAGATTGAAGACAAAAATAAGAATAAAGAAAAGCTTACTCAATCCTTGAAAGAAAAATTTGAAGAATGTAGCTGAATTACTGATGGATTCAATCAGTTGGAGCTTGAATTGGAACAATCTAGAAATAATGAAGAAGAACTTGAAAAGTAGATTGTTGATCTCAGAGATGAACTTGCTACTGCAAATGAATTCAAGGAGAAGTTCAAGATTAGCTCAACCAAGCTTGATGAACTAATTAAAAGTTAGAGGACTGAAGGTGACAAGCGAGGTCTTGGATATGAGGAAGGAGAAAGCTCCAGATCTGGACAAAGGAGATTTAGACAAGGAAATAAGATGAACAACGCTAGAAGGTATCTGGTAAGACAACCTAATGCTCAAAGATTCAATGGTTACTATTTTGTTTGCAATAAATTTGGTCATATGGTTGCTCAATGTAGAAGCAGAATGAATCCAAGTGGTCCATCATTCTCAGGTTAGTGCTTTAATTGCAATAATTATGGTCATAAGTCAAATGAATGCATAAATATGTCAAACAATTTTTTCAATAGAGATGTTAGATGTTATACCTGCAATAGATTTGGCCATGTTGCTAACTAGTGTAGATCAAGAGAAAATCAATGGAACAATTGGTTTGGACAAAGAAATATTGTGTGCTATAACTGTAACAAATCTAGTCACATTGCTAGATTCTGTAGAAGTAGAAAGGGTCCGATAAATCAAGGGAAAAACATGTAGAAGGATGAAAAAGGAAAAGGAAAAGTTACTATAGATGAGATTAGGAAGCAAATGAAGAAGATATGGGTGAAGAAGAGTCCCTCTGAAGTAGGAAATGATTCCACACTAGAACTTAGATCTGGTAATTCCTTCGGGAATTAGTTTATGGCCTCTAGCCTAGGGGGAGTTCTCAAGAAAATCTTTTAAACCCCTTGTCAGTAGTTGGTACCAGAATGTGGTAGATTGCAATGATTGCAATAGTGATGTGCAAATGTTTTGTAATGTCTTATGGAGAGATCTTATGCAAACTTGAAGGTTCGTAGAAGAATTTTCTTTCACAGTTTGTGAAAACAGGGTATCCAAAAGACCTAAGGTAAAAGCATTTATTGCGATGAAAAGGTTAGGTGCGCGAATGATAAAAGGTCATTTTTATTCCTCATTTGTCACTTTGCATTTTGAGAAGAAGAAGGTTGGAGAGATTTGAAGGAAACTTTGGTGAAGTTTGGTGAAGATTCAAGTTTGAAAGTAATTTGGTGATCAAACCCTAATCCGACAAAAGGTATTTATCGAAAAACTTGTGAATTTGAAAATTCTAAAAATGCCTGCTGCAATGGTTGTCAATATTAAGGATAGGCCTCATCTGAAATTCAAATGGTACCCCTTCAAATCCATCAAAACAAAACCTTTAGGTGCATTTTCATTTGTTTTGTATGGCATTTTGCATATCAAAGATATTAGGGCATACATTCATGCAAATGTTGAAGAATTAGGAAGCTCCCAGTTGTTGAATTTGTATACCAATCACATTGTGGGAGAATATTTATGTGTGAAACCTGAATTTAAGACATTGGAGGAGAAGAAATTCACGCAAATTGTGAAATTTCCCGTGCTCAAAGAAATTGAAGGGGTTTAGTATATATTGAGTCAAGTGCATGCCGAATTTATGTGGTTAAGTCAACCTTTCAAGATTACAAAGGAAGCCATAAGGACTATTACTGGTTTAAATTCATTCGGTGGGTTGCCCACATTGAAAGTTGTGAAGAATCAAACAGTCATAGATGCAACCAGTTCAGTGTTTGAAAAGAGAGCTATGACAATTGATGATATTATTGAAGTGGATTCCAAATTTTCTTCTATGGTCATTGGGTATAAGATCTATCACTCTAGCCAGGACAATTTTGTATCTGGTACAACAATCTATGCAGCATATCAAATGGTCAAAGAAAATGTAGATTATGACCTTTGTGAGTTACTCCAGAGCTAGTTAATGGAGAACCCTTGCAAAATCAAGAAAGATAAGAAGAATTCCTTCAAGTATGGTAATTTGATGTTGTATTTATTCTTCTATTTCATGAATGAAGTTTTGGGAGTTGGAAAAGTGCATTGGCAAGGTGATAAACCTCTAGTTGTTCAGATTGAGACATCTTGTATGGAATTGGTGATAGTAAAGCTAGAAAAACTGCTATTTGGAGTTATTTCAAGAACTTTCAGAATGAGATGCAAGCCAGGGAAAGGATTCCTACTTCTATTGTGGAGAAGTATAAGGACACAATTTGCTTCATGGTTGATATTAATCAATGTTTGATGGAAGCTACTGATCCTAGAACAGTGTGGATAATGCCTATGGGTTATGAAGTTGAGGAAAAAAAATTGGAGTTGTATGCTCAACACATGTTGAGTAAACCCTGAGATCCAACAAAAGAGAGGTTTGGTACCTTTGAGGAGAAGGATATGCAAGTACATGATCAATTGAAGAAACCTATGATAATCCAAAGAGTGAGAAAGGAAGTGGAAGCTTTTGCAGAAAGCATGAGTATATCAGCTAAAGTTGTGAGAGAAGCTAGAAGGAAAAGAGAACAAGCTGAAGCAGGAGAGCCAAGTAGAATTGAGTCTGATAGTCTAACAAATTCCTTTGCTAGATCTAGATCCACAAGGAGCTCTGCTCTCTCATCCACTCCTACAAAGAAGTCAAGTCCTATGAAAACCCAAGTCAAAACATCTGGTAGAGAAGGAAAGAGGAATAAGGACAAGAGCACAAGAGTCTATGTTGTTGTTTCTAAAGATGAAACTGAATCTGATGAGGAGGTGAGAGAAATTAAGCATAAGGGCTCAAAGGAAACAAAATTCACTAAGGACAAGCCCTCTAGTGAAATTCCTATGGAGACTGAAGCTCCTAAAGTTGTTTCAGTTGAAGAAGTTGAGATTCCTAAAGCCCAAGAAGAATCTGTAGTTGAAGAAAAGAAGGTTGAGGCAAAAGAAGTTCTTGTGGAAGCAAGCGACACTGCTAAGGAAGTGAAGGAGTTTTTGGAAGAGCAATAAGAAGAGTTTGATTTTGAATTGATTAAAGGTCCTATCAACTTGGCTACTTTATCTCCCATTGAGAAACTAAAAGTTGCATCATTTGCTCAAGTGAAGGCAAGGGAAGAGATTCTGAAATCTCATATTGAAGATAGTGAGCTGTTAAATCTTGCATCTGGTATTTTGGAGAAGATTATGCCTTCATATGTCAAGGATTCATCTGATTCTCCATTCAGTTAGCTGAAGAAACTTGTAAATTTTGTAAGTACTCACTTTGAGTCACTTGAGAAGTCAGCTATGCATAAGGTTTAGAAGGAGTTTGATGCTAATAGGTTTGGTAGGTTGAATGGAATGAAATTGCTAATGATAAATCTTTGCTAGCTACCTATGTAAAGAAAATTCAAAGTTCTTTGTCTAAAGGTTGAAACATTTATAAGTCATGCTTATAATTGTCTAAGTTCACTTAAGACACTTAAAAGAAACTGAAGGAATATGAGAAATAGTTAGAATATATCTCTCAAGTATTTGATCCTCTAACCATTTCTATTGGAAAGAAAGAAGGTCAAGTCATATCCCTACTTGACAAGATTAAAAGTTTGAAGCATGAAGAAGGAGAAAATGTTGAAAGGGTTTGTGAGCTTAGAGGACTAATTTGTCCTAAGATGGATACAATTCTTAGTGCATTGAAGGAAGCACAAGATGCTATGGCGGTCAGTGACCCAGCGAACCTTGAGTCAACAAAGATGCAATCTTACTTGTTTGATGGTCACATGACTATCTTGGAGAGTCTCAAAAAGAGTTGGCACACTAGTTTAAGCTTGTTGAAGAATAATTTTGTAGATATATTCAAGTCTATGTAAGTTATAGAAGAATGTTTGTACATATGCAATTTGTTCATAGCAATTTTATTTGATTTTTGGTATGTGGATTCCTGCCTTTGTCATTGATGTCAAAGGGGGATAATGGGTCAGTGAAAAATTCTTTAATCATCTTAGGGGGAGTCATGTTTTGAAGTTTTGTAGGTTGGCAGTGTAATTCATCTAGTGTTGTCATTGATGACAACCCTAGTCTATGATTCAATCTGCATGTCAGCATTTGATCATACCAAAAGTCAGATTGAAGATCAGTATTTATCTGTCAAGCTAGAACAGAGCGTTCGACAGAATTGTGTTTATCGATTCATATGGAATTTTTTGTTATAATTTTGAGCTATCGATCTCAAGGAAGGTTGTTAGATGTATGATCTATGTTTTCCTTGAATCATAGAGCCTCGTATCAATTGTTGTGCAAGTTAGAAGATCCAGTTGATTAATTTTATGTTTATCAGTGCAAAAGGCCAACTTGATGAATGTAGCGTGTTGTGGATATTCAAGGAGTAATTGTTTAAGTGTTTTTATGTTCGAGCATGATGATTTGGGTCATCACTATGTTGTGGATGACTTTGGTTGGTGTGCATTGAAAATTATTTATGGATTGAGTTGACGATTTGTAAATATTTTATGTTTTATTGAAGTCGACATGTGGATGATTAAATCCTTAGTTGTGGATATATATAAGTGATCATTTATATCATTTTGTAGTATGTAGGAAGTGTTTTGATGTGTGTTACAAAATTCAGAAGGATTGTAGAGTGATTATGCACAGTTTCAATTTTGCATAAAAGGATTTGTAATGCAAATTAAAGCAGACAGAGAAAAAGAGCAGAATCAGACAGAAGGTCAAGAAAGCAATTAATGTGCTTAACCAAAACTGTAATCAGGCATTAGTAGATGTTATTCTCTCAGTTCAAATCTTCTGGATGTATTCCAAATCTTTTTGTAAGACAGTGAGTCTTCATTTTGAATTTGAGTAGTGAGCTCTAAGCAGTGTGCCTGAATGCAAGTGCATTCCTTTTGTAAACACTTATTTGAGTACTTAGATAATATTGTGGATTGACCTCCACCATGGTTTTTCTCTTAACAGGGTTTCCACGTAAAAAATCCTTGTGTTATGGTGTTGTGGTTGCTTGTTTTATGTTCATGCATCTTTCTTCTAGTTGAATGTTATAAGTGCTTTAAAGATCATATTAATAAGGTTAAAAATTATAGAACATTGATTCACCCCCTCTTAATGTTCCTTGATTCCAACACTCCTTTTGTATATTGCACACCAGTTATGAATGAAATGAATAAAATATCTTTCAATTCATCTCCATTGTCTTTCCTTTGGATGCTTATCTTTTATTAGTGCTCTTATTCAAAGAATAAGTTAAATTGTTTAATAGAGATAGAGACTTGTGTGGATGTATATAGGGGTTTGATAAGTATTATTGGTTAATATTTTTGAGTTTAATGGTGTAATGAATCATTAAATAGCTATGTTATGATAGAGGAAACACTGTTATGCAATTTCAATTATATTGGTTATGACTCCATTCCCTAGATTAAGGCATTAATCACTAAATCTATGTCCATGTTGCATCTCCAAGGTCTTTCAAATAGAAAAAAACATTATAAATCTTTAAATTCAATTACATTTTTTGTTGTTACTTTTCATGAATTATCATTTTCTATTGTTGTGAAATGTTAAATACCTAAATATATTGCTAGATCTTTACATTTCTATATTTTTCAAGCAATTATGTGTAGGAAATATTTGTTGTTTACAAGGTTAAGGATAAATTGGCACATGAGATCTTGAGAACATTGTATGGGATCACCCTCCTAAGTTTTGTAGAGCCCAAAGTGTAGAGGGAAAGTTATTTTAACTTCCACTTGTTCATTGGCCAATCCCTCTAGATAATTGAATATTGGTAATAGAAAAACCATAAATTATCTATGAGATCTAGTTGGGAATTAAAAACAACCAACAAGGACCTTACTACATACTTGAAATTATGGAATCTAGAGTGGTGAGACTAAGAAAACTAGATTAAGATCATATAATAGATTTTGTGAATGGAGCAAGACTTAAGCATTATCACCAACCAAGGGGTGAAGAGAATATAGAGAAATATTAATATTTATACATTATTTATAATAAAATAAGAGATGGAAAAAGAAAACCATTAAGAGGTAAAGTTAGAGAGGGCTAGAAAATCATGTGAAACTTAATGGGAAAAAGTAATGAATAAAATGGCTAACCCTAACCATACTTAAGACCTAGCTCATTCACTCAAGATTCACTTTACACTTGAACACCCTAGCTAATCATGAACTGGGCAAGATAAACTATAATCCATACCAAGCTAAAAATGCAACATGGAAACATTAACTCTCATTAATATCTCTGAGAAACCATGCCTAAAGTATAATATTTATCCTTTTAAGGTTATGGAGGTAGATAAATATGGGAAATTTTCCAACATTCTGATATATATGGTATACAAAAGATGTGAAGAAATATATCCATGATTATATAGTTGAAATCAATCATATAAAATTTGAAGAGCTCCATCAAAAATTACTTGCCCTATACTAGAGTTCATATTAGCTACAATTCCAAGAAGTGGGATGGAAAATCTTGGATATATGGAAGGATTACCCATATTTATAAGATGAACATGACTAGGTAAGAATAATTATGTGTAGGGTGCATGAAAGTTTTATTTACCTAGAAAAACCCTACTAAAACTCATACCATCCATCCATCCATACCATCATAGGGTTACGTATGGTAGGAGAGATACCTACAAAGAAAGCAGTAAAAAATGACAAAAACAACCAAGCTAACTGTGGCTACACCTAATGTTTGTATATTGAGTATAAAAACAATTAAAATCCATACAGTGTGGTACACCACCATGGGCATCACTTATAAAATCTACTATGCAAACAAAGAAGACTTGGCCACAACAACCACCATACACACCACATATTAAATGGTGGTGGAAGGGAAGGATTTTGACCTCTAAAAAGTAATCAGAGAGTATTTAATGGAAAATATCTAGAAGATTTTGACTTCCTAGTATAATTTTTAGTATAGAACATTACTTATATGACTAGTTTTCTATTTTCTTAATAAATTACCCACATTCAAAGGAAAGGCATGGAAAAATTTAACAATAGTGATAAAAATAAAGTATCATACACAATAGTTCAAATAAAAATAGACATATACTACAACAGGTATTGGGCTTTTTCAAAATCCTTTAACAAAAAATCAAGTCTAAAGAATAGATCACCTATGAATCCATAAAAAAATACATAAACAACATAACCTTCCTGGTCAACAAGGACTATACATACATGGAGGAAATAGAACCAATAATATCTTGGATACCCAAGCTCCCTTGTGAAGTGACACATTGGGAAGTATATGTTTATTCTATAAGCATATTAAGCAAACCAAAGGACCCAAATGTGGAGATATTTGGGACATACAAGGAAACTATGGATAGTATACATAAGAAAAATTTAGAGGAAAATATAGAAAAGAACAAGGAATAACTACATAGACAATGGGTCATCCAATCAAAAGGGTTGGTTCAACCCTATTCTTTTACACTACTCCCAAAAGTAACAACACTCGTAGCAAGGAGTTCTAAAAAATTACATGGAACAACTGGAACATACTAAGAAGGGCCTACATAATCTTCACAAATAATATACACTCTAGAGGTACATGAGGTATTGGAGACCCTAATACAAATGAGTGCAAAGAAAGGGAAGAAAATTGCATGATAAAAAAAATAGTGAAGAGAAATATAATTCACATTATTGGGGGGAAAATGAAGAATAAATGAAGAAGTTCAAAAGCTTCTACAAAAAATGAAGAGAGAAAAATATTGAAATCCCATAACAAGAGATTTTGGCATAACAATAACTTCTGACAATAGATGTTAATGAACTAAAATTTCCATCACTTATCATGGCATGCTACTGCAAGTGCTCAATAAGTATGAAGAAGTAGATGAAGAGAACATAGAAAGAATACTTAAATACTTGGTCAAGTATCTCAAAAAGTTCAACAAGATCTTAGAGGAAGTAATAGAAGTCTTCCCAAAACCAATAATTACACACTCAAGGAGAAGAGAGAAAAAGTTATAAAATGGGAAGAGAAATAAGAGAGAAGGCAATACATGATGTGGGGCCTGACCTAACTATAGAACAAGAGGAGCAACTGGAACAAGAACAAGAAAAACATCTCTAAAAAAATAGAGGGTAGACACCCTAATGGAGGATGAGAAAAAATAAATGGCCAAGATGTATAAATAAGCCACATAGCTCACAAAGAAGCTTTATGAATCCATCCTAGAGGAAGAAAGAAAAAAAGAAAAAACATTAAATCCTTTGGAAAGTGGACAACATAGTGTGGGAGATGATGGAGGACAAGAAGTAAACACTACAGAGGCTTCCATAGCTACCTCCCCCATACAATCAATCAAAGACTTCTTGGCACAACCAAATTAGTTGCAACCTGCACCAACACTACAACTACTCTAGTTGCCAATGGTAGGTTCCCAAGTGAGCTTGTTAAGCATATCCCCATTACAAAAAGATTAGTTAGGAAAAATATCTCATCCTACCACAAGGGAATACATCTTAAACAACATGTGGAAGGTGAAGAGAAATTATAGGAGGTAGTGAACACATTATAAAGTAGAATATTGCATATATAGAGGGACACTTTCCTTCCCATACCACAACAACTCAAACAATTGGTGGATGGCCTACAATCTAATATATATTCATAAAAGGATAATATAAAACAAGAGGCTTAGTAGGAAATGTTGAAGGATGGGTGATGCAACAAAGAAGTGCATAGTAGTACACTCTCAGTTAGAAGTCTATTGAAGTAATTAGGACATCACTTGATAATTAATTATTAGGTCCCTTATTACTTTAATTACTTAAGATAAACTTAGGAGTTTTTTTTAACATTATCTATCACAACATAATCAAATCCTTGTCTAGGGTTTGTCCTTTTTCTTTTATAAGAATTAATTTTTACTTTGTATTAAAAAATCTAGGTATTCAATTCAATATAATTATAGGTTAATCTCAATATCAAATTATTGTGTAGATCAATCAAATCTCTCTTGGTTGCATAGAAAATTATTTGCTTTGATATCTCATTTTTGATAGGTGCTTCTATTGTAAGTGATTACTAGGAGCTTTGGGGTTCACTATCATATCCAACATGGTATTAGAGAAAAATATATGTGACTTATTATCCAAATTTTGAGAGATCCAACCTTAAGGGAAAACTTAGCTAATCCTTGAGTGAAATGGGCATCATCATTGACTCTAGAATGGCCAAAAACCTAAGGATTACCTTTGATTTTTCCAAAATCTAAAAAGTTACAAAAATTAGGGATTGTATAGATCCCAAAGAAATTCGTACAAATGTATGGATTTTTAGGGTAATACTCTCTTGGGACTATGTACCTATTTGTAGATTAGATGTAAGAAAGAAAAAAAGTATGTTGGTTTTCAAAAAAATTATGATTCAAATAAAAAATTTGAAAAAAATAAAAAGAGGGGGTGAAAATTTATTTTAGAGTACATAGGTACCTTTCCACACAAGTGCAACAAACCTATTGAACCCTACAACAGGATGACATCACTTGGAAAAATTATTTATACCCATCGAACACCAATTTAAGTGGCTTTCGATAGCCCCAATTACCTAGAAATTGGCATGGAGAAAAATACTTGATCAACCAAGAAGAAAAATATTCCAAAATCCATCAAATATTTCTTCCGTGATTACCACAACATATCTGACCATTGGTGAAGGATCCTTTTACAATAAATGAATTCATCTTATTTTTTTTATATGCACTAAGGTTTTTAGTCTCTAATTTTATCACTTGAGGAAGTAACATGGGTTTTTTTCTTCATCCTTCTATGGTCATCCTAGAAAATGATAACAATGAATCTTGGTGACACGACATCCTGACACATCTTAGGTTGCTTGATATTTTTCCTTATTTGTATGGACTCATACCTACACCAAACACACTAGTGAGTTATTCAATATGGGGTATTATCAATGATCATGTTGTATGACTGATTTATTCTAGTGTTGATATTTACACTATGTGTGTTGTATTAGACATTTATTGTCCCCACACACTTTGGACTCGACTTTGGGAGATCCATGGAGAACCTCATATCTCTTCATTCCCAAAGGATCCTACTTCAAATTGTCTCCTTGTAGTTTAATATTACCTACCCTTTGATGATGATACATTAGAGGAGATTGAGTATATTACATATATTGCATATTTTGATGGTTTAGAGACTTTTCTTCATGTTCCCACTCTTTAAATAGAGACTCACACTCCATCTTATGTTGTTCTTGATCAGCATGGCATCACCACATCCTTGGCCCCTATTGGTTCATTTTACCAATATATTCATCATATTTCACATAGCTACTTGGGATTCATAGCTTGTAGAAATATCATCCTTCTTTGTAGTGTCTCAACTTGAAAATTTCAAGGATTAATTTGAGTACATTCATCACCTCTTTGTTGACACCCACATCATCATTTTTGGGCCATCATCTTCATCGTCTTTGTAACTTGTTCTACATCATTCTTCACTAGTTTCTAGATTGACATCATCTCTTTCTAACATGTGGGCACTTAAGAATTTGTCAAAGTCACATATTACTTGGATTTGGATTCTTGATTCTTCCATTTTTTGGGAACAAATTCTCCAATCACCAATGGATATATTTCTAAGGGGATAAATGTTATTTGTGGGTAATGGATCATGTTCTATTTTTGAGAATTCATCATTGACACAAGAGATATTTCTTTATGAGGGGATTCATATCCTCATTTTTTCTCTCCTATTGGGGGAAATCTATTATACTTGTGTGACAAAAATAGTCTTTGGGGGATCACATTGAGTCCTCCTATCCTTCATTCACTAATGCAGTTATGTATTTTCCTCTCTTTTGGAGAGGAGGTTTTTCCCATTTGGTTTTTTCTTTTTCTCTAATTATTTGAGATGCATTTGTCTATACGAGGGTACCTCATCGAGGCTTGTAGCTAGGACCCATCCATGCATCCATCCTTATATTATTCATCAGGTTTTTTAAGCTTCTCCATAGGTTGATCTTAAAGGGGGTTGTTGGAGTAATTAGGACAACACTTGATAGTTAATTAATCATTAATTAAGTTAAACTTAGGAGTTCTTTTTTATTAATAGATTGGGATATTCATAAGTAAAGTTGTCTCATTGCATGAGATTAGGATACTTGACACAATATAATCAAATCCTCATATAGGTTTTTCCTTTTTTCTTTTATAAGCATTTATTTATACTTTGTATTAACAAATCCAAGTATTCAATTTAAACAATTATAGGTTAATCTCAATATCAGATGTTTGTGTGGATCATTCAACTCTCTCTTGGTTGCATAACAAATTAGTTGTTTTAATCTCTTGTTTGTGATAGGTTTTTTCATTGTAGGTGATTATTGCAAGTTGTGGGGTTCACTCTCAAATCCAACAAATTCCACATAAAGAGTATAGAAGAAAGTATAGTGAAAGAAAATATAATTTATCAATTTTATCATCAATGGCCTAATCTTAGTAAAAAAATTAAAGATCATATCATTAAATTGGAGGCCCAAATAGTATAAATCACCTCTACTTATGAACCATTAAAGGATATGGATGGTGTGATAAGAGAAAAGACAAAAATATTGCATAACCAATTACAAAAAGTTTAGGATCAAAGAGAGCATATTAAGATGTAGATCAAACAACTAAGGGAGATAATAAGTATTAATTTGGTGCACTTAACAAGAAATTTGGGGGAATAAAATAATGCAACATAATATATCTAGATACCCAATAGTCTTGCAAAGGAAAAAGTGATACATATCAACACTCAAGGACATGTTAAGGTCCTCCAAAAAGAGAAAAAAATATAGGACACTAGACTTGCACAACTAAAAGTAATCTACAAACACATACTTCCTAGAAACTAAATATCATGTCTTGAGGAAAAGACACCATTTTAAAAACGAGGTATGATGTTAGTAACGTAACATAGCAGTCACAAATCCTATTGTAAGAAACCACATGTGATCTATGGAACCTAAGGCCAACATAGGAGGTCAAGGTAGAGGTATTTCACAAGGGTCATGTATCTCTAAGAAGATAATGTATAAATATATGTATGTAATAGATGTAAGAAGAGGAAGAGATGTGACTAAGAATATATGTAGAGAAAAGACTAAGACCTACCTTTATATTTGATACACTATAATCTATGTGAAGATATAAGGTTAATACATGCATGTGTTGTGAATGAATGAATGTTATTTTATAATATTAATTAAACAAGGAATGTATGCTAGTATAGTCTTCCTTCCACAATTACTATTTTCTCTCATTGTATTCTCTGAGGTATAAATTGACTACATAAGAGATATTGGGGTTCAAATATTTGAATTGTATTTCCCTCTTTCTCTTTCCAATAAGAACCAAAACATTAGTTTGAGTGGGTGAATTATATTGGAGGCCCTTCTTTATTCCCTAGTTGTGTTGATCCCTTTAGGATACATGATTTTGGCTAGGGTCCTTAAGATCCTTAAGAGAAAAAAACTACCAAACTATGAAATAGTTCTCAATGTTGGTGGGGCCTACAAATGTTTCATATAAATATATAGGTTGACGTGGTGTCCCTCAAAAATAAAATATCTTAATTTTTATTAACTCCAAACCATTTCAATGTGGCAAGATCAAACATATTCTTGCAAAAAATGTCATTTTAGAGTAATGTAAAGGCTCCAAGAGCATTACTTTTATTTTTATACCTCATGCAGCTGAACCAGCTATGCTAACATGTTAGGGTGGGTGGTGAATTCTAGGAGAGGCCTTGTTTTTTTCCATAGTTTTGTTGATATCTTCAAGCTACAAGGTTTATGCTATGTATCGTAAGAGCCCTTAGAGCAAAAATTTACCAAACTTTCATCTACCTATTCTCTAAATCATTGGAACCTACAAATTTCTTGTTTACAAATACAAGTGGAAATAAAATCCATCTATAGAAACCTTTATCAAAAAAATTAAATTCCATACCCTTTTACCATGTCAATGATGAATGATTTTCTTACAAAATGCCTCATTTGAGAGCAATATAAAGGTTCTTATAGGTATTTTTTGTTCTTTTGCACCTCATGGTACCAAATGAGCTATTCCAACACATTAACGAGGGTGGGTGAATTCTATTAGAGGCCTTGGTTCATTATATAGGTATATAAAGACTTCCAAGCTACATTATAGTGAGTCAATCTCTTAAAATCCCTAAGAGAAAAATGTTTCCAAATTTTTTCTTGAATACTCCATCGATTTGTAGCACCTATGAATGTATTGTGTACACTTGCAAGTAGATGTTGAGTCCCTTTATAGTACCTTATCTCATTTTTTTTAATTCTATCCTATTTGGCCATGTTGACGATGAATAAATTCTTTTAAAATGTCTTATTTAAGAGTAGCAAAAATGTGACAATAAGATTTTTTTGTTCTTATACACCTTTTGAAACTAAATCAGCTATGATAGCATATTATGGTTGGTGGGTGAATGTTATTGTAGGTCTTATTTTATTTTTTAGGTCTTTGGATCCTTCTAGGCTACATTGCACCATGAAACTTGAGAGGACAATAATCACCCCTTGATGGTATCATGACCATGACTTACCTAAGAATGCAACAATGAATGCCAAATATTTTTGAGATGCCTCATTGAAACCGTAAAAATTTCCTAAAGGTTGTTGAAGTGATAAAATGTATACATATGGAGTCATAACCAAGATAAGACTATCATAAATGGGAAAAATAAGGTTCTCCACTTATCTTTTAGGTTTTATAAGCCGATTTGTGCAACCCTATCACCATTCTTATCTAGGTTATCTATTTCCTAGGTGGTTTTTCATGATATCCTTGTGTTTCCTTTCCATGATGAAAATTATTATCTTCAAGGAGATAAAATATTTGTCATTAATTTAAGTATTTGAATTCATTTATACATAAATTGAAGACTAATTTATTTGAATTAATTCATATGGGCTAATACATGTTCGCATGCATTCAATATACATATCAAATCATGTGAAAATTTGATAGCATCATATAAGAATAATAAATATGATAACATCTATATATTAAATAATGTAAAATTTTATGTGCATAATGTCTTGATCATGTTATATATTATATACATTAAGTCATAAATACAATGAACATATAAACAAAGGTTTATATGCCTACAATATTGTACATTGGTAAAATAAATATATATGTACAAAAAAAGCCATATAAGCACACAATGTTTTTTTTTGAATGGGAAAAGGAATCTAGGGTATAAATGACACTCTTCCCAATTTTTTATGAGGATAAGAAATGATCTCAAATCCACTTGACTACAAAATTATTAAGAAGAGTCAGAATGGTGTATCAAGGTTCTAATCATTATGTTAAAGGGGGTGTTGATGATGATGTTGATATGGATTGATAAATTGACTAAGTTTGAATGATGGATTTTGATATTTCTAGGTAAATTATGAAAATACAACAGTCTCTTATGATTTTTGAGAATTTGAATACAACAATACAAAAATAACAACTAGAAATGTAGAAGGTAGAAACAAATTTTGAAGCTAAACTACTTGATATAGGGCATGATACACCCCAAACTATCCTCCTCATTTTCAAGATCTACAAACACAGACCTAAGGTCCCTGGTTTGTAGCTCTTTTTCTCCTAGGAGCATTGTCAAAACTTCATCTATTGATGAGAAAATATATTTTCTATGTCTTGACAACTTTTAGAATCAAATGCACAAATGAGTAATTAGTCCTTTATCTTCCTCCAAATATGTTAAGATTTCAAAACCTATAGACATGAAAAAGGGGGAAGGGTTGTGTTGTAGAGGGGATTGCCTAAGTCAAACCCCGTTTTGTTATTTCTACCTCCACAATGGATATGATGATGTATAAAGAGAGCTTACCCTAGGTAGAGCAGAGGTTAAATGATAACAAGTAATAAATTCACAAATTGTTGCAACTCACCACTCAGATCTACATTCCTTGATGAACTAAAGTCATGTACTCATCACCTTTGAGGAGTATTTAATAGCTTGATTGAATTCCTACAAATGTTAGTGCTCACAAACTTATAATCACAAAAAATGAACAAACTTACATAAAAAATGTGATTGAAACTTGACATGATGCTTGACATGAATGAATGTTGCTAAAATATTCATAATTCTAATCTTGACTAATTTTTAGGATGCTCAATTTTCTCAATTGAAAGTGCTTTCTTGATTATTTTATTTCAAATGATAAAATGACTAGTATTTATATGTAATTTTAATGATTTCCTAAAAATAAAATATCAACAACTGATAATTGAACTTGGAAATTTAAATAATAAAATACCAACACTCACACATTTAAATTTGGTGCCAAAAGGGGCAATCTAGGGCATGGTGCACCCTAGACAATCCACCCTTTTTAGGGCCAAAAAGTGTCAGGAGAAAAATATTAAATATATAATTTCATTTCCCATGTTTTATTTTTTGAGGATGTTTATAAAATATGCAATTAAAGCATAATTATGTCCAAGCACATAGAGGGGAGAAAAACCTAGTGTGAAATTGTTAAGGGTAACAATTTTTTATGCTACATTTAGCCCCCACTTTAGTGAGAGTATGAACTTATGCTTAGACTCACTAAAGTACAGATAGGTCAAGAGGGGTTCAATTATCCAAATATTGAAGAGATTGGATGACATTGAATCTATGGGATGTGTTAGCCCCTAGTATTCAAGATCCCATGGAAAGACAACATAAGAACAATGGAACACATATGTAAGATATAATGTAACATGATAAACATGAAGCACACACAAAAAAGACACACAATTTAAACAAACACCATTCAAACATCATGCAGACACAATTTAAACACAATGTAAACACAATGCAAACACCATGCCAACATGCGAAGTAAGTATGGCAATCACAAACTAGCAAGCTCTATAAAAATCGTACTAGGATCCATACGCAAGGTGTTCATGATTCATATGCTAACAAAGTTTGGTATTTTTCAGGTGAACCATAAACCAAAGAACCACATGCTAGTGAATTTTGATATTCACTAGGTGACCTTTTTTATAGTAACAAATGAGAAACACACAAGAGCTAGTGAGGATCGATTTTCGCTAGGTGTGATCCCATGCCAATTATACCAAGATGTATAGTCACAATAACTCTAATAATACTCTACACAAAATGATCAAAATTCCAAGCCAACACATCACCAATTCCAATGTGTGTAAAAAAAGTGAAGCACATAACGGAATGCATGCCCCCACCTTAATTGCTAACACTGGCTATGATAAATTTCCTTTAAGGTAGAATATATATGAAATCATGAAAAAAAAATATCATGAGAGCTTATTGGAAAAACCTATTCCAATGATATGTTTCCAATAAATCTAACTCATGATGAGGGGTTGTCCCCAATACAAAGCCATATAACAATACAAAATATGTCATGTAAGGGATCCATGGATCTAGGGTCAGTATAAACCTTTGATAATATATAATATGATTATTCTTAGAATTGACATCATTCTCCTAGATACTCATGGAACTATGAAAATTATGGAACAAAGAAACATATGAATGATAAAATAAACCTTCTGGATCAACGTGGAAGAGACATAAATGCATCAATTCCTTGCAACATCCCCTAAAGGAAGATATAGGACAACAATAAATGTTTATGAAGTAAAGAATAATGGAGGTATAGATAAATGGATTTTTTATGACATTTTTTTTTATTTGTATCTTTTTTCCAACAAGAACAACAAGGGTCATCCAAAGAAAACTAACAAACACAAAGAAATTCCAATCAATGCAATACGAGAGATCACATCACATGAAAGAAAACACATATAAATACACAAAGGATACCACACATGTGAGATAATTTAAAGAAAATCATCTACATCCCAATCTTGCTCATCATAAATGGAAGGTGGATAATATACTAAAGGGACTAAAATAAGTATCTTACAAGGAGTAGCTCTGATTTCAACACATAGTGGATCACTCTCATCAAGAGAATCATCATTATTTCCCCCATCTAAATCCATATATTTAGAAAATAAAAGAGATAATTCATTATAAACTTGTTCTTCTATCATAGATTCTTCATCTTCACTATCCAAGTTTATCAAAATAGGTTCCTTAAGAATAATATCATCCATATGTTCATTATTCATTCTTTTCTTAGGTTGGGATTGATATGGTTGATTTCATGTTTTGGTGAGGCTGGCATAATTGATTTAGGTGATGATGAGGATAGATGGATGGGAGGTAGTTCATCGGAGTTGGGTTGGATGGGTGGTTGGTCATTAGGTAAGGTTTGATCCTTTTCAATAATTTGGTGAGATATGACATGACGTCTATGCTTATGCTCCTTTTCACTTCTATTTCTTCTTACATGGGTTTCAGATTTTGAGGTATTCTCCAACGTGGGTCTATTTTCTTCCTTTGGGGGAACTGGAGGGACCATCATAGTTTGGGATACTACTATGTTCTTGGGTATATAAACTTTTTTTTCTTTTGGAGGGATAAATTTTATTATACTATTATCCCTTAGTCTCTTATATGATAGAGGAGGTGGAACCACAACATAGATACTAGGAGATTGAGGGAGGAGACTTGGTTCGAACTTAGGTTCCTCTACTACCTTTTGGGTAGGATAAATATCTATAGAAGTCATAGTGGGTCAAGAGACCTAAGGTGGGATATTACTAAGAGATAACTCTACTACATGCTTGGATTTAAAATTTTGATATGATATAAAAAATGATCTTCATGAGGCTTAATAGGTTCAATAGGTTGAGGCAAAAAATAATCTAATGAAAAATTTCCATGGAAAGCCAAAGGTTTAAACCCACTATGATAAACTGTGTGTATTTCATCTTCAAAAGGGAATTTTATGTACATGTTAATAATCAATGGGACTATATTCATTGAGTGTAGCCATGGTATCCTAAGTTCAAATGAAATTGGTCTGATATTGAGATAATAGCAAATGAGACATCCAATTTTTTTGGTCCAACTTTAAGTGGGGGAGTTATCAAATCTATCATAGGGTGAACAAAATCATCATAATTTTTTAGCCATTCTTTTGATTATTTGTAATTATCTTTGTAAAGTTCATGCACAAATAAAAATTCTCCAGTGATCACATTCTCTAGATACAAAAGATGAATGAGCATTTCCCTTGTGGGTTTGTCATTAATTTGGTCAATAATGTAGAGAGGGTCATCGTATGTTTGCATGGATGCATCAATATGTGTAAAAGAAATATCAAGAAACAAAGTGGTTTGGCCCTTACAAGGTTGAACCTCTATCATGTTAACAAAGTTGAATAAATCATCATATTCTTCATCATTATCACTACATTGCATAAATTTGGATGAATGACTTGGTAATGGGTTGGTGAATATTTATAAGTTTTGGTTAGGTAGTGAAACTAAGTTATTTCCTTTTTCATTGATACCATCTAACTAGATTTGATTAGAATCAATGACGTCTTGCACTTGGTGCTTAAGACGCCTACATTGTTGATGAGCCTAGTTTTTGGTCCAATTTTGGGTAGAATCTATAGTTTATTTACTAGCATTTGTCATGGACTTTGATGTTAAATGTTGATATTTTCATAATGTTTCCCTCAAACCATAGACATTGGACTTAAATCCTATCTCTGCAAGTTTTAATGACATTTGGCATATTATGTGGATTATCTATATTGATTGTTCATGTGGTTAATGAATGTTCCTTAAGGTGGTTATAGATGTGTAGTTATTGTGCGGACTGACATTTCCATGAAGATTTAATATGCTAAGTTCAGGAAGACACCACCTACTGGGCATGCACCATAATGTCCAACAAAGGAATCGCTCAAAGTCAAAGGAGGTCGATGGAAAAAGATTTTTCATGCAACAAAATGTAACTGCCTTGTAGTGGACTTTGATGACTAAGCATGCACGGGAATTACTATTGTGTTGGATTTGTGTTTGGACCTGCATGTCTGACTAGATTCCATGCACGCGTAACCACCATTGCTCCATTTTCTTTGTTTTCCCAAAATGATGTCCTGCCAGTCATGGAGTTGATTGCCTTGTTTAGCTGATAGTATAAATAAAGATCAGATGCTCCTTCCTTAGGAGGTTGCACAATTTTATATTGTACTTGCACTCTTAATTTTTTAGTAATACAGATACATTACTCTTTTGTACTCATGATTTACAGTGAATAAAATAAATTTCTAAGTTCGAGCATCTGAGTTCTCATTAGTTTTAGAGGATACTTATCCAAGGGGGCCCACTTGGTGAGTAATTTTTCTTCTTAGTTTAGTTTTAGTCTAGTATTACTTATTGTTCAGTAATTAGTTAGAAATCTAGCACCAACTATTCCTGTAGCCACAAGAATTCCATTATGTGATTGTTCCTGCAACCAAAGTAGACAAAGTAGTACCTTGTTTGTTGCTCAAATTTTCATTCTTGTTATGCACTTTAGTTTGATGTAGTTGTTGATTGGTGATTGGTATGTATGGTATTCCCTTCTAAGCAATTTACTTTCAACATTGTGTGTTCCTTAGCTATAGAATGAAATGGCTACTTTGAGTTCCTAGTGCACATACTGTGCTGACCCATTTCAAGTTCACATCCTTGGGTTGAAAAGTTTAATGCACCTTCATGATGATTGAAATAGCTATTTAGGTTAGATTTCCAATCTCTGAATCATGGGTGTAAGGGCTTAGTTATTAAATCATTGTAAGAGGCCAACATTTTTGGTGTCATTGTTAGGGATGGTGTCAAACTAGGGAGTCTTTTGGATTCATTGGTAGTTTTTCTTGTTGCAGTGTTTCTAGAAGTTATTCTTAGTATATCCTTATTTAGGAAGTAATGAACCCCCTTATTATTTACCAATTATTTGTGTGAGCTAACTGATATTGATTGATACTGCATGCATAGAGGAAGGAGAAGGGATGCTTATGGGAGATTCCTTCCTAACAATCCTAATCCATTTCAGCTAGTTCAATATCAGAACCTACCAAGAGAAGAAGAAGAAGAAGAAGAAGAAGATCCACACCCCTTTGTTGATGCATATCCTGATCTGACTACCTCTGAAGTCTCCTCTGAAGATCAAAATCAGCTTGAGAACCCCTTTGCTTTGGAACTACATCAAGCAGACATGGGTGATGTAAATAGGAACAAACCTAACCAACCAGCTTTTCCTTTCCCCATTTCCCATTAGAATGAAGTTGACAACATCAAGAACATTCCTACCTCAGCACTCCCCAAGTTTTATGAACATGTCACAAAAGATCCCGATACCTTTTTATTTGAGTTTGACATACTCTGTAGGAGTTATGATTATACTACTTGTTAGCTCTCAAAAATGCAGGCGAAAAGCCTCAAGAGGTTGCCAATCTCCTGGTACGTTTCAGGGTAACAGACAAGGTCAAAAGATTTAGACCTTCTACTCTTCAGGTGTTGCTAGACCTAGGCGGGTGCACCTATATGAGTGAGGCAGACCTGACTTGCTTATTTCTCTTGAAATGTTTTTCCCACAATGGCAAGTGGAAGTGGAAAAATGAAATCAAATTTGGTATAAATTGTATAGAAATATTCAAAACTAAATCCTAATATGTTCAGTTAACAAATGTAAAATTATGAATGAAACTAAATGGTGAAAAATGCAGAGACCAATGCCTTATTGGGTATGCGGAGTCAAATGAAATATAAATGGGAAACTTCTTTCTGGAAAACTCTCAAATTGTTTGGCATATGTTTCTATTTATAACTTGTATAAGCATGCAAGACTGTGACTACCAAGTTCTTCTTACTGATCCAGACGAATTTCCCTAATTACTGTGATTAATTAAAAGGATTTAATTTTTTCTTGAAAGAACCAACCAATCAACCACACAGATACAACAAATGTGCACTGATAAACTGAATATAAACTTGTTACATCAAATTAAATAGCCAAAAAGCATCAATCTTGAAGAAAACTTTAGTAATACTTTCAATAAGCACAATAGACAATTGACACTAGAAATATGCTGCCACATCAACTGATTCTCATTAATATCTCCATTTTGAAATCATACATCATAGTCTCTATTTTGTTAAAATTATTTTCCTATCCTATCTACTTATTCTATCTACTGTCTTCCTTTTACAGTTGGAAATGAACATTTATACACCAGTATTTTGAAAAGACACATCGCTTCGCATTCAAATGTCAGTGATCAATTGTATTTGGGTTTTTACTGACATTTTCCAAACACTCGCTGAGACATCCTGTAGTCATATCAATCTTCAATGTCTCATTGACAGTCATCTTGTGCATCGCTATAATGTCCCACTGTCACATCGACATTTGGAGTCTCGCCGATAGTCATCCTTTCATCTTGTGTGTCATTGTGATAATTCAGATTCAGGGAGACCTTTCATAGATTACTTTGTGTCTCACCGAGATATGCCCGTTGGTATGTTCTCTGGTCACTGAGACATGTTTTCTTTCTCACCGATGAAAAAACATTCGGCGGGACTATATAACTTTACCCTGATAGTCATTTTATTGAATCCTTTTATGCTTTGTCAATGAGAGCGGGTGCATTCATTGAGACTTCATTCTGATAGCCTTTAGTCTAGCCGATAAGTCTTTCGGTGTGCTAGTCGGTATGAAATGAAACATTCAGCAAGACCACATACCGAAGACATTTGGTTTGGCCGAAGTGTGTATGCATCCCGGTCAGTAAGACAATATAACTTCACTATGACTCATCCCGATGAAAGATTTCTCACCGATATGTTCTTTCTGTCACCGGTCAGTAAGACATAATGTATTCAGTGAGACCTTACTCCGATGACTCTATCTGACCGATATACCTTCTGTCATCGAGACAATGAATCATGTCACGCCGATATGTGCTTGTAGACAAATTTTGATTGGTGTGACATCCTAGAAGTCTTTCCGATAGACTGCAACAAATGTATATCAGTAAAACATGCATTATGGATCAGCGAGACCCTGATAATCTCATGCCGATAGGAAATATACTGTGAGATATTCAAGACTTGATGGATTTTATGGGAACCACATGGAAAAATATGAGCAAAAATGTTGTGAAGAGAGGATTTTGTTCTTATGGTAGAGATTCATTTGGAAACTCATGGGTATGAAAAACTTGTAAAATTTTCAGAATTTTATAGTTCTAACAGTGGCTCCATCTAGGGATGAATGGTTGTGAAATCATTGCAAGGATCCAGATTTCTAGGTGAGCAGACCAAACTCAAGATGATGAATCAATGAGCAAAATGGAAATGGAAATGAAATTGAAATGGAGATGAACAAAGCCCTAAACTAATGTGGATGGAAAATAATTTTTAAGAGGACTATCAAGAGTTTTCCATGCACTAGAAACCCTTAATCCTCTGTGTTGCTCAAGCGAGAAAATGCTTCAAGAATTGCCCATGTATAGGCAACTCCTGATCTTCACCAGTCATGTTTTGCAGATAATATGAATCTTCACCTTTCTTACCAACAATCACAAAAGGTCCCAGCCATAAGGCTTCAAATTTCCCATGCTTTCCCTTCTCCTAACACCTTGTGTTCCACATTAGTACCAGATCATTCTCCTCAAATTTTCTATCTTTTGCTTTTTTATCAAACAAATACTTCATTTGTGCCTGCAACTTTATGTTCTGATTTTGAGCTATTCTTCTTATCTCATCAAGTTTAGCCAGTTGTTCCATTCTCTCCTCCATAGGTTCTGGAATATCTATATCCTCCTGAAGAATAAACTTGTAGACTGGTAACAAATTTTGTAAAGGAATCCTGGCTTGTGTTCCATACACCAATTTGAATGGGGATTTTCCAATTTCCTTCTTTGCAATGATCCTATCAGCCCAGACAGCCAGTTTCAGTTTTGAATCCCAAGCCTTCTTATTATGACCCAGCATCCTCCTTATGATCTTGGGAAGACTCTTATTGCTGGACTCTGCTTGACCATTAGCTTGTGGATGGTAGGGAGCTGCATAAGAAATGGTAATGCCATATGTGCTGCAAATATTTTTGAATTCGTCAGATCTGAAACACATCCCATTATCAGTAATCAGTCTTAGTGGTGTACCAAATCTGGTAATGATGTTATCCATTAAAAAAAAATTCACGGCTTTACTTGTAGCCTGCTTGGTTGGGACTGCTTCTACCCATTTGGTAAAATAATCAATAGCTACAAGTATCCACTTATGTCCTCCACTCGATTTCTCTTGTATCTCCCCAATGAAATCAATTCCCCACTGATGAAAAGGGGCATCAGCCTGCAAGGGTCGAAGTGGTAAAGCTCCCTGATACTTCATTTTCTAAGAGAATTTCTGACAGGCCTCACATTTTCTCACATATGAGGAGTCATTAAATTTTTTTGGCCAATAGTAACCTACCCTAAGAATTTTATGGGTAGTTTTCTTTGTAGAGTAATGCCCTCCACAAACTCCTTCATGCATTTCTCTTAAGACATGCTTTACTTGTGACTCATCCAGACATAAAAACAATATCCCATCCATGTTCTTCTAGAATAAATCACCTTCCATGAATACATACTTAGATCCTTGCAGCTTCAAAATTATTTTTTGGTTGTCACTCAATCCTTCTGGGCACTTCATATATTTGAGGTAATGCATGATATCTGTATACCAAGGAGTATGCTTAATGCTCACAATTGCATTCCCTTCCTCTTCTACATTGCAAATTTGATTTGCTTCAATATTTGCTTCTTCCATTAACCTAGCCAAACCTTGACCTCTCACCAGTTTAGTGATTTGTTTCTCCATATCAAACTCTTGTATTTTATTAATCCATCTACATATTTTCCCTATTACCTTAGACTATGTCAGAATGTCCTTAATAGCTGCATGAGGGACATAGGCAATCACCCTAGCTCCAACAAGATATGGCCTAAAATCCTTTGTAGCTTTCACCAATGCAAATGCTTATTTTTCCATTATATCATACTTCAATTCTGACCCCTGTAATGACTTACTAAAGAAAGACATAGGTTGTTCATGACCTTCCTCATTCTTCTGTAACATAACAGCAACAATAGTGTGCATTGAAGTGAATGAAAATATCTGAAAAGGTTTTGCAAAATCTGGAGATTTTAGGACAAGAGCTTCCTTGATGGCCCTTTTGATGGATATAAAAGCTTCCAATGCTTTTGTAGTCCATTCTATCTTTTGTCCCTTCCTCAACATCTTTGATATGGGCTTCACAATTTCAGAAAAATTAGATACAAATCTCCTAACAAAATTAATCTGTCCAAAGAATGACTGGATGGCCTTAACAGTTTTAGGAATAGGGATTTTATCTATAGCCTCAACCCTCTTAGGATCTATTCTAATCCCCTCCTTTGACACAATATGTCCCAAGAGCTTACCTTTTGTGACTGCAAAATGACATTTCTTAGGGTTCAGGCTAATACCTTATTCTAAAGCCTTTATAAATATTTTTTCCAAATGTTCTACATGATCTTCAGCCTTCTTTGAATAATCAGTAAGGTCATCCTGATACACCACCATGATAGCATTGATCAAATCTGCAAATGCTACGTCCATAGCTCTTTGGAAGGTTTCTCCTACATTTGTGAGACCAAATGGCATTCTTATGTATACATATGTCCCCCACAGAGTTGTAAAAGTTGTCTTGTACTATTTATATTCTTTAACTTTAACCTAGTTGTAACCTGAAAACCCATCCATCATAGATAACAGCTCGCACCCTGTTACCTTATGTAATATAGCCTCCATATTGGGTAGAGGATAATTATCTTTGAGGGATGCCACATTTAGATTTTTGAAATCCACACATAATTTGATATCACCGTTCTTCTTCCTCACAAGAACCAAGTTCGAAACCCATGTTGAGTGCCTGATTGGTTTGATGATTCCCCCATCTCTGAGCTTTGCCAATTCTTCCTGCATTTTTGGCTCCAATGTTGGATTTATGGGTCTTTGCTTTTGTCTAAATGGCTTTGCATCTGGCTTCAATGCTATTTCATGTTGAAACAAATCTTCCCTATATGCTTTTAGATCTTCATAAGACCATGCAAACACATGTTTATATTTTCTCAGTAACGCTATCAGCATTCTTCTGATTGTTGGGCTTATTTTCTTCCCTATGTACACCTTTTTTGGTGCCATTTCAATTCACAAGTTGATCTCTTCAATATCCTCCTTCTTGATTGGCGTTTGCTTCATGAGGAACCGATCACTTCCATCATACACTCTCTCCAATGCCACTATCCCTTTAGGAAGCTTATTAGTTTTAAGCTATAAGATCTCCTTCCCAAATATTGTCTGTTTCCCATCCACTTCTTCAACAAAGGCATTGAAATCGATTTCTTGGGCTTCATATTGATCTATACAGTGAAGAAATTTCAAAAGGTCAGCATCATCATTAAAAACCTACCAACTGTATATATTATCAAGCACAGAAGGCCTTGTCTTGAACTCAATCTGTGACACCCCAGCCAGTGTAATGTCATCCCTTCTCAGAGCTACATTTGCTAAAAAATCTGCCATTATGTTCTTTGACCGATCTACCCATTCAATAGAAAATGCATCAAATAACTCTATTGCGTCCCATACAACATTCCTATATTGCTTCAATCTTTTGTGTTTTGCTGCATACTTTGATTTAACTTGTGAAACAACTAACTCAGAATCCCCTATAATAGCCAGTAATTTGATTTTATGTTTCACGACTATATTCAACCCTGTTAATAAGGCTTCATACTCTTCCACGTTGTTAGTACATTCAAAGGCTAGCAAAAATGAATACTTAAATGTACTACCTTCAGGTGAAACAAATATTATTCTTGCTCCATTACCTTCTTGGCTGCATGCTCCATCAAAGTACATTTTCCATACACCACTACAGTTTTGTGCAACATGCTTTTCAATTGGAACAGTATTGACTAACTCTGGCTGGGTTGGTTCTATTTTGAAATTTCCAAGATCCACATCACAGAAACAATTGATTTGATCTTGAGGTACACAGTCAACAACTTGGTTCATCCTTGGCTCTCTATACAACTTAACTTCCTGACCATTCATTGGAAAAGTTGCATAAGACAAATCAAACTGAACATTTCCCCCAACTGTTGTTGTCCACTGTCTTGATAGAAGCATCCCAAACTGAGGAGGGGTATCAATTACTGTTATATCTATATTATAAGCCATCTGTGGATACGCAACCAGTTTGACCTCAACATCTTTCATTATACCTACCACAGGAACAAGTCTGATATCCATTGCATAGCATTTCCCTCCATTAGTATCCACCCACATGCCAAGTTGTTTCATAACTCGTACTGGCATAATATTTATGGCAGTGCTAGAGTCTATCATGCAATTCCTCAACAATTTTTTATTTATGAGTAATGTAGTGAAAAAAGGATCAACTTGTGGGGGATTTAACAATGCATTATTGAGGCACACTTTTGGGATACTTACTTTCTCTTGCTTATTAATTGTTTTAGTAGCCATCCTATTTTTAAAATTTGTTATCAATTGAACAACATTGTCTCTATATTCCTTAATTTTCATCATCTCAAGCAATGGAACAAACATTTTTACCTAGGATAAAGCTTGAGTGAAGTCAAAATAGGAGCCTTTTGCCTTAATAATTTTCTTCTGCTCCAATGTTTCTTCTTTGTTTTCTTCCTTTTGATCAGTCTTTTGTATTTCTTTGCGTAGCCCTTTAATTTCCTCCTTTTGGACAAGTTTCTGTTTGTTTTTATCATGTTGTTTGCTTTCTGCTTTCTTCACCATTCCTTGTGTCACCTTCTGGTCCTTCATAAAGATTTCCCTGGGGACACCTTCCTTCTCATTCACTGTCCTATTTCTCATCCAGTACTTACTCTTTTCTTCTTCAACTACAACAATGGTTAATCTCTCTATCTTCTCTTTGGTGAGTTTCCTCATACTGCACTGAGTAGGCACCTCAACATAATGTGGTTTTGTATAATATTCTTTAGAGTCAGAAAGAACCTGTTGTTCAGCCATGTGGACATTGTACCTCTGATTTGAAACATCGTACTCATAACCTTCATCCTCTGAAGATGAGTACCTCTCCTCAATACGGTGAAAAGTACTTGAAGTCAAATACACTATGTGATCTTCTCCACTGTTTCCCATCAACATTCCTTCTTCTTGCATTCTTTGGGCTACAACACAGTAATCTAGGGAATGTGGCTTATCACAAACTTCACATAAATAATTGTTATTTACCATATAGGTTCCCCTCTTCCTTAATGGATCAAGAGTTTCTTTGTTTCTAGGCCTATCTATTACAAGTTTTCCATCCTTCCAATTTGTATTATAGGGCATGTCATGTAGCCTAGGCCTCTCGTTTCTGTATGTGTTCTCCTGTTTGTATTGATAATTATTTGATTACTGAGGAACCCTAGGATTGTCTCTTTTGTCAATTATCCTAGCAGCCCTCCTATTGTTTTCAATTGTTAATGCTATCTTCTGGGCTTCAGTCAAGTCTCTTGGGAACCTATTTCTTAATTCATACCCTATTTTTGGTTCAAATGCATTCAAATAAACACTCAATGTTACATATTTTGGCAACTTTGATCTAGGAGGTATTTTATTCTCCAGTTTATTGAATCTTCGGTTAAAATCATAAATTGAGTCATTCTAATTTTTCTAAATTCACATCAATTCATGAAGAGCAGCATCTGGTGCACTTAGATTCCCATATTGCTTGAGGAATCGGTCCTGAAATATTTGGAGAGAATCAATAGAGGTTGTTGTTAGGCTGTTGAACCAATCTCTGGCTTCTTCAGTAAGCGACATCATAAATAGCCTCATATGAAAATCCTCATAAGGCACATCCAAATATTGGATGAAAGCATTAAAACTCCTTAAATGATCTTCAGTAGTAATTGCACTTCTCTATGTAAACTTTGGAACAAGACTTCTCCAACTGCCATCCATTGGGTAAGGATATAATTGAAACCCTGCCAAGTCAAATTGTCTGATCATTGTTGTGTATTGATGAGGGGGAGGATCAGGTGGGTATTGATACTGATACATCGGATTATTGTATTGTGTATGATGATGTGGCACATAATGCTGACCATGAGGTGGTTGTATATTTGTATATTGTGTGGGAATATGAGGTGGATTGTTTGGTTGTCTGTATTGATTTCCTATTTGATGGTGAGGAACCTTTGATGGATCAGAAGGCCCTACACTATGATTACCCTGCTTATGAGGTGGTACATACTTTGGGCAACCAACTATCTAAGCAGTATTTTTAGCTTTCTACAATTTGAAGTCTCTCATTGTTCTATCATCTGGGTTTTCTCATGTTCTTCTATCTCCTTTCTCTGAGATTCAAACCGTACTTTTACTTCATCATAAGTTAAAGATTCATAATTTTCTTGAGCAGTTTCATGATCAATAGGTTCATTCTGATTACCCTCCATTCTTTGTTCACATTCCAATTTATATATGAGTCCCTCTGCTTCGAGTTTAGAATCAAACTTTGGTTATTTTTGAGGATTATAAAACAGATTTCTTTGTTCTTCAGGGGTACAAGGTTCTGCACTTGAATTATCTTTCCATGTATCATAACGATCATATGTTTCACAATGTGATCTTGGTGCTTTGTTTGTTAGTTATGCACATGTCCTCATTTATCCCCTTACCCATATCAACCTTATCATATTTGTGTGTCCACTTACTATTGCCAGCAGGACCTCCAGTATGACCTCCCCTATATTGAGATCTTCTCCCATTCATGTTTGAACAGATGCAATGTTTCTGTCAGAGTCGCCACTTACTTTCTTAAAGTGAGAAAATGCTTGTTTATTCCCAATGGAGTCTATATAGGATTTCTGACTCTATGATTAAGGCCCTAATTTTGAGTTGACTCCCCAACAGATTTGCCAATTTGTTAGCTCTCAAAAATGCTGGCGAAAAGCCTCAAGAGGTTGCCAATCTCCTGGTACGTTTCAGGGTAACAGACAAGGTCAAAAGATTTAGACTTTCTACTCTTCAGGTGCTTCTAGACCTAGGTGAGTGTACCTATATGAGTGAGGCAGACCTGACTTGCTTATTTCTCTTGAAATGTTTTTCCCACAATGGCAAGTGGAAGTGGAAAAATGGAATCAAATTTGGTATAAATTGTATAGCAATATTCAAAACTAAATCCTAATATGTTTAGTTAACAGATGTAAAAATATGAATGAATCTAAATGGTGAAAAATGTAGAGACTAGTGCCCTATTGGGTATGCGAAGTCAAATGAGATATAAATGGGCAACTTCTTTCTGGAAAACTCTGAAATTGTTTGGCATGTGTTTCTGTTTATAACTTGTATAAACATGCAACACTGTGACTACCAAGTTCTTCTTACTGATCCAGACGAATTTCCCTGATTACTGTGATCAATTAAAAGGATTTAATCTTTTCTTGAAAGAACCGACCAATCAACCACATAGATACAACAAATGTGCACTGATAAACTAAATATAAACTTGTTACATCAATTTAAATAACTAGAAAGCATCAATCTTGGAGACAACTTTAGTAATACTTTCAATAAGCACAATAGACAATTGACACCAAAAATACGCAGCCACATCAACTGATTCTCATTAATATCTCCATTTTGAAATCATACATCGTAGTCTCTGTTCTGTGAAAATTATTTTCCTATCCTATCTACTTATTCTATCTACTGTCTTCTTTTTACAGTTGGAAATGAACAATTATACACCAATATTTTGAAAAGACACATCGCTTCACATTCAAATGTTAGCGATCAATTGTATTCAGGTTTTTACTAACATTCGCCAAACACTCACCGAGACATCCTACAGTCATATCGATCTTCAATGTCTCATCGACAGTCATCCTGTGCATCACTATAATGTCCCGCCATCACATCGACATTTGGAGTCTTGCCGATAGTCATCCTTTCATCTTGTGTGTCGTTGTGACAATTCAGAGTCAGGGAGACGTTTCATAGATTACTTTGTGTCTCACCAAGATATACTCATTGGTATGTTCTCTGGTCGCTGAGACATGTTTGCTTTCTCACTGATGAAAAAACATTCGGCGTGACATATGAGTCGGCGGGACTATATAACTTTACCCCGATAGTCATTTGATTGAATCCTTTTATGCTTTTTTGGCGAGAGAGGGCGCATTCACTGAGACTTCATTCCGATAGCCTTTAGTCTAGCTGATAAGTCTTTCGGTGCACTAGTCGGTATGACATAAAACATTCGGCAAGACCACATATCAAAGACATTTGGTTTGGTCGAAGTGTGTATGCGTCCCGGTCAGTAAGACAATATAACTTCGCTATGACTCATCCCGATGAAATATTTCTAACCGATATGTTCTTTCTGTCGCCGGTCAGTAAGACAATGTATTCGGTGACACCTTACTCTGATGACTCTATCTGGTCGATATACCTTCTGTCATAGAGACAATGAATCATGTCATGCCGATATGTGCCTGCAGATGAATTCCAATTGGTGTGACATCCCATAAGTCTTTCCGATAGAATGCAACAAATGTATATCAATAAAACATGCATTATGGATCGGGGAGACCCTGATAATCTCATGCTGATAGGAAATATACTGTGAGATATTCAAGACTTGATGGATTTTATGGGAACCACATGGAAAAATATGAGCAAAAATGTTGTGAAGAGAGGATTTTGTTCTTATGGTAGAGATTCATTTGGAAACTCATGGGTATGAACAACTTGTAAATTTTTTAGAATTTTACAGTTCTAACACTATTGATGCCCATAGGCTTAATCTATTTCCTACCAATCTGAAAGAGGCTACATTAAGATGGTTTTTTTGGAAAAACAAGGAAAAACAATTGAGAGGGGGGGGTGCATTAGTTGTCACAAAATATTTAAATTTTTTCAAACTTTACTTAACTTCATCTCAAATATGATGAATGAATAATAAACCATGAACAATCAACACATCAGAAACACAGAAAACACCAAGATTTTTATGTGGAAACCTTGTTAGGGGAAAAACCACGGTGGAGGTTAGTCCATAATATTATACCCTGTTAAAAGTGTAAGAATAATGGGAATGCACATGCATTTAGGCACACTGCCTAGAGCTCACTGCTCAAATACAAAAGAGGACTCACTGTCCAAAGAAAGTTTTGGATTAAAACCATCCAAATTGTGAACTGAGAAAACAACTTCTACACAAGCCTGATTACAGTTTCAGTTAAGCACATAAAACCTTCTTCGCTCTTTGATCAAACTTCTTCCTACTTCGCTCAATCTTCTTCACACTCTACTCTACAATCGAATGATATTCACACATACACACATAGGAGAACACTGAGCACACTTTACACTAATGAAACAATTGCTCTTATATATCCACAACATGAAATTACATCAACAACTTAGTCGACTAGAAATATAAAAAATATTTTCAATGTCAGCCCAATTTTACAAATAAATTTTCAATGTGGATCCACCAAGGTTAGCCACAACATAGTGGAGACCCAAATTAACAACTCCAACACAAAAATACTTCAATTAATTTCACCTCAAAGATCCACAAAACACTACAACCATCATGTCGGCCAAGAACACAAAAACTAAACATACCAAGAAAAATCTTTAACCACAAGCACATTGACCAACACGGACATGCAACAAGGATAGAGCATGATCTAGAAACATCCACAAGCACCAAGAAAAAATAGAGAGACATCCACAGCAACAAGAAATTACTCGAAACACATAAAATTCACTCAGGAACACTGACAAAACCCACAAAAATATTGTTAGAACACAGATCTTCGTAACTCAAACAAATCTTCATGCAGACCTCTAAAATTTCTAGAGGATGGACTAGATACACTCAACAATAAACCAATTGTTCCACAATAGTTGATCTTCATCATATAGAACAAGACACCTTCATGACCTTCACAGTTCCACTGGGAACCTGTAACACTTTCTTTTACAATTTTCTCAATATCCTCAATATAAACAGCCTTCAATACACCAAATGCTAATAGTGTTGACATCAATGACAACCACATATCAACAACACAATCACAACATCCAACAATCTGCCCCTTTCGCATTGATGGCAAGACATGATGTGAAAAACACCATCAACCCAACTCTCAATCAACACTTACTCCTCCTTAGATTCTGACTCTTCTTCATTAACCTCTTTTGCATGAACTTCTCACAAGAATCTTCACTCTAGGTAAGCAATAGTTTTTCACATGACTCTTATCCCCCTTTTACATCAATGGAAAATATAAACATTATCTTTCCACATACAAGCTCTGAACCACATATTTGCACATCTGACTACTCCCCTTGAGTAGCAGCCACAGAAACATCAATCCAGATCAAAATATGATCATGAAATACATAGATTGATGCAAATTAATGCATCCTAGTTCATATCAAGAGAGGTAATCACCCCTAGCATCCCTCTAAGATACTCAAAAGTATCCTTCGGTAATGGATTAGTGAAAATATCTACAATTTTCTCTTTGGTAGGAACATACTCTAGTCTGACTTCTTTCTCACTTACTTTTTCCCTCAAGAAGTGAAACTTGATTGATATATGCTTGGTCTTAGAGTGTAGCACCAGATTCTTTGATATGTTTATTGCACTTGAGCTATCATAGTATATGGTAATAGGTTCATCATATACTACTCTGATATCTTTTAGCATTTGTTTCATCCACATCACTTGAGTACAATTATTTGCAACATCAATATACTCTACCTCAATAGTAGATAGAGAAATGGAATTCTTCTTTTTCCTCAACTAAGACTCCAGCTTCTTCCATGGAAGAAGGCACCACCACTAGTACTCTTCCTGTCATCTACATCTCTTTCCCAATCTGCATCAGTATATGCATTCAAAGTAAGATCACCATCCTTAGGATACCAAAGCCCAAAGTCAATTGTTCCTTTCAGATATCTAAAGATTCTCTTAACAACAGTCACAAGAAACTCTTTTGGATCAGCCTGAAATCTAGTAACCATACATACAACATTCATAATGTCTGGTCTAGTCTGAGTTAAGTAGAGCAATCCACCAATCATTGATCTATATCTTGTTTGATTTTCCTTAGGAGAATCATCATTCTGTGTTAATTTGCAACTGGTTACCATGGGAGTACCAACAAGTTTTGAGTCATCCATCCCAAACTTCTTCAGCAGTTCTCTCACATATTTGGACTGAGATATGAAGATCCCCTTGTCTAAATGAGTAACTTGAAATCCTAGAAAGAACTTCATCTCTCGAATCATACTCATCTCAAATTCATTCTTCATTTCATCAACAAACTTCATACATAGATTATCATCTCCTCCAAAAATAATGTCATCAACAAAGACCTCAATAATTAACTCTTTATCATGATCCAACTTGAAATATAAGTTGTTGTTAGTATTACCTTTATTGAATCCAAGCTTTAATAAGTATTTTTCCAATCTAGCATACCAGGCTCTGGGGGCTTGCTTGAGTCCATATAGAGCTTTCTTCAATTGGAAAACCATGTATTCCTTGTCAGTTAGTTGAAATCCATCTGGTTGTTCAATATATACTTCTTCTTCTAATTCACCATTCAAAAAAGCTGACTTCACATCCATTTGATAGAATTTATATTTTTTATATGCAACATAAGCAAGAAATAACCCTACAACTTCAATTCTGGAAATAGGGGCAAAGGTTTATTCAAAATCAATACCTTCCATTTGTGAATACCCTTTACATATCAGTCTTTCTTTATTCTGAACCACTTCACCTTGTTCATTCAGTTTATTCTGAAAGACCCATTTAGTACCAATCACATTTTTATCTTTAGGTCTAGGAAAAGGTACCCATGTATTGTTCTTTTTAATCTGCATTAATTCTTCCTTCATAGCTTACATCCAGTGTTCATCATTGCAAGCTTCACATCTTTAGGTTCAATCTTGGACATCACGCAATACTCTTCTGCAATCTTTCTTCTAGTTTGCACACCTTTAGTCTTCTCTCCTATAATTTTATTTTTAGAATGATTTAGCTTTACATACCTCAGAGTTTTAGGATTCTCTTGAACTTCTGATTCTTTTGTTCTTTCTTTTGCACTTGCACTTGTCTCTGCTTCCTGACTGTCTTAATTTACAGGAACAAATTCAAGTTGTCTTACTGGAACATATGGCACAATTTGAAGTTGATTTTGTGTCTGAACATTCTTTCCTTTTTTTGTATTGTTCATCTGAATCATATCCACAATATTTGGATAATTTAGCAAAATCCTCATCAACTCTGACATTTGCACTCTCAACCATTTTTCTCAGTCTTATGTTATAGCACTGGTAGGCCTTGCTTCTAGTAGAGTAACCTAGAAAGATTCCTTCATCACTTCTTGCATCAAACTTGCCTATATTTTCATCTCTCTTGATATAACACTTGCTTCCAAAGATCTTGAAGTATTTAACAATAGGCTTATAACCAAACCATAGTTCAAAAGGAGTCTTACCAAAATTAATACTTATATTTACCCAGTTCATTGTGTACACAACAGTGCTTACAGCTTCACTCCAATAGATGTGAGGCACATTTCCTTCAATCATCATTGTTCTAGCAACATCCAAAATTCTTCTGTTCTTCCTCTTTGCAACTCCATTCTGTTGAGGGGTTCGGGGAGTAGATAACTGTCTTATGATTCCATGCTCTTCACAAAAAAAATTAAACTCCCTGGAGGTGAACTCACCACCTTTGTCTGACCTTAAACATTTTATTTTCAAAACTTTCTCATTCTTTACCATAGCTTTGAAACTTTTGAACTTCTCTAATGCTTCACATTTTTATCTTAAGAAAGCATCCCATATCATTCTAGAGTAATCATCAATAAGCAACATAAAGTACCTTTCACCATGGAGACTTTTGACTCTGGAAGGACCACATAGATCAATATGCACAAGCTCTAGTAATCCATTTGAATTATGTTGTTTGCTCCGAAAAGAAACTCTAGTCTATTTTCCCATTTGACACTCCTTGCAAATTGTGCTAGCAGGCTTCACTAGCTTAGGTAGATCTCTTACTACTTGAGTGGAACTTATTTTTACTATGTTATCAAAATTCACATGACACAACCTTCTATGCCATATCCATCTTTCATCTACTTGAGCAATTAAACAACTTTCACTAGCAACATTCAGGTGAAAAATATTACCTTTTGTCTATTTACCTGAAGCAATTACATTTCCAGAACTTCCATATATCCTGCATCTTCCATCTTTGAACTAAAGATCACAACCTTTATCTACCATCTGTCCAACACTCAACAGGTTGTGTTTCAAGCGTTCAACATAAAGAACATCATCAGTCTTATGCTTACCACCAAGAAAAATAGATCCTCTACCACGAATCACACAAGCATTGCTATCTCCAAATCTCACAACCCCACCATCATACTTCTCTAGACTTAAAAATTTGCTTTTATCACTAGTCATGTGATGTGAGCATCCACTGTCAATAACCCACTCATCATTTTCTTCAATTTGGGCTACAAGAGCTTTCTCAACTTTAGCAAATTCAGTAGCCACGGGACTATTTTCCTTGATAGCAATGAAAACCAAATCATCTTCATTTCCATTTTCTTTATCAGACTCATCATCAATCACTCCTTCTTCAGCCAAGTAGCATTTCTTTTGGAATCTAGATTTGTAAGGCTCAGATCTAGGAACTCTTTCAGGACACCTTGATGCAAAATGACCTATTTTACTACAAGAAAAACATTTTATAGGAAGCTTTCCTTTATACTTACCTTGTCCTCTACCTTCTTTCTTCACAATCAATGCTTCCAACTCTTCTACTTCTCTTTCTTCATCTTCAAGTTGTTTCATTTCTTCCTCATACTTTAATCTATTTCTAGAACTCTCTCTCAGATCGTATCTTTGCTTGTTTCTTCTGGATATAGTAGCCTTGAATTCAATTTCAATCTTAGGAACAAAATCACCAAATTCACTCAACTCAAAGGCAGCAAGTTTACCAATCAGTGTATCCGTTGTCACATTCATCAATGATCTGGTTTCTTCAATAGAATGAGCCTTTTCTTTGTAGGAGGGAGGCAATGATTTGAGCACTTTAGCCACAATTTCTTCCTCATCTAGAATACCACCTGCACATCTCATACCCATCACTAGTTCATTTACTCTCTGCATAAAAGAGGAGATATTTTCATCTTCACCCATCTTCAAATTTTCATACTTGCCTTTCAAACTTTGTAGCTTAGCAATCTTCACATGTGTATCTCCTTCATACAAAGTTTCCAACTTCTTCCACATCTCATGAGTTGTCTTCAAACCTAACACATTTGTCATTTCTGAATTTGTTAGAGCACTCTACAAAGCTTCCATAGTCTGGACATTATTCTCAGCCTCTTTAATCTCATTAGCAGTGGAGGGACCACTTGTAGGAATAATATATATGTTCTTTGTAATTTTCCAAAAGGGTTCACCAATACACTTCAAATGACACTCCATCCTAGCTTTGCACAATAAGTAGTTTGTTCCATCAAGTCTAGGATTGTCCTTCTTGTATGATGCCATCTCGGATCACCTCAAGCTTTTAAACTTCTTCAGAGGAACCTGCTCTGATACCAATTGTTGGAAAAACAAGGACAAACAACTGCCAGGGGGGTGAATTAGTTGTCATAGAATATTTAAAAAATTTCAAACTTTACTTAACTTAATCTCAGATCTGATGAATGAATAATAAACTATGAACAATCAACACATCAGAAACACAAAGAACACCAATATTTTTACGTGGAAACCCTGTTAGGGGAAAAACCACGATGGAGGTTAGTCTAGAATATTATACACTGTCAAAAGTATAAGAATAATGGGAATGCACATGCATTCAGGCACACTTTTTAGAGCTCATTGCTCAAATATAAAAGAGGACTCACTATCCAAAGAAAGGTTTGGATTAAAACCATCCAAATTGTGAACTGAGAAAATAGCTTCTACACAAGCCTGATTACAGTTCTAGTTAAGCACAGAAAACCTTCTTCGCTCTTCGATCAAACTTCTTCCTACTTCGCTCAATCTTCTTCACACTCTACTCTGCAATCAAATGATATTCACACATACACACATAGGAGCACCGATCATACTTTACACCGATGAAAAAATCACTCTTATATAGCCACAACATGAAATTACATCAACAACTTAGTCGACTAGAAATATAAAACATATTTTCAATGTCGGCCCAATTTTATAAATAAATTTTCAATGTGGATCCACCAAGGTCAGCCACAACATAGTGGAGACCCAAATTAACAACTCCAACACAAAAATACTTCAATTAATTTCACCTCGAAGATCCACAACATGCTACAACCATCATGTAGGCCAAGAACACAAAAACTGAACATACCAAGAAAAATATTTAACCACGAGCACACCGATCAACACGAACATGTAACAAGGATAGATCATGATATAGAAACATCCATGAGAACCAAGAAATAATAGAGAAACATCCGTAGCAACTAGAATTACCAAAAACACATAAACTTCACTCAGGAACACTGACAGAACCCATAGAAATAATGTCAGAACACATATCTTCGTAACTCGAACAAATCTTCACACGGACCTTTGAAATTTCTGGAGGATGGACTAGATACACTCAGCAATAAACCCATTAGTCCATAGTAGTTGATCTTCATTGTAAAATACAAGACACCTTCATGACCTTCACAGTTCCACTGGGAACCTGTAACACTTTCTTTTACAATTTTCTCAATATCCTCAACATATACAACCTTCAATACACCAAATGATAATAGTGTTGACATCAATGAAAACCACATATCAGAAACACAATCACAACATCCAATAGGTTCATGAGCCTATCCAGAAATACTGTGGAAACTCGAGAAGACATAAAGAAAAAATTCCTTGAGAAATACAAGGAATATTGCAGGGTCAACGACATGAGAGGAGGTGACATTTTTAGGATGCAACAAAAGGAAGATGAGAGCTTGGAAGATTACATTACAAGGTTTCTATTTTTCCTACAAAAATCTCCACACCATACTCTTAATGAAGACTCACAAAAGTTTCTTTTCCTAAGAGGAATCAATGATAGCTGCACTGATGCCTTGGACCTCATGGGAGGAGGAGATATCTCCCAAGTTCCTTGGGAGGATATCAAGAAAATATGCTAGAACTACTCTAGGGAAGATTGAAAGAAAGGGAGAGATTACTAATCTTCCATGAGTAAGTCAAATACCAGTGGAGTTTCAAGAATGGAGATTACTCATTTGCTGGCAGACTTCAAGCAAGATATTATTAATAATCTAGCTGATCAACTAGATACACTTCAGGCCAAAAATAATCAAGAGGAGGCAGAGGAAATGATGATAGAATATTGCCCCTACTACAGACAAAACAAGAAGGATTGTAGATGTAAGATGGTAGCTAATATTGAAAGCAAGAAGGTTCCACCTGAGTTCAAGCTGGTCCAAATTGAAGAAGACCAAGTCTACTATGTTGCATAAAGGAAGCCTTGGGCTCCAAGACAAGGTATGCCACCAGATCCACTATCCTATGTTGGGCCATATTTTAATTCATATTCATCTGGTAACCAATGGCAGCCCCCATATCCACCCAGTTATGGAGGATATCCACCATAGCCTTGGATTAACCCTCCAAATGCTTGGCCCAATCATCAGATTTCTCCACCCTAGTGGTAGCAACCTCAGGGGAATTGGCAGCAATTTCAAGGGCATTGGCATCCACCTCCAGGAAATTCGAAGCAAACAAATCAATGGAGAGGAGGACAACAATGGACTACCTAGACAACCGGTTACATACAACCACCTTCTTAGCCCCAACATCCTACTATAATTCCTTCTCCTGCTAATCAAAGCTCAAATGCACCTAAACCTACTCAGCTACCAACTCAACCCACACCCAATCCAAATAACAAACCACAGCAGTAGCCTGCATACTCTACTGATTCAAATCAATTCCCTGCATATGCTATGCATGTAAGTGACATCCACTTGCATTTAGGTACTACTCTACCAGCCCCTTCCAAGCCCATTATCACTAAACTACCTGTGGAAGAGGAAGAGGAACCTTTGAATGATCTCATTCAACCAAGTGTACCTAGAAGTCTTGAACCAACCCAAGTCAAGCAAACTGAACAAGAACCACCATTTCCTCAAAGATTGGAAGTTGTGAAGAAGAAAGGAGAAAAGAAGGATACAAATTTTGATATCTTGGATCAGTTGAAGCATATATGTGTCCAGATACCTCCATTTCAGGCCATAAAGGATGTTCCAATCTATGACAAGGAAATCAAGGAGGCATGTCTCAAGAAGCTAGGTAGGAAAAAGGACCCAACTACAGTTCATGTGGTGGGATAGCTAGCTAACATCATGCTAGGAAAAGTGACTATCCCCAAGTATAATGACCCAGGAAGTCATGTGGTAACAGTTGTTATAAATGGGGTTCAAGTAAAGAATGCTCCAATTTATTTAGGGGAAACAATAAATGTAATGACCAAAGACATCCTACAACAACTAAATATTGCAAACATGAGATCTACTACTATCCTACAGCTTGCTGATAGCTCTACTGTTAAGCCTGATGGTGTAGTGGAGGATCTTGTGGAAGTTCTAGACTCCTGGGACTACCCAAAAGACTTTATGATTCTTTCTCCTAAAGCTACACTAGGCGGGTATCTCATTATTCTTGGAAGGCCTTGGTTAGCAATTGCAGATGCATACATTGGATGTTGGTCAGGTGACATGACCATTTTAGATGGGAGGAGCACTAAAATTTTTGTTCTTTATCTGCTTGCTCAGCCATCTCATGATGAATTTAATCCCATATGGCCACATGTTGGTGAAGAGGCCGAGGAAGTTAACTCTGTGGCACAGCTTATGATGCTAGGAAAAAGATCTTTCATGTAGCTCCAAGATGAGGATGAAGTATTGGCTAAAATCATTCAGAACCATTGTGAAGTGGAGGAAGCATCATCTTCTCAGTTTGCTACTCCATTCAAGACACTTCTGCTTGCTCTTCCTATAGACGTTCTTCCTACAACCACTCTTCCTCCAGCCATTGCTCCTACAGAAAGACTTCCTGCAGCAATAGGTATGTCCCATACATTGATGTCATATGAACTAAAGGTACCATGTGTTAATGAAACAACCATGATAGAGTTAACTACACAATTACAGGTGTCAGAAGGAAAATATCTTAATGTTAATAGTAAATTGAATGAAGAACAACAATTGTTATTGGAAAACCTATTAAGGACCCATTATCATGCATTTGAGTGGGATTATCATGATATGAAGGGATTGGACCCTAAACTTTCTACACACAAAATTTACATTAGAGATGATTGTACCCCAGTAAGACAGCCACAAAGAAGAATTAACCTTGCACTAAGAGAGATTGTGAAAGGAGAACTGCAGAAATTACTAGATGTAGGATTTATCTACCCCATTTCAAATAGTCAGTGGGTGTCTCCATTAGTGATTGTTCCCAAGAAAGGAGGGAAATGGTGAGTTTATGTTGATTATAAGGAACATAATGCTGCCACGAAAAAAGACCACTTTCCCTTACCCTTCATTGATCAAGTTTTGGATACACTTGCAGGAAAGCAATACTTTTATTTTCTAGATGGATTCAGTGGCTACAACTAGATCCAAATTGCACCAGAGGACCAAGAGAAGACCACATTTACCTATTCAGTGCTCCCATTTGGCTTATGCAATGCACCTGCAACTTTTCAGAGGGTAGTCATTAGCATATTCTCAGACATTTCTCATGATTGCAAGGAAATTTATATGGATGACTTTACCACTTATGGTGTTGATTTTAATCAAGTGTTGGAAAATCTTAGGAGGGTCCTACAGAGATGTGAAGACCAAAACTTATCCTTAAATAGTGAAAAGTGATTCATGATGATGCAGGAAGGTGTAGTTCTTGGCCACTACATCTCCCATAAGGGAATTCAAGCAGATCCTACAAAGATTGAGGTAATCACGAATCTTCCCACACCTGCAAAACAAAAGGATGTTAGGAGTTTCTTGGGTCATGTAGGATATTATAGGCGTTTCATCAAGGATTTCAGCAAGGTAGCAACACCATTGTATACTCTTCTCACTAAAGATGTTGAATTTCAGTGGACTGAAGCCTATGACAAAGCATTTTTTGACTTGAAGGAAAATTTGAGTCATGCTCCTGTACTCAAAGGGCCTAATTGGGAGCTTCCTTTCCACATCCATACTGATTCGTCAGATTATGCCATAGGAGTGGTCTTAGGATAGAAAGAGGGAGCTATTGAAAATTGCATTTACTTTGTCAACAAATATTTACAAGGAGATAAATTCAATTATATAGTGACAGAGAAAGAAATGTTGACAGTAATCTATGCACTGAACAAATTCAAACATTACATAATAGGCTACCAAATCTTTGTGCACACTGATCATGCAACCATTATATATCTCATGAATAAACCTTTGATCACAGGTAGATTGGAAAGATGGTTATTGTTGATGCAAGAGTTTAATATAACCATTATGGATAAGCTAGGGAAGGCCAATGTTGTTGCAGATTTTCTTTCAAGACTGACTACATCAAAAGACAATCAACCCATAGATGACTATTTTCTTGATGAGCATCTATTCTCCCTCAGTGTACAAACACCCTGGTATGCTAACATAGCCAATTATTTGGTCATAGGTAGATTTCCTTCTCACTTCTCTCCAAAAGAGAAAAGGGCACTCATTGAAAAATATTTTCCTTTCTCTTGGATTGTTGGATGTTTGTTTTATACTAGACCAGACCATGTAATGAGATGTGTGAGAGAAGATGAGACATTTGAAATTTTGCATGCATGTCACAATGAACCATGTGGAGGACACTTTGCAGCCAAGAGGACAACAATGAAGGTTTTGAACACAAGATATTATTGGCCAATACTCCACAAGGATTCAGGAAGGTATACTAGAAAATGTGATAGATGTCAAAGAATGGCCAGACCAACTAGATCTGATGAGATGCCACTGTACCCTTAGGAAGTAATCAATCCCTTTGACAAGTGGGGATTGGATTTTGTGGGACCCATTGACCCTCCATCAAATGACAAGTCTTATATATTGGTATGCACTGATTATGTGATAAAGTGGGTAGAAGTTAAGGCCATGAAGCATGCAAGAGATAACAAGGTTGCAAAATTTCTTTACGGGGAGATTTTCACAAGATATGGAGACCCAAGAGAAATAGTGACTGATCAAGGAGCTCAATTCACATCAACCCTTGTTGTAGCACTAGTTAATGAGTACAATATAAGGCACAAGAAGTCTACTCCTTATCACCCCCAGGCTAATGGCCAAGTTGAGGTGACCAACAGAGAAATTGAAGCCATTTTGACCAAAATAATAGCTATTCATAGAAAGGATTGGGAAAACAGATTACCAAAAGTTGTTTGGGCCTATAGGACAACCTAGAAAAAAATTACAGGCTTCACTCCATTTGAGTTTTTGTATGGAAAGACGGCTATGATTCCTGTTGAATTTGAATATAAGACTCTGTGGACTACCTGGTAGATTTGGGGATGGATATTTCTAAGGCACAAAAAGAAAGAATCATGTAGCTAAATGCTTTGGATGAGATAAGAAGAGCAACCCTGCAACATACAAAAGTAGTGCAGAATCAGAGAATCAAGTGGCATGACAAATTTATCAAGGACAAGAAATTCCAACTAGGAGATTGGGCCCTACTCTATGACTCAAGATACCAGAACAATGTAGGAAAATTGTAGACAAGGTGGCTAGGACCATATGAAGTCGCTGAAGTTTTTCATAATGGAGATGTTCAACTTACTACCATTGACCCTGTCAGGTTCAAATTACGTGTCAATGGTCATCGCCTTAGATTATATCACAAGACAGCTTCCAAAGAAGAGTTCCTCCAACAATTCACCCAACATTTAGTACCTGAGCTTCTTGCAGCCGAAGGAAGTGGACCTAGTGTCCCCCTTCTGACTAATTAAGGTACGTAATTATCATAATAAAGACTTTCACTTACGTGGAAGTCCATTTCTTCGTCCATCCACCCATCCACCCATCCATCACCACCTTTCTCTCTCTTTAGTCACTTCATTCCACCTCACCTCATTCAACTTCATTTTCATTAATTTCTTAATTTATTATCCAAAAGGTGAGTGGTACTTTCTCCACAATCTTTGCAACAAATCCTCCACACTTTCAGGTATGTGCGAATTAATTTCTATCTTTTAATCATCCTTTAAGTGCATTCATTTAATCATTGTACGTTAGTATAGATGTTCACATAACATGTCATAATTCCCTATCAAATCACCACTCTCATCTCGCATGTGTAGACACATGTCAAAATTTAGGTTGGCAGGGAAAGAAAAAGACGTAAATATATTTCCCATGTGTCAATTTATGCTAGGCTACGTCAGAAAATTTAAAATGAGCTGATTTGAAATCTGAGTGAGAGGATGGCTTGCATGTGTGAAGTGACATTAACTGTAGCCACCATTTCTTCCCATCATAATTCCCCTTTATCACTCCTTTTCTTGCCATTATTGACCCTGTCATAATCTTGAGTTGCAAGAAAAAAGGTGAAACAAAAGAAAAGGAAATTCAGTCAATATTGGCACTGAAAATTTAGCATGTATTATAGGAAAGTGAACTTGATTTTCAGACGGGAATTGCAGGAAAGAAATTGTAGAACATTTGTTTGATTGTAGACAATGGGATGTGGGTTAATTCGAAATGAACCCACAATGCATGATGTTTTATTGCAGGATGCACAATGCCTAGCCGAATTTAGAAACTCCAGATGGTTAGATTACTTCATGAAGCTAGATGGCTTTAATGAAAGCATTTCCCTTGAATTTTCCTAGACATTTTATGAAGGAAAAGACACAAGAAAAGGGTTGGAAGTTGTGGCAACTAAGGAAATAATTGCAGAGTTCACAAGGTTACCAACTGATGGCAAAAATTACCCTGCCCCCAGAGACGCTAGATCAGCGAGGGCCAAATTCACAAAGCCGAATGGCCCCCCATTGAGCATTGATAAATAGGGTGCAAAGAGAATGTCTATGCCCGAGCCATGGAAGTAGATAGCCATTTATGTTATCAAATACATCACTTGTGAGGGTCGCCAGTCAAATTTATATCCTGTGCACTTCAAGCTTTTGAATCACATGAGGCACAGAAGGAGGATGAATGTGCCTAATGTGCTATACAATCTTCTCTCAATCATGGCGGCTGAGACCCAAAAAGGTAGGGATAATTTTGTTTCCCACCATTGTCTGATTAAATTGCTAGTTGAAAAGTCTTTGCATGATGTATCTGGAATGACCTGGGAAGAATTAATAAATGTTGATCAAATTAGACTTGAGATCTTGCAACCTAGGGCTTTACCTCAACCCCATAGGTATAGCAGGAGATTGAGCATGGTTGAAGCCCCTCTTGGCACTTCAACCTCTAGTGCTAGCTCTAGTGCGCATCCTCCTACAGTAGAAGAAACCATAGAAATTAGTTCTTCTAGAACAGAGCACTCAAAAAAGAAAGCTCTTCATTAGACTCTGATGATGACATTCCACTTGAAACCCTGATGAAAACTAGGGCACAAAAGAGAGAAGTAGAAATGAGAAAAGGAAAGGCCAAAACATAGCCTATAGAAAGAAAGGTGCCAAGTTCTAAGAAGAGGAAGGCTGACACTGTTCATCCTGCAGCCAAAGGAAAATGTGAGAGACCTTCCAAGAAATCAAGACTAGTTGGGCCTGTGATTGGTACGCCTCCATAAGAAACCCCCAAGCCTGGTGAGATATCACATGAGGACCCTAAAGATCTAATAAGGTAGGAGAATGTTAAAGAAGAAGAAATGTTTGGGAGAATAGAAAATATAACACTAGCCGATCTTGCTAACATTGTAGAAGAGTTTGAGGAAAAACAAGATTTCCTATAGCATGAGCAGGAAGTTCTACAGCAATAGCCAGAGCCAGAGTAGGAGTTCCTCCAGCCATAGAAAAAATAAGAATGGGGGCCTCTGCAACAAGTGGAAGAAGAAACAGTGCCCCTGCATCCAAAGATAACTAGACAGCCTGAGTCCATGCAGATAGTGCCATATGAGGAGCCACCATCGACAAAAAGACTGGTAGGAATTCATAATTCTCCTTATTTTATAGTACCTATGACAATTTTGAATTTATGGAAAGAAATAAAAAGGAGGGAGGAAGAATGGAAAAAGGAAAAACATAAATTGAAGAAGGAAATTCAAAAGAAGGATGAGGAGATTTAAGATAAGAATGCAGAAATTGCCACCTTGAAGCAGAGAGTGGATGATATGGCAACCTTGGCACCACATATTTTGGAATGTAGGACCCCTCCAAGGGTCTATGCTCTGCTCCTGAAAGAGAAATATCTCTCTTTTAAGTTATCAAGGATTTCCTCAGGTTTGAATCCTTTTATTGACACCCCTGTTGAGTTTTTCAATGCTTATAGGATTGCCTCACCTGAAATGAAGAATTTGTTGTGTGAGTTTTATTTGCATAATTATGCTGTAACTTAAGACCAAGATTGGAACTCACTATTGTATGTTGGGGATTTCAAATTAAGGGCATTTATGTCTTGGGTAAAAAATGAGATTAGTTGGGGACAACAACATGGGGCTTATAAGCAATTGGAGTCTAACATCCCTTTGCTCGGTAGGGCTGAATCAAGCAACCCAAGGGATATTTACAGAGAATGGCACATAATGCTTCTCAGACATAGTTATGGTAACAAGATTATGCCTTGGATTGAGGCAGTTTACAGTGAGTATGAGGTAACGACAACAACAAAGGAGGAAACAATGAGAAGATGCCTATCACAAAGATGGAATATCCTAACTGATGAGCTGAAGCAGGTTGAGCCTCATTCCATCCACAATTATGTTACAACACTAAAAATGATTGATAGGTATATTTAGATTGGGAGAACACAAGGGAAATTGTGGCTTCCCCTAACTTTCTAGCCACCCATGCTCATGTGGAATGTGCCAAACTTTAGATTCTACCAGTATGACATTGTTGCAGAAAAATAGAGATGGAACAGATTTGATAGATTAGGAGGATTCTATTGGGATCCTGATTCACGCACAACAGCCACTAATGTTGGACAACTATCAATTGCAAATTTCAGAGCCTTGACCAAGCAGAAGAACCCTTCCCCTGCTGGAGGACCAACAAAATGTTAGGTTGGGGGGAGTGATGAGCCTAGTTTTTGGTCCAATTTTGGGTAGAATCTATAGTTTATTTACTGGCATTTGTCATGGACTTTGATGTTAAATGTTGATATTTTCATAATGTTTCCCTCAAACCATAAACATTGGACTTAAATCCTATCTCTACAAGTTTTAATGACATTTGGCATATTATGTGGATTATCTATATTGATTTTGCATGTGGTTAATGAATGTTCCTTAAGGTGGTTATAGATGTGCAGTTATTATGTGGATTGACATTGCCATACAGATTTAATATGCTAAGTTGAGGAAGACATTGCCAGCTAGACATGCACAATAACATTCAGCAAAGGAATCACTCAAAGTCAAAGGAGGTCGACGGTAGAAGATTCTTCATGCAACCGAATGTAACCACCTTGTAGTGGACTTTAATGATTGAGCATGCATGGGCGTTACTATTGTGTTGGATCTGCATTTAGACCTGCATGTCTGACTAGATTCCATGCACATGTAACTTCCATCGCTCCATTTTCTATGTTTTCCCTAAATGGTGTCCTCCTAGTCATGGAGTTGACTACCTTGTTTAGCTGATAGTATAAATAAATATTGGATGCTCCTACCTCTGGAGGTTGCATGATTTGATATTGTACTTGCACTCTTAAGTTTTCAGCAATATAGATACATTACTCTTTTGTACTCATGATTTACAGTGAATAAAATAAAGTTATGAGTTTGAGAATCTAAGTTCTCATTAGTTTTAGAGGATACTTATCCAAGGGGGCCCACTTGGTGAGTAATCTGTCTTCTTAGTTTAGTTTTAGATTAGTATTACTTACTGTTCAATAATTAGTTAGAAATCTAGCACCGACTGTTTCTGCAGCCACTAGAATTCCATTATGTGATTGTTCCTACAGCCAAAGTAGACAGAGTAGTGCCCTATTTGTTGCTCAGATTTTCATTCCTATTATGCATTTTAGTTTGATGTAGTTGTTAATTGATGATTGGTATTTATGGTATTCCCTTCTAAGCAATTTACTTTTAGCATTGTGTGTTCCTTAGCTATAGAATGAAATGGCTACTTTGAGTTCCTAGTACACATACTATGTTGACCCATTTCAAGTTCACGTCCCTGGGTTGAAAATTTAAATGCACCTTCATGATGATTTAAATAGCTATTCAGGTTAGATCTACAATCTATGAATCATGGTTGTAAGGGCCTAGTTATTAAATCATTGTAGGAGGCCAACAATTGTTCTATATCATGTCTAGGTTTATGATTTAAGGTTGAGATTTGTTGTTGAAGTGATGTCACATTTTATAAAATTTGATTTATGACTGGACCATTAGGTGACATGTTTTGAGAGTTTTTTTAGTATTATGAAATAGAGTAAGTGACCAATGGGTCACTATGTTGCAGGTTGATGAAAGGTGATGAACATGGTGGTGTTATGGGTGAGGTAACAAAACTATAAGGATTCCTATTAGAAAACCCTAAGCTTGGATATATGCCATTGGTGTATCGTATGGTTGATGTTATGGTTGGAGGTTCAAATGTGGAAATAGAAGGTATGGTTGTGGGTGAGGAAACTTGTTTTCCTACTTGGTTTTGAGTGTTTGTGAATGCTCAAGCACAACTGGGTAAAGGCACAAATTTGTGTCACACTTTTGGCCAACTAATCGGTTTTGAGCAAACTGTTTCCGACCGGATAGTGTTTGGTCGAGAGGGTTTCAGTCAAAACCACATGGTAGTGAGATGGTACCGATGTGGCAGTACATCTTCGGTCGGTAGTGTTTCGATCGAAACTATTTTGACCGATTAGTGTTCAACCAGAATTAAGGATAATAAAATCAAGAAAGAAAAAGGGGCCCCACCCATTTTGCATGTTTGGGTGGAAGAAGTGAGAATGAGTCTTGGTTGGTCGAATAAAGGTTTCAACATTTATAAAAGGAAACCCAACAATAGGTTCCAATGCTATTTTCTTCCTCTTGCTTAGAAAACGTTGATTGTGGTCTTGGTGGGTAGTTTGGTGTTTCTGTTGTTTTTAGTGTTGCAAGGATAATTTAATGACAGTTGTGGTTATATGATAGGAACACATAATTGTGGCCATATGAATGTTTGTATTTTTGTGAATAAAACGTATAGATTTTATATGGCATTGTGAAATTTTGTTGTTAATAAGTTGTGAATGGTATTGTGTTATTAATTTTTTGTATGATTTTTGGTGTCAGGTACATTCAAACCCTTGTAACTATGAATTTTGGTTTTGGATACACAAATTAACCCTTATTTATAGTTTTGGGTACTTATAGTTTTGGGTACATGAATAAACTCTAATTTATAGTTTTGGGTACATGAATAAACCCTTATTTACAGCGGGCACATGAAGAAACCCTTATTTACAGTGGGTACATGAATAAACCCTTATTTACAGCTTTGGGTACATGAATAAATGCTTATTTACCCCAATTTTAGTGTTCATACACACATTGCAAATTTTTTTTTAAGATAGGCAATCTGAATTTTTTTTTGTAAGTTAGGCAATTTGGTTTGAGTATTTTGACACTTCATGACTTGATGGTGCATGCACCTTCTTGTACATTTCTTCTATATCTTCAAGCTATATTCCTTTATCAAGGTAATTACTAAACTGAAATTGATACTTACTTGGTTTGCCTCCTTTTACTGGCCCGGTTCCCTGTAAATTTTTCTCCTTTCACTTTGATGAGATCAACTATTTTATAGACACCCCATATATATATATATATATATATATAAGAAAAATTATTTTAAGAAAGGTAATCTAGAAAAAAAAAATTAAGTCAGGAAATCTGGTTTGAGTATTTTTTCACTTCATGACTTAATGGAAACATGCACCTTCTTGTACATTTCTTCTATACCTTCAAGCTCTATTCCTTTATCAAGGTATTTACTGAACTTAGATTGATACTTACTTGGTATACCTTCTTTCACTGAACCAGGTTCCCCTTGAAATTTTTCCTCCTTTGACTTTAATAAGATCAACTGCTTTATAGACCTGGTATATTAAAATCATTTAAGCAAATCAACGGTTTATGCTATTCAACAAACTAAACACACAAAAAAAATTGAATTACATTTGCACAAGAAGATATATAACTTTCATACTAAGAATCAAATAATTTGATTTTCGGGGCTAACAAACCTTCAAATTCTCCACATAGTATAAATGGATTTTTCTTCATAACATTTGACTCAAAAATATATTTTCTAAGGACCTTTAATTTATTTCAGTATTGCAAGCTATATCCATTGGTGCAATCATATTCTCATACTTTTTTTGGGTGGTTTTTCTTTTTTGTTCCTCATCATCACTCAAAAGCAAACATGAATGAGAAACTTGCAGATTAAAAACATTGTGGATAAAAAGAAAATGGAGGTAATTTTATGCCTTGAAATTTTACAGCAACCAAAGAATATCTCATTAAAGATCCAAAAGCAACAAACAAGCAACAAGATAGTTTTGATGTCATCTATATAATTCTCACATACTTTTCCCAATACATGGAAATTTCATATCTATGCATGTTGAGAAAGCCTTACAATACAAGTAAGAACAATTTTCAAGTGTGTTGATACAGGATGAACAAAAATATTAAAATACATCGAGCAATTGCATCATTCCTTCCCTCAACATCTACAAGAATGGGAGAATGCAATTCCACTAAGTGTAATTAGATATATGGAAATAAAATATAATCCCAATCTGATTGGAAGTGCAACATAACCAAGACATTAGGATCACTTAAAAATTGCATATGTGCTACTCAAGTGCTTAGTGATGGAATATCACATAGCAGTGACTCTTCTAGAGCTAATTCAAGTTTTGATAGTTTTTTAGCAAGCCTGCAAAGCTTAATTTTTTTAATCATTAACCATCTAGAACATAATATACTTATACATAAAACTAAAATAGTTTTAATAAGACAACAGTCACTGAATTTTGCAATAGTGTTCTTAATGATAAATGCACCTGTTGATACATGAGTTTCCCCTATTAGCTTATCCTACACCCTCAATATGGGTTGATTGGAATTGGGTGCATTAACTCCCATATATACTTATTTGACAATACCCTCAATCATCTAAACATTTTAAACTTGTAAAATATCTAAACATCTAAACTTGTAAAATCTCTTTGTGCATAGGACAGTGAGATTTATTATGATTTGCTAATAAAGCATATTTAAGAAAATGGCACCCTGTCTTAAAACAAATTTGTTGATATGTACATATGTATATATATAGATATATATGTATGTACATATGTATGTATGCACATATGTATGTATGCATAGGACAGTGATATTTATTATGACTTTCTAATTTAAAAGCATATAAGAAAATGGCACCTTGTCTAAAAAACAAATTCGTTGATATATACATGTGTGATATATGTACATGTATGTATGTATGCATCTATGTATACATGTATGTATGTGTGTATATATGTGTCTATGTATGTATACATACGTACATGTATACATACATACATACATGCATGCATACGTGTCCATATATGTATGTACATACATACACATATATATACATGTACATACATACATGTAAACCTACATACACATATATATACATATGTATATACATATATACATACTATACATACATGTACATACACATATGCATACATATATGTATGTACATGTCTATAAATATACATACATACATATATGTTTATGTATATATATGTATATATACATATATGTACATGTATATATGTATATGTATAGTTGTGTGTCAACATCGAAAACATGATTAAATGTTCACCTAGATATTTAAATTTTTAAACTGATTTAGTTAGAGAACATGTGCTAATTTGTGCAAGGTAAGTTCACTAATGCTTTGAGTGTAACGCCCCACCAGGAAACCCCAAAGGACAACACCTCTAACTAACAATTATGACACAATTTTGTTTTTTTAAAGTGAATCAACATATAGATCATACTATCAACTAACATAGAATGTAAACTACATATACACATGTTCTAACTATGTCCTTTAGGGTATCATGAATGCGTTACATGCATACCTTCCTAACATGTTCTAATCCAACATCGAAGATTAACCAAATCACAAAATTTAATTATAAATCCATTGCATTAAGTAAATGAACATCATAGGTCCATACATCATATTAAATAAATAACCATAAATGATCAAATGTTAAAACCAAGGAGTACATACATCACTTTTATTACATAAAGGTGTGTCATTTCATGATTACATAGTTACATCAATACTTCCCAACATACAACAGGAAGGATATATCAGATACATGATAAGATACAACTGAAATGATTACATTACATAAAATCAACACTATCTCAAGTCTTGTACAAGATCTGGAATCTCTCCATAAGGTACAACATCCATGCTCGAACATCAACTATGATCCCAATGGAGTGCATAGCACATTCCACTTGACCATGTGGAACCTTAAGGTCCACCCCCCATGCCAGGAGATGAAAAAATGGTCCCACCACAAATAGTCAAGAAGACAGTAACACATCACAAAGGCTAGCAAGACTCCAACATACAAAAAAAAACATAACAAAGACACCTCTTCCAGGGACACACACTGTAATGCCCTGCCGAGAACCCTAGAGGACAAAACTTACACTATGAAAAAAGAACAATTTTTTTTTCTAAGTGCATTGTTTTGCAATGAAATTGAACATCACTTTAATTATTTCCTAAGTCCCCTAGGGTGCACAACTGCATTACTTATTTTTCATTATACAAATTACAAAACCAAATAACTTATTAACAATTAAACACTAATCATCATTAAGCATTTCATTAACTCATTACATATGAACATAAGAACCATGTGAAACATCCATTATATAACATAAAAGAATAATTAATCTCTCTTCTTTCAATTAACAATTACAATGTCACTTATTACAAAGTTCCTTACATACAAGAGATACATTGATTGAGTTTGCATATACAATTGTACAATGATACTTCCTCTAATCTAGTGAGGAGTGCTCAACAATAGGATACACGATACATGATCTAATACAATACATATTACAAATACATTGATCAAATTCCTAGAAATAGGTGCAATGATGAAGACAATGTACCAGATGATATCACCACATCATGAAAATAAGGGGAACCCAATGGAGAACTTTACATGTTCCACCCTACCATGTGAATCCAAAGATTCACCACCCGTGCTAGGAGGTACAAAGGGCCCCACCAATTGATAGACAAGGACTAAATATCACAAGGTAAACAAAACTTACAACACAAGAAGAACACATGAACAAGAACAACAACATCAATGACCATACTTCCAAAGGTACGTAGATACACAAAGTAAAACAAGTGAAAAAAACTCATGGTTGTTGTAGGGGAAGTGTCATCACATAACTAGACATAGGTTATCTAGGTAGTTCTTCCTAGGCCCCGACTGCCATTTTGGGTTATCCTGGTAGCCTCTACCGAACTCCGGACCCTCAAGCCAACTTATGTGGAATCCACCTACTTTTCATGGAGACAAAGTAGTCAATTATGCAATTCCAGGCCTTCTCGACTCACCTCAAACCTAAACGAGCACTTGAGGCTGAATGAGGTACAAATTATCTTGATTAATGTTTTAGCTACCCTTTCCCCCTAGTTGATTTTAAAGTTATCACTTGTTAAAAAACTTCCACATGGGTTATCTAGGCACCCCTTTGTGCGTTGACCCCCATTGGAAGCCACTTCCCCCTACTGACCAATGAAAAACCACAGAAACAGAAAACAAGGCCACTTGCATGACTCAATACACAAATGAAACACAATGCAAGGCATCACCCATCCCACATAAAAATCCATAAAATTAATCACAAAGACCAATATAACGTACAATCTGAATGACCATCACGAACATAATCAAGATTGTTTTTCCCATATCATGGTAAATTAAGAAATCCATCTAGAGGTAATACCTAGCCTCTAGAAACTCTAAGTCCCAATCACAAAATAAGTTAAGATGAAAAAAATTCCATGATTCATTCCACACACTTTTCAACTCCAAAACCAACCACTATCAGTACTACCACAATATACCAAACGAGTTCAAGAAGAGTACATTGTGTTCCAATGTATTCATTTCATGATCATAGCCAATTAATCATCCTCAATGGTATTCTCTTGTATTGTACACTAACTTTTATTAATCTCAATGAAATTTAATTTAACCTTCAAGTCTCAATATCCTTAAATCATCTTTCTAAGTCAAATTTATTTCTCTAAGTTGAATTTACATAAATGGCAGATATGTCATGATTCCAGCCATATTATAAATATACCAATCATACACATATACATATAAACACATATATATGTATATATATATAATAATTAATATATACATATTTATTTATTAAATTAAGAAAAATTATAAATTATAAAGTTAAAGTGGTAGTCTTAATATATAAATCTATTCATTAACACTTGAGTTTACGACTACAAAATAAATCGATAGACTTTGTATTTATATATATTTGATTATATCCACTCATTAAAATAAAATTCAAAGATTGTAATGGTAAATTGAGAAGCACTGAAGTTTGGTTAGCAAAAGAAGGCTCGGTTATGTGCTTATTCACACAACATACTTTTTTTCTTTTTTTTTGTAACCGAACCACAACATCCATGCATAGATCTAAACTTATCGGCGGTCAGTTGGACATTACGTGCAGTCAATAGGGAATGGCATGAAATTAACATGATGATTAACAATAACATGCAGAACAATTTCAGAGATAATATATATCTTATCAACTACCTATCCACAAGATTTTTTTGCACATATCAACCAAAATGTTATTAACTCCGCCCAACACAATTTGCATCCATCAAAGATGATGATGAGATCTAATTGCAATGCTCTATGGCACACACTCAGCTGAAGCAGGAGGATATGATATACGTTTAATAATGATTGAACACAAAATACACACTGATTCAAATACTTAATTGGCAATTAGTAAATAAGAGATGGCAACCACAAAGATTCTACAGGGACGAGCAGTGTTATTTCTTGACTGTTTGAGCAGCGCAAACCGGTATATGGATTCACTTCTTGATTTGGGTGCGGCCTAGATTAGTGAAAAGGAGAAGTTTCAGGCTTTGAAATTTGTAAGATATTCATATGTCAACATAATACACAGATCATTGCAACTAGTTAACAAATCTAACATGCTTTAAGAAAGTGGATAACATTCAATCGATATTAAATGTACATGGATGCCATGTGGTTCTTATTTAATGTACATAGATTTAAACTAAATGTTAATATGATTCAGTCAACCAAATTCATGGGTGCAAGGATAGATCGACGGAGAACTTCTCACTTGATTCAACTGACAGAGGGGTAAAGATGACAATTAAGCACTCAAGTTTAACTTAAGAAGAAACTTGAGAGCCACGTATGTATGGGTCTAAATTTCCATAGAAGAATTCACCATACCCCACAGTGACAAAAAGGTTGTTGATACTTGTATGATCTGTATAGGATCTAGACTAGATTGCAGTATTTAAATGCTTAACTTACAATGCTTTTACAATGATTATTTCAAGTTAATTAAATCGAAATTAACTTAAGGAAATAACAGAATGAAAGTAATAACAAGGTGATTTAACTAAAAGGAAGGAAATGAGAGACAGAAAGAGAGAGAAGAAGAGAAGTGCAAACAACATTTGATAACGGAGTTCGTCATAGAATGTGACTACGTCTCGGGGTCCACTCCAATAGAGAGACTGATCCGATTAACTCCAAAATTGATTACAATGCACCACAATCATTCTTCAGGCAATTCGGTAGCGTAACGATGCTCTGATATGCAAGAATGATTTGAAAACTCTTCAACAAGACTCCTCTTTTGACGCCTCAGCATTAGGACTTCATCACCTGAAAGAAAAACTTGATTTACAACTCTCACCTCAAGCCCCCTTTAAATACATACAATTTGCTCAATTTGGCTCTCAACCAATTGATTTGGAAATATTCTCCTTATCTCTCCAAAATACATAAAAATCTGCAAATCTTCCATAATTTTGCATAATATCTTGGAGATAACCACCTTATATCTTATCTCCCTTATTAGGATTATTAAATAATCCTAATTAAGCCCTTCTACTTATTTCTTTCGGGCTTTTGTTTGTTTGTTTTATTTAAAATTTAGTTCATAGCCATTTGAAGGCTATTAGTTAGGTGGTTTACAATAGAAATAGGCTTTTTTGTTAAGGTCTCGGGCTGGATTATACAATAAAATAAAGCAAACACATTATAATAACAAACGGTATCAGTGGTGTGTTGGTCGGCTAAGATTTTGGTGGGCCGGCGGTTGGGGGTTCAACCCCCGCCGCTGGCTTTTAATAGCCACTGCCAATTTTTAAATCAACAAAACTAACCGTCCACTATACATAGTTATCGGCCGAAGATTTGGTTGAATGGTTGCCTGCCGATTTCGCTCGCGGGTGGTTGGGAGTTCGAGTCCCATGCCTGCCGATAGCTATTTTTACTCAACAATATAACAAACGCTGACCGGAGGAGTGACAGGCCACGTGGCAGAACCCAATTGGCCGACGACGCTGACTGCGATGCCAACTGCGTGATGACGTGTCGATGACGTGTACACCAACGTGGATGCTGACTAGACGCTGACTCATATGCCAACTGGATGCTGACGTGTGTACGGATGTACGGACTGCCACATGTCGCTTTGCGATTGGACCGTACCATGCTGATGTCATCGTACGGATGACACGTGTCAACCGCGGATTGGTCCACTTTGATCTGCGCAAATGCTGACGTCATCATGTACGGATGCTGACGTCATCGCTGTACCTTCAGTCCATAAGTCAAACCTGAAACTTTGACCAGCTGTATCTTGAGCCTCCGATGTCGGATTTCGACGAAACGAACGTCGTCGGAATCATCTCGACAAGCTCTTCGACTTGACGCTGCTTCCATCAATTTCTGAAACAATCATTTTTTCCGCTCCTGGACGCCCCTGATTCCAGTTTGACCAAAGGTTTGACTGGCCATAACTCGTGCAAACGGACTCCTTTTCACTCCGTTCGAGTTGCGTTGGAACTAGGACGCTGAGCTCTTTCTAATGGTGCAGATTTTGGAGAAAAACGAGACACTTCAATTTTCACTGAAAAATGTCCACCGGATCATTGTACAACAAACCATTAGAAAGACCCCTACAGTATGATGGGTGAAACTAATCCAGAAGACCGCTCAAAGCTACCTTTGTCTAATGAATACGGGGATGCATATAACAATTAAAATTTTCCCACTTATCAAAGGTTTAATGATATTCCACATCAGGATTCGAGCACTGTGGTCTGGCATACCATATGTTTGATTATGTACTAGGTTCATAGGAAGTGTGTGATTCCTATCTAATGTGTGTCTATATGAAATAAAATAGAGGTTGCGACAATGTATGACCCTAAAGATATAGCCATAGCTAAGTAGCCCTTATTCTTCAGTTGGTTAAAGCTATATGCTGCCACATATAGATTGTAATAATAAATATTACATATATACTAAGCCATACATCGGTGGAATCAGAAAGGCGAGATAGAAACTTCAAGGCTACAATTATATTGAAGACTTTGTTACAAGATTCATCACAACCATCAAGAACAAAATCAAAAGTTTTGGAAATGCAAAAAATTCATTTAGCTGGAATTTATACATTAGATTTCAACACAGATGGTTTTAAAAAATCTAGAATTATAGATACCCAAATCATAAACAAATTACAAAAAGGGAAAGAACCTGGTTATTCAGATAGCTGGCTAAAGAAGTTGTCGGTCCAATCTTCTTTTCCAACACTTTTAGATATATCTACTTGATTCTTCCGTGTTTTACACCACCGTTAGAAAAATTATTTCCCAACTTCCAAAGACAAATTACAGAGCTTTCCCAAAATCTAGAAATTTTTTCCCCAAGAATGCAAAGAGAAGATTTTTTTTTTCCCAAAAACTACGCCAAAAACTTCACGGAAAAACAAAAAAAACAAAATTCGTTTATTTTCTTCCGAGATAAATAAAACCAATTTCCCCTATGGAGTTAACTCCACTACTTTTGGTTACCTCCATTTCCAAGAGTTTTTCCATTTCATGATTTGTTTAATTAACATCTCACTAATTTGGCATACACTATGCCTTTGTTTCAATAATTTATTATATGAAATTTCTTATAAAATATATTTTTACAAGCATATATATATATATATATATATATATATATATATATATATATATATATATATATATATATATATATATGTATGTATGTATGTATATATGTGTATGCACACATTTATATATATGTATTTATATTGTTTAAATATTCTATTTAAGAATTATCACTTAACTTAATAAAATTTAATTTCATAATAGATTTAATTTAATCCTTTAATTTAATTAGACTTTTATTTAATTAACCAAGCCTTCCAACATGACACTCAAAATAAAATAAAATGATCAACCCAATCACATGTCTCAGACATGACAACAAGATCAATCCAACAAGTATCAACTGACAGCATGACAAAGGTTAAACGACCACATGGAAAAGAAACAACACTAATAGACTTCCTGACGGGGTGCGACAACAACAATTCATCCTTGAAAAGGATGATGGCTCGAAGTGGAGGACCCAGTGTACCTCCCATCAATAGCTCCATTGGGCTCTAGAACGCTTAGACCTGATAAATAGGTGGAGTGGATGCCCCGTACCTGTAGCCTATATCAAAATGAATTGTTGAGCATGTACATATAGAAATCACCAGTCACACCGTGATGGGGAAATCACAGAGTCACAAGGTGCTTGCAAGTGAGTGATGTAACACTGTCCCCATCACTGACACATAACAACTAATATCAACACATGAATGCATACATCTAAAATAACATCATATCCAACATATTCAAATAAACAATTAACTAATCTACAAAATATTGCATAAGTAAAAGGCATCAAATATCACAATTCCCTTAACATCATTAAACCAAACATCATAATGCCATCAATATCACTAAGCTAAGCGTCATAATATTATCAAATGATCATAACATCTACTCATCAAAATATCGCCATGTCTGAAAAGAATCCAACAGAGTCATAATGTCTAACAAGCAGTAACATAGAGTCAACAAAACAACATCATATAGTCTAGATGAAATACAAAATGTTGTATGAATGTAAGCAAACTGAGGGGGCATCACATCCTCCCCCTAGGAGTAGGCTTACTCCTAGAAGCTTGTAAACAAATACTTATAAAGCTCCCTCATGCTGGAAGCATCCTCCCAAGTAGCCGAAGCCTCATTGTTCTGATCCCACTAGACCCTAACCTGCTCTATGTCCTGTCCTCTGATGTGAGTCTTTGGTATTGAATTATGCCTACAGGCCCCAAAGAGAGCTTCCCATCCTCTACCTGTAATGCATTCCAATTGAGGACGTGAGATATATCAAGATAATATGGTGTAAGTTCTGAAACGTGAAATACATCATGTATGCGCAAGAGACTGGGCAACAAAGCAAGACTATATGCTACAGGTCCAATCCTCTCCAAAATCTCAAAAGGTCCAACAAAGTGTGGTGCAAGCTTAGAGCCCTTTCCATAACTAATCGAACTCTTTCACGGACACACAGATAGAAACACCCTATCACCAATTGAGAATTGATGATCTACCCTATGAGCATCGACATATTTATTTTGTATCTCTTGAGTTGATACCAAATGCTCCCTAATCCGAACCACCTGTTGCTCCATCTCCTGAAGCATCTCTAAAATCAACAAAACCCTATCCTCCAAATTCTCCCAACTTAACGGTGTCTGACACGGACTACCATACAATGCCTGAAAGTGAGGCATGCCGATAGAACTATGATAAATTTTATTGTATGCAAATTATACCAGGTATAGGTAGTCCTCCCACCATGTTTGTTGATCCATGTTGTACATACGAAGCATGTCCTTGAGGATTTGGTTGACCCTCTCATTATTCCCATCTGTCTCTAGGTGATAACCTAAACTTAAGTTCAACTGAGTCCCCAAAGCATGTTGTAGGGATGTCTAGAGGGCTAAGGTAAACATAGGATCTTTGTCTGATATAATCCAACAAGCAATACCATATAATCTGACAATGTCCTCCATAAAGACTTTGGCCATAGATGAAGCATTATAAGAGGAATGGATAGGAAAGAAGTGTGCCACCTTTTTTAATCTGTCCACAATGACCTTAATGGCGTCATGCCACCATGAAGAAACAAGAAAACCAACTATGAAATCTATCGAGATAATGTCCCATTTCCACTCTGGAACTAAGTGAGGCTGCAAAAGTCCTGCAGCATGTTGATCTTCTGCCTTCACTCTCTGACATTCAAGACATCTAGACACAAAATCAGCAATGTCTCTCCTCATACCATCCCAAAATTATAATTGTCGAAAATCAACATGCATCTTTTTGACACTAGGATGAGCTGAATACAGTGTCCAATGTGCCTCTAACATGATCAAAGAGAAAAGATCACCAGTGGATGGTACATAAATATGATCCAAATGCCTCAGAAGACTGTCTGACTCTAGGGAATATCCTCCAAATCTGCTCTCTAACTCTCTACCTGACTCCACCTCAACCCTCACCTCCTGATACCAACTGTCTGAAGGAAGAGCCAAAAGTATCTGATTCCTCAAATCCACACCAAGAGAAACTATCGATATCTCATGTCTCCATCTACTAAGTGCACATGCAGCTACATTTTCCCTTCCTTGGATGAACTTCACCTCAAAATCATATTCACATAGGAACTCCATCCATCGTCTCTGCCTGCCATTCAAATTAGGCTGTATAAAGATGTATTGTAGACTACGATGATCAGTGTGCAACTCAAATCTATGCCCCAAAAGGAAGTGCCTCCATCTTGTCAAAGCATGCACTACCTATTGGCAATACAAGGGCAGACAACTGAGAGGAGGGGGGAGAATCAGTTGTCACAAAAATTCAAACTTATTCCTCTTATTAACCTTAATCTCAGATCTTATAATTAACCATGAAAGCATGAATCGACAACACATCAGAAATACACATAATACCAATATTTTTTTATGTGGAAACCCTGTTTGGGGAAAAACCACAGTGGAGGTTAGTCCACAAGATTATACCCTGTTAAAAGAATGAGAGAATGAAATATTGGGAATGCACTTGCATTCAAGTGCACTGCCTAGAGCTCACTACTCAATTACAAAGGAAGAAACACTATCTTACAAATAGATTCAGATTATAGCCATCCACAAGGATTTGAAATGATAAAATAGCATCTACTAATGCCTAATCATAGTTCTGGGTAATCCCATGAACAACTCTTCACTCTTCTTCACTCTTCTTCACTTTTCTTCACACTTTTCTCTGCCTTTGAATGACTGGGACATTATTCTCACACACGCACACATTCGGCATCCACTAGCATACATCAATTCGAACAAACAACCACTCTTATATATAAACAACAAGAAATTTCACTGCTACAAGTCGGCCACAAAGAATAGTAAAATGAATATAACTGTCAGCCCAAAAGAATAGATAATCTTTAATGAATCAACCAACATCGGCCACAACTTAGTGAGGATCTAAATCAACATCTTCAACATGAAAACTCTTCAATTAATTTCTCCTCGAAGATCCACAACATGCTTCAACACCATGTTGGCCAGGAACATGAAAAACATGAACATGCAAGAGAAAATTGCCAACTATGAGCACAACGATCAATGCAAACATGAAACAAAGATAGAGCATGATCTAGAAGCATCCACAAACATTAAGAACCAATAGAGAAGCATCTACAACAATTGAACTAACTAAAATAGCCTCATCTTCAATCAGGAACACTAACTGAAGAAACAAAAAAATAGAATGAAAATCTTCATAACTCGATCCAATCTTCATGTGGATCTTTGAAACTCGAAGTGGATAAACTAGATACACTCAGCAACAAACCCTTTAGTCCACAACCTCTTATCACCAACGTACAAAACATACCTCCATACTGAACATCACTTCACCACTGACAACCTGCAACTCATTTCTTTACAATTTTCTCAATATCCTCAACATATACAACTTCAAATGTATTAATGCTAATAGTGTTGACATCAATGACAACCACATATCAGCAACACAACCACAATATCCAACACTACCAAGGCTAGCTCAAGATCATGTGTAGGTTAATTAAGCTCATGATCCTTGAGTTTGCAAGAATCATAGGAAATCACGCGTCCCTCCTACATTAACATAGCTCCTATCCCCTCCAAGGAAGCATCAATACACACTACAAAATCCTCAGAAGGATCAGGAACTGCAAAAATTGGAGCACTGGTCAATCTCTCCTTAAGAGTCTAAAATGTTGCCTCGCACTGCTCTGACCAAACAAATTTATTCCCTTTCCTCTGAAGAGAAGTAATGGGGTGTGTTATCTTCAAAAATTCCTATACAAATCGCTTGTAGTAACCTGTCAACCCCATGAAACTGTGAACCTCTGAGACATTAGTAGGTGCAGTCCAATCAATGATCACTTGGATCTTTGAAGGACCCACTACAATGCCTTCACCAGATATAACATGTCCAAGATAATTCACCTCTGTCTTGAAGAATTCACAGTTCGACAAGTTAGCATACATTTGATTCTCTCTCAAGCACTATAGCACCTGTCTCAAGTGATCCCCATGTTCCTCCATATTCTTGGAATTGATCAATATATCATCTAGAAATACCAAGACAAAATGGTCAAGGTAGTTGTGAAACACACCGTTCATCAAACTCATAAACACTGAGGGCACATTCGTTAACCCAACGACACCACTATGAACTCGTAGTGTCTATAGCGAGTATGAAATGCGATCTTATGTATTTCTTCCTTGAAGATGTGCAACTAGTGATAACTTGATTTGAGATCAATCTTCGAGAATACCTTGGAACCCTTTATCTGATCAAACAAGTCATCTATTCTCAAAAATGGGTATTTGTTCTATATTGTCACCTTGTTCAACTATTGGTACTCTATACACAATTGAAAGGATCCGTCCTTCACAAAAATCACTGGTGCTCCCCAAGGAGACACACTAGGATGAATAAATCTCTTTTGTAACAAATCCTCAAGCTGTAATCGGAGCTCCTTAAGCTCCTGAGCGGTCATCCTATAAGGAGCTTGTGGAATGGGCTCAGCTCTAGGTACAAGATCGATCTTGAAGTCAATGTCATGCTTAGGTGGCATCCCTAAAATCTCACTAGGAAACACATTGACATACTTTCTAAGTATGGGATGACTATTAAGTGTCACCTCCTCCTCATTCTCTCCTAACTCCAAATCATTGACTGTCACTGCAAATAAATGATAGCCCTATTGCACACACCTTCTCAACTACATGGCTGAGATCATCCTCAATGAAATAGGTCTCTAAATCCTAATCACCTCAACCTCACTATTGGAATCATCAACACACTCCACTAACTTGCAACGACAATCAATGACTGCTCTGTGAGCATCTAACCAATCCTTGCCTAATACCACATTGTAAGAACTGAGAGGAATGATTTGAAGATTAACCGTGGTGTCAAGAGATCCAATCCTCAACCTACAACCATGGACAAAGTACTCAGTAGTGAACTTTGCACTGGAAGCTACTTCAACCTGCCACCTATCGTCCTATTGAGAACCCTAGAGGACAAAACTTACACTATGAAAAATGAAGAATTTTTTTTTCTAAGTGCATTGTTGCACAATGAAATTGAACATCACTTTAATTATTTCCTAGGTCCCCTAAGGTGCACAACTGCATTACTTATTTTCCATTATACAAATTACAAAACCAAATAACTTATTAACAATTAAACACTAATCATCATTAAGCATGTCATTAACGCATTACATATGAACATAAGAACCATGTGAAACATTCATTATATAAAATAAAATAATAACTAATCTCTCTTATTTCAAATAACAATTACAATGTCACTTATTACAAAGTTCCTTACATACAAGAGATACATTGATTCAGTTTACATATACAATTGTACAATGATACTTCCTCGAATCTAGTGAGGAGTGCTCAACAATAGGATACAAGATACATGATCTAATACAATACGTATTACAAATATATTGATCAAACTCCTAGAAATAGGTGCAATGCTGAAGACAATGTATCAGATGAGATCGCCACATCATGAACATAAGGGGAACCCAATGGAGAACATTACATGTTCCACCCTACCATGTGAATCCAAAGATTCACCCCCCGTGCTATGAGGTACAAAGGGCCCCACCAACTAATAAACATGGACTAGATATCACAAGGTAAACAAAACTTACAACACAAGACGAACACATCAATGACCATACTTCCAGAGGTACGTAGATACACAAAGAAAAACTACAAGTAAAAAAAAACTCATGGTTGTCGTAGGGGAAGCGTCATCACATAACTAGACATAGGTTATCCAAGTAGTCTTCCTAGGCCCTGACCCCCATCCTGGGTTATCTTGGTAGCCTCTACCAAACTCTGGCCCCTCATGCCGACTTATGTGGAATCAACCTACTTCTTGTGGAGAAAAAGTAGTTTATTATGCCATTCCAGGCCTTCCCAACTCACCTCAAACCTATATGGGCACTTGAGGCTGAGCAAGATACAACTTATCTTGGTTAATGTTTTAGCTACCCTTTCCCCCTAGTTAATTTTAAAGTTATCACTTGTTAAAAAACTTCCACATGGGTAATCCACGTGCCCCTTTGTGCGTCGGCCCCCATTGTAAGCCACTTCCCCCTACTAACCACCGAAAAACCATAGAAACAGAAAACAAGGCCACTTGCATGACTCAATACACAAATGAAACACAATGCGAGGCATCGCCCATCCTGCATACAAATCCATAAAATTAATCACAAAGACCAATATAACGTACAAGCTGAATGACCATCACGAACATAATCAAGATTGTTTTTCATATCATGGTAAATTAAGAAATCCATCTAGAGGTAATACCTAGCCTCTAGAAACTATCAGTCCCAATCACAAAATAACTTAAGATGAAAAAAATTCCATGATTCATTCTACACTCTTTTCATCTCCAAAACCAACCACTATCAGTACTACCACAATATATCAAATGAGTTCAAGAAGACTACTTTGTGTTACAATGTATTCATTTCATGATCATAGCCAATTAATCATCCTTAATGGTATTCTCTTGTATTGTACACTAACTTTTATTAATCTCAATGAAATTTCATTTAACCTTCAAGTCTCAATATCCTTAAATAATTTTTCTAAGTCAAATTTATTTCTCTAAGTTGAATTTACATAAATGGGAGATATGTCATGATTCTAGCCATATTATAAATATACTAACTGTACACATATATGTATATATATAATAATTAATATATACATATTTTATTTATTAAATTAAGAAAAATTGAAAATTATAAAGATAAAGTGGCAGTCTCAATATATAAATCTATTCATTAAAAACCTGAGTTTACGACTACAAAAAAATCAATAGACTCTGTATTTATATATATTTGATTATATACACTCATTAAAATCAGATTCAAAGATTGTATTGGTAAATTGAGAAGCACCGAAGTTTGGTTAGCAAGAGAAGGCCCAGTTATGTGCTTATTCACATAGCATACCTTCTTTTTTTTGTAACCGAACCATAGCATCCATACAAAGATCTAAAATTTTCGGTGGTCAGTTGGAAATTACATGCAGTGAATAGGGAAAGACATGAAATTAACATGACAATTAACAATAACATGCAAAACAATTTCAAAGATAATATATATCTTATTAACTACTTATCCACAAGAGTTTGCTGCACATATCGACCCGAATGTTACTAACTCCACCCAACACAATTTGCATCCATCAAAGTTGATGATGAGATCTAATTACAATGCTCTATGGAACACACTCAGCTAAAGTAGGAGGATATGATATACATTTAATAATGATTGAACACAAAGTACACACTGATTCAAATACTTAATTGGAAATTAGTAAATAAGAGATGGCAGCCACAAAGATTCTATAGGGACAAGTAGCGTTATTTCTTGACTGTTTGAGAAGCATAGACCGGTATATGGATTCACATCTTGATTTGGCTACAGCCTAGATTAGTGAAAAGGAGAAGTTTCAGGCTTTTAAATTTTTAAGTTATTCATATGTCAACATAATACATAGATCATTGTGGCTGGTTAACAAATGTAACATGCTTTAAGAAAGTGGATAACATTCAATCAATATTAAATGTACATGGATACCATGCGGTTCTTATATAATGTATAGAGATTTAAACTAAATGCTAATATAATTTAGTCAACCAAATTCATGGGCGCAAGGACAGATCGACAGAAAAATTATCACTTGATTCAACTAACAGAGGGGAAAATACGACACTTGAGCACTCAAGTTCAACTTAAGAAGAAACTCCAAAGTGGCATATGTAGGGGTCTAAATTTCCACAAAAGAATTCACCATACCCACAACGACAAAAATCTTGTTAATACCTGTACAACAAACCATTAGAAAGACTCCCATAGTACGATGGGAAAAACTAATCTAGAAGACCGCTCAAACCTACCTTTGTCTAATGAATACAAGGATGCATATAATAGTTAAAGTTTTCCCACTTATAAGAGGTTTAATGATATTCCACATCAAGATTCAAGCACCATTGTCTTGCATACCATACGTTTGATTATATACTATGCTTAGAGGAAGTTTGTGATTCCTATCTAATGTATGTCTAAATGAAAGAAAATAGAGGCTACAACACTGTATGACACTCGAAATAAAATAAAATGATCAACCCTATCACACGTCTCAGACATGACTCCAAGATCATTCCAACAAGTATCAACCGATAGCATGAAAATGGTTAAATGACCACACGGAAATGAAACGACACCAACAGACTTACTGAGGGGGTGCAACAAAAAAAATTCATCCTTGAAAAGGATGATGGCTCAAAGTGGGGGACCCAGTGTACCTCCCATCAATAGCTCCATTGGGCTCTGGAATGCTTAGACCTGATAAACAGGTGGAGTCGATGCCCCATACCTGTAGCCTATAGCAAAATGAATTGTTGAGCATGTACATATAGAAATCACCAGTCACACCGTGATGGGGAAATCACAGAGTCACAAGGTGCTTGCAAGTGAGTGATGTAACACTGTCCCCATCACTGACACATAACAACTAATATCAACACATGAATGCATACATCTAAAATAACATCATATCCAACATATTCAAATAAACAATTAACTATTTTGCAAAATATTGCATAAGTAAAAGGCATCAAATATCACAATTCCCTTAACATCATTAAACCAGACATCATAATGTCATCAATATCACTAAGCTAAGCGTCATAATATTATCAAATGATCATAACATCTACTCATCAAAATATCACCATGTCTGAAAAGAATCCAATAGTCATAATGTCTAACAAGCAGTAACATAGAGTCAACAAAACATCATATAGTCTAGATGAAATCCAAAATGTTGTCTGAACATAAGCAAAATGAGGGGCATCACATCCTCCCCCTAGGACTAGGCTTACTCCTAGAATCCTATAAATAGATACAGATAAAGCTCCCTCATCCTGGAAGAATCCTCCTAGGTAGTTGAAGCCTCATCGTTTGAATCCCACTGGACCCTAACTTGCTCTATGTCTCGTCCTTTGAGTGTGAGTCTCTGGTGTTGAATTATTCCTACGAGCTCAAAAGCTAGCTATTCATCCTCTACCTGTAATGCATTCCAATTAAGGACGTGAGATATATAAGGATAATATGGTCTAAGTACTAATTACAACACTCTATGGTGCGCACTTAGCTGAAGCAGGAGGATATGATATATGTTTAATAATGATTGAACACAGAATACACACTGATTCAAATACTTAATTAGCAATCAGTAAATAAGAGATGGCAGCCACCAAGATTCTATAGGGATGTGCAGCGTTATTTCTTGACTGTTTGAGCAGCACAGACCGGTATATGGATTCACATCTTGATTTAGCTACGGCCTAGATCAGTGAAAAGGAGAATTTTCAAACTTTTAAATTAGTAAGTTATTCATATGTCAATGTAATACAAAGATCATTGCGATTGGTTAACAAATCTAACACGCTTTAAGAAAGTGAATAACATTCAATCGATATTAAATGTACATGGATACCATGAGGTTCTTATATAACGTACAAAGATTTAAACTAAATGTTAATATGATTTAGTCAACCAAATCCATGGGCACAAGGATAGATCGACGGAAAAATTCTCACTTGATTCAATTGACATAGGGGAAAAGACGATAATTAAGCACTCAAGTTTGACTTAAGAAGAAACTCCAGAGCGGCGTATGTAGGGGTCTAAATTTCCACACAAGAATTCACCATACCCACAGTGACAAAAAGGTTGTTGATACCTGTACAACAAACCATTAGAAACACCCTCACAGTACGATGGGCGACACTAATCCAGAAGACCACTCAAAGCTACCTCTGTCTAATGAATACGAGGATGCATATAACAATTAAAAGTTTCCCATTTATCAAAGGTTTAATGATATTCCACATCAGGATTCGAGCATTGTGGTCTGGCATACCATACGTTTGATTATGTAATAGGTTTAGAGGAAGTTTGTGATTCCTATCTAATGTGTGTCTAAATGAAAGAAAACAGAGGTTGTGACACTGTATGACCTTGAAGATACAGCCATGGCTAAGTAGCCCATATTCCTCAGTTGGTTGAAGCTATATGCTACCAAATACAGATTTTAATAAGAAATCTTACATATATACTAAGCCAGACATCGGTGGAATTAGTAAGGCGAGATAGAAACTTCAAGGCTACAATTATATCGAAGACTTTGTTACAAGATTCATCACAACCATCAAGAAAATAATCAAAAACTTTGGAAATGCAAGAAATTCATTTAGCTATTATTCATACATTAGATTGCAACACAGATGGTTTTAACAAATCTTGAATTATAGATACCCAAATCATTAAAAAATTGAAAAAAGGGAAAGAACCTGGTTATTCGAATATCTGGGTGAAGAAGTTGCCGGTCCAATCTTCTTTTCCAACACTTTTATATACAACTACCTGATTCTTTTTTGTTTTACAACACTGTTAGAAAAATTATTCTCCAACTTCCAAACAAAAATTATAGAGCTTCCCCAAAATCCAAAAAAAAATTCCCCAAGAATGCAGAAAGAAGTTTTTTTTTCCCAAAAAATACCCTAAAAACTTTACGAAAAAACCAAAAAAATAGAATTCATTTCTTTTCTTCTGGGAGCAATAAAATCAATTGCCCCTGTGGAGTTAACTCCACTTCACTTGATTACTCCTCCAATACTTTTGCTTACCTTCATTTCTGAGAGTTTTTCCATTTCAAGATTTGTTTAATTAATCTCTCACTAACTTGGCATACAATATGCCTTTATTTCATTAATTTATTATATTAAATTTCTTATAAATATATTTTTACAAGCATATTAGCATATTGATATATATGTATATGTATATGTGTGTGTATGCACACATTTATATATATGTATTTATATTGTTTAAATATTCTATTTAAGAATTATCGCTTAACTTAATAAAATTTAATTTCATAACTGTATACGCATAAAAATGGTCATGTCTATAATCCTGGCAATTAATTAAATATTTATTATTTAATTAGTTTTCTAAAGTCCTCTACATATAATTAAATTTAATTAATTTAATTATATTGTTCATTCATCTTATTCTTCTTTCGTAATTAAATAAATTTATTTTATTTAATTATTTTTCATATGTCCACTTAATTAATTAAATAAATACATTATTTATTTAAATTAATTATCATTGTTTGAATTTAAATTAAATCTTTTGATTTAATTAAGTTTAAATATTTCTCTTTCTTCTATTTTAATTTCTTCTTCTAATTAATTAAATGTTTCATCTAATTAATTTCATAAATGTGATTTAATTAAATAAATCTTATTTAATTAAATATCTTATGCTTTCTTTCTAAAAACACAACTAGATATTTTATTATCTTTTGTTTTCTTCTCATATCATAATTAAATATTTTATTTAAATATGAGATTTACTTTCTTCGAAAACCCTAATTAAAGCTTTATTCTTATCACAAACTTTCTTCTACTTTAAAAGCTTAGTTAAATATTTCATTTAATTAAGAAAAAGTTGAATTTCGTCCACAAATAAATAATTGAATTTTTAATTCATTATTTATCAGCTTTTAAATCTTTCTTTTATTATTTTAAAGAAAGATGATTTCTTATCTTCTTATCTTTTCCTCTTTCATAAAAATTGAAAAATCTTGTTTTTAGATTTCTTTTATTTTCTCTTCAATTTCATCCTTCTTCAGCCATTCGATCTGCAGGAATTATCACAACCGTTAATCAAGACAGCCAATCAAAATCATTCGAAAAACTCTATAAATACCTATGTGAATCCAAGCATTGATAAGAGGAAATTAATTAGAGTACATGCATTTAATTCATTTAGTATTCATTTATCATAGCATCATGGTTATTTCAAGCATATTAGTCTTATTTCATATCGTAGCTTAACCTTGCATCATGCATCATCTTTGAATCTCGTTCTTTAGAAAGACAGTTTGTTGAGCCTAGCCTACAATCTGAGAACAAAAGCTGGAATCGACAAAAACACTAAAGATAGAGGACGATAGGACGACAATCGAAGCAGAATACTAAGTTTGCATTTACTTACTTCTTTCGTTCTGTTTTGATACAATGTCTTATCGGTGTGCTTAAATAGTATTTTATTTCAATTCATTTACGCATATTATTTTTGACCACACATTAAATGGCGCCCACCGTGGGGCACATGCCCCTATTTTAGACTTCTTTCTTGCAGGTTTTCTTGCAGGTTTTCCTTGCAGATTTTCTGACGTCCGACAGTGCATCTGGGAGATCCAATTTTTTTTATTTTGCAGGTACTTCAGCGCATCTGAAGACTGTTTCGATGCATGTGGGAATTTCTGCGGCGCATCAGGGAAACAGAGCGGCGCATATGGGCATTTCTACAGAGCATATCGGGGTTTAGTTACTGCATATAGGACTTTCTTTAACGCATTCAAATATGTTTCAGAAAAATTAAAAAAAAATAAAAATTTGCATTTAGATTAGCGAATATAGGTTATGTTTTAGCGCATCTGGGTAACAGAGTTGCGCTCCTAGATTTTGTTATTGATTTCTATTATTGCGCATTTAGGTTCTGTTATAGCGCATATAGGTTCTATTTTCGCGCATCTGAGTAACAGAGTGGCGCATCTGGGTTCTGTTTTAGCGCATTTAAGTGACAGAGTTGTGCATCTGGATTGTAACACAGATTCTGAGTCTGACGCCTTCCACAGACAAAATTTCTTTCTTTCTTTCTTGCTGGATTTAAAATGAATCAATCTAGGGTAGCCACCACACCTTTATCATGCAGTTAAAATGAACCCCATGTCTGTTGTGAAGCAAAATCTTCACTTAGATTAAATCATTTTGATTTTGGTGCTCCTAAAATGAATCTGTCTACTCTTATTGACTGTGTTTGAAAGTGGTAGGTGATTATGCTCTCACCCTGTGCAAACTAGGTGATCAGAAAACCAGACCCACTTTTCCCTGTGTAACCTTGACTTGATAATCGAAGTATCCTCTCCCCTTGCGCACTTGTGAGATCCTAGGTGCAAGAGAAATGGTTATTGACTCTAGAAATTGGGCCTGCCTGGGGATTTCATCACCCCAACACGACTCAAACCGGTAACGGAGCTAAGGCCAAGCTACCTCCAACCGGTATATAAATGTAAATCTTAAGGGAAAACCTAAGGTTGCTTGTGCGGATGTGTCATACGGACGGAGTAGTACTCCCTTAAACCCTGTTGAGCTTAACCTCTTCAGGAGTGCCACCTTAATGGTGATTAATCTCTTGCCCCATGTATGGCCACTCAAACGGGGTCTCGAACTAAAAACTCTTGTGTAGTAAGCCAAAATCCTTCTATTTGCTAGCGCAGCACCGGTCGGTGTGAAGGCATCCACACTTTCGCAGTTTGTAGTAGAGGTGATCAGCCACCATGGGAGTTTCATGGGGGTTGGAAGCTTGGTTGGCCTGAGAAGAGAGTGCACTGTAAGGGGGAGCCTGTGCAGCCAAGCTTCTGAATTCACACGCTACAGATATGCGGTTACATGGAATCGAGCGGATATTGTCCTAGCCTAACCTAGGTTGTGCTTGTCTTATTCTGTGCTTGGTTACGATCAACTTAAATCAGACTGTTTGCTGTGCTTTCAAAAAAATTTAATTCGGATAAAGGATCATCCAAAAAGAACATGAAAAACTTCAGCTGAAAATTTTCAAAACTGGTCAAAAACTGCCTTGGAAAACTATTTTAGTGCATCTAGGAAAAACTACAGCGCATATAAACTCTGTTCTGGCGCATCCACTGGCTGTTTCAGCGCATTTGAGTCATCTTTTAGCACATTTAGGGAAACTGTTTTAGCGCATCTGTGCTCTGTTTCTGCGCATTCAAGGTATTCTGCAGCGCATTTGATTCTTTCTCCAGTGCATATACCTATTTCTGCAGGGCATTTAGGAAACAGAATAGCGCTTTTAGGTTTCTGTCAAAATTTTTACACAGACCCGAATCTCTGAGATTTCTCTCCCATGTTGAGAAAGTGGAAATCAACCAAGTTCACCAAAAAATCAATCTTCAATAGGATCAAGAAGCCCAAAACGAACTTAAGTTACAAAGAAACCTTAGACCGCAGAGGATTTTTGTATAAGAGTCAACACGTCTTACTCCATTATCGCACATTTCTCCATAGATACCAAGACTACATTAGAGGATTTACTGATGATTACGCTGTGGAACCTTTGTCTACTCAAGCTTATTATCAAAGATTAGCATTATCTCAACATCACAATCTTGATCAACCTCTTGAGTTTGAGAATATACCACAACCTTCAATTGAATACTCAACGCACCCTAGTCAAATCCTTCAGTAACCTTCGATCATATCCTAGGATTTCTTACATATGTCTATTTTTACAAGATCTCAACACAACAAACTAGGAGAAACATCTCAACAAAAAACTCCCACCCACAACATTCAAGAAGAAGGTGAACGTGATAGTCCTCTTTTTAGTATGAATCGCAATCCTCTTTTCAGTGATGACAATATGGCTGATAGAGAGGAAAATCCATTTCATAAGAACAAAGACATGAACAAAACTCCCATAGATAGTGATGATGAGCAAGAACTTCATATTAGAGAGGCTGAACAAGACCCCAAGTTTCTTAAAGCCCTTGAAAAAATTCTACAACGTGACAAAGAAAAGTATTTCCTCTTCTTAGCTGATCAAGGAGCTAAATTGCCTAAGGATTTTGATACTGAGAAGTTAAAGAGCAAAGAAGAAGAAACATCCCCATCTGATTTTACTATTCTTACACAACAGTTTAAAGCACTCCAAGGACAAGTCAAAGAGTTACAAGGGGGGACCACAACAAAGAAATACACTCTTGATGACATATGTCCTTATCCTTTTGATAGAAGTCTCAACATGATTCCATTTCCTAAACATTGTGAAATTCCCAAATTTGATCGTTATAATGGGAAATCGGATCCAATTGACCACGTTAGAGACTTTCGAAACATGACATTGGAATTCGCCCACGAGGATACTTATTTATTACGATTGTTCCCTCGGAGCCATGGAGTTAACTCTATGGAATGGTTATCCAAGATTGATCTTTGCAAAGTTGCACAAAAACCTGGTGAACCTTTCACTGCTTTTCTTCAAAGATGGAGAAGAATGTTCGCTAGGTATCCCCCTCATGTTCCTGAAAAGGAAAAAATGGTTACTTTCATCAACAGCCTAAATTCATAAATGAGCTATTGCTTAAATCTACATTGTCCACCCTCCTTTGAGAAATTGATTGAAGATGCCATCACCATCGAAAGTGCTTTAGTCAAAAGAGGGACAATAAAACTTGACAGGGATAATCCTAGCTCATCCAACCATCACAACAATCAAGATAAGTCTAAATTTTGGACTCGCAACAAAAACATTGTAAACGATGGTGTTGTAGATGCAAATCATGTCACATCTAAGTCGTTTGTTCTAAGTGCTCCCAATACTACTCAAAAAAATAATTACAACAATGTCAATTCAGTCACGAATCAAGGAAACAATTTTCCTCCTCCAACAAACAACAATCAGGGGACAGTCAACAACCAAAACTATCGTGGGAACAACAACAACAACAACACTTTAGGGAATACCTCAAACACAAACCCACAACGCTATTCATTTTTCCCTAATAGAAGAACTTTCACTCCACTAGGACAATCCTTGGAATCTGCTTTCAAAGAGGTTATGGAAAAGAATGTCCTTATGTTACCACCGCAACGTAATTATGAACCTAGTGTAAAACCTCCATCATGGAATGAAGCTTATTTTGGTGACTACCATAGGTGCAGAGGTCATCGTACAAACAACTGCCAAGCTTTGAAGCATGCTATTCAAGACCTAATTGACAAGGGCATTATCACAGTAGAAGGACAACAAAAATCCAATGAAGATCACCAAGCATTTCGAAACCCTTTACCGAATTATCAAAAGGGAGAGTCTTCAGACAAAAATGTGAACCAACTTGATAACAATGTAATCCGTCACCTCTATACAGACGATGAGCGAATCAATGTTATAAAAATCAAGGAGAAAGTAGACAATGGACAAGTTAATGTCACAACGAGAGCACAGGCTAAAGTTGTCTTGAAAGGTGCCTCTTCGAAATCCACTGAGACCTTCCCTCAACATCAGTATGAATTAGTTAACCAACTTCGAAAAACTCTAGCCCAAATCTCCATTTTAGAACTTCTGAAGATTTCCCCTGCACATAAGGAAATTTTAGACAAAGCCCTTTTTGAGACAACTGTATCCACGGATTTGGATGTGAACCGATTTCAAGCCATGGTAGGACATTTGTCCTCACCCACATGTCTTTCATTCTCTGACAAAGATGATGTTTCCATGACTCATCCCCACAATTCATCATTATACTTAGAGGTCATGATCCATCAATTTCGTGTTAAACGTGTCCTAATAGATGGAGGGGCTGGTTTAAATATATGTCCCTTGAAGGTGGTTCAAGCTTTAGGATTTTTAGAAGACTACATTGATCCTAGAAGGAAGATTACTATAAAATCCTATGATGATGAGGAAAGAACGTCTAAAGGTCTAATCATGCTACCAATCAGAGTGGGACCTGTTATCAAAAATACCTTTTGTCAAGTTTTAGACCGGGATCTTGCATACAACATCTTGTTGGGTCGTCCATGGATTCATGAAATGCAAGCTGTTCCGTCCACTTACCATCAATGTCTTAAGTTTCCATATGACGGACAGGAAATCACTATATCAGCAGATAATTCGAACATCCAAACTTGTGCCAATGTCAAAATTAGTCAGGATACTTTGGTTCCAAACAATCGAGAAGCACCTCTTAATACTTCTCCTAAGAATGATCCACACATCAGTCAATTAGCCAGAAGCTTTGACAAGAAACTGCAGTTTAAGGAAAGTGGAGTTGGGGAATATTCTCTTTGTCTTGCTAATCTACCTACATCACCTCGATCACATGGACAACCTTCTATTACACAATAGATATCAGTAGCATCAACATCAGTACAACTACAAACAGAACCAACTACCAAGTTCAATGGACAATTTATCAAAGAGAAATTCCCTATGGGGGATCTTGAAGATACAGCAATTCTGAATTGGCTTTATAAGGATGAAGATGAAACAGTTCTACATGTCACCTTACCAACTGACAGATATGGGAAAGGATATTCCATCATGCAAAAGATGGGATATGACAATGGTCCTCTTGGAAAAATAAAAGAAGGCATAGTTGAGCCTATCCATCTTCCAGGGCTTGCTGCATATGATAAAACTGGACTAGGCTATGAGGCTACCCCACCCAAACAATCACAAGGTAATGTTTTTACACTGCAAGAAGGTTCTGATACAAAAGAGGCATGTTTGGCATCAATCCTGAATTTCATAGAAAATAACTCTGATACAGATTCTGCTGAATATGAATGGGATACCATCCACGATGATGAATTTTGGAGAGACAAAGAGGTAGATGTCATACACAAGTATACGCCCACTTTAATCAAAGGAGAAGGTTCAGGGTCCCGACCACAAGAATCTGAACCACACCGCAACTCTGAGTCTAGTGATACTGAGTCGGATTTTAACGAAAAAGACTATCAGGAGAATAGTACCATCATTGACCTACCTCATACCTCGGATCCTACCGATAACTCTGTCTTGACCCTAACCATCATCGATTTCACACGACCAAATGACTTGTTACCTTTAATCCATCCTGATCTCATTGACTGGAATCTAACCGAATCTATTGATATACCTATTTTTCCAAATGACGAAGCTATCATAAACTTCCTTTCCACATATGATGTAAATGATTGTTCCACTAGCAATTTTCGGTATGAAGTCTTTAATCAGGAGAGTGTCAAGTCTCCTAGCTGCAAAAATGAAAATAAAGAAAAATGATCTAGTGGTGAAAACCAGAATCTGGCAGTACTAGATCAAACAAAAGATAAAATAAAGAGCGTATTAGATGGTGAAAACCTTTTTAAGGCACCAGCTGATGGGACTCTTGACACTCTCCCGGAGCATTATCATGAGCGATCACCCATCTTGATCGAGCCTACAAAGGAAATCAATATTGCAACTACAGATAATCCAAGGATTCTACAGCTAGCTGAATCAATGACAGATAAAGAAATCCCAGAGTTCATGAATTTTCTCAAAGAAAATCAAGTTAATTTTGCTTGGTCATATGCAGGCATGCCAGGTCTTGACCCTAATCTCATAATGCATCATTTTTCTATCAAACTAGGAGCTAAACCAGTAAAACAATAACTCAAAAAAATGAATCCTCATGTAGCACTACTAGTTAAGGAAGAACTTAAGAAGCTCCTCGATGCAGGCTTTATAAGATCAATTGCCTATGCAGAATGGATCTCCAATATTGTACCAGTAGCAAAGCCAGATAAACGCATTAGAGTATGCACCGATTTCAGAGATCTTAACAAAGCTTTCCCTAAGGATGACTTTCCGCTTCCAAATATTGACACTATAGTTGATTTAACAGCTGGCCATGCCATGTATTCATTAATGGATGGTTTCTCTGGTTATAACCAAATAAAGATTGCACCAGAAGACCAAGAGAAAACAACTTTCACTTGTCCGTGGGGAACATACTGTTGGAATGTCATGCCTTTCGGCTTGAAGAATGTTGGGGCTACTTATCAAAGAGCTATGACTACGATCTTCCATGACATGATGCACACATTCATGGAAGATTATGTAGATGACATATTGGCAAAATCATACACCAGAGAAGGACACCTGGAAATACTGTCAAAAATATTTACCAGATTGGAAAAATTCAAAGTTCGCCTAAATCCTAAGAAATGTGTTTTTGGGGTCACATCTGGAAAACTTTTAGGATATATTGTTTCAGAAAAGGGAATTGAAGTAGATCCTGCTAAAGTTCAGGCAATCATGGATATGCCTCCCCCAAAGAACATCATTCAATTAAGATCATTACAAGGGTGACTTCAATCCATCAGAAGATTCATTACGCAATTGGCTGACAAAAGTCTACCGTTCACACATCTCCTGCATAAGAATGTTCCTTTCAGATGGGATGACAAATGTGAAATGGCATTTCAAAAAATCAAGCAGTACCTAATGAATCCACCAGTGCTCGTATCACCAAATCCGGACAAACCATTGATCCTCTATATTGCCGCAACCGAAACATCCTTGGGGGCATTATTAGCACAAGAAGACCATGAAGGGAAGGAACGTGCAATCTATTACATTAGCAGAACACTGACAAGTCATGAACTTAACTACACTTTCATTGAGAAGGCTTGTTTAGCAGTAGTTTTTTCCTCACAGAAATTCAGACATTACATGCTAACTCATACAATCAATCTTATTTCAAAAATTGATCCACTCAAGTATCTACTAAGTAAAGCATCACTAACAGGAAGGTTAGCAAAATGGGTCATGATTTTGAGTGAGTTTGACATCCAATACGTTGATCGCAAAGCAATCAAGGGACAAGTTATTGCTGATCAACTAGCAGACGCTCCTCTACAAACAGAGCACCCCTTACACATTGAATTTCTAGATGCTGATGTTTTCACGGCAGACTCTAAGCAGCTATGGTCCTTATACTTCGACGGTTCTTTTACTCAACATGGATCGGGGGCAGGCATTCTCTTTGTCACCCCTCAAGGACATACCATTCCTCGGTCATATAGGCTAATGTTTCCATGCACCAATAACATAGCCAAATATGAAGCACTCATCACTGGACTAAAGACAGCATTGGACTGGAGGATTACCGAGCTACAAGTTTATGGTGACTCACAACTAGTTATTAATCAAATCAATGATGATTATCAGACTAAAGATGACAAGTTGTTGCCATACAAAAAGATGATTGATGACTTCAAAAAGTACTTTGTGGACATTCGGTTCACACAAATTCCAAGGATTGATAACAAAGCGGCTGACGCTATGGCTACGATCGCCTCATTGGTACAACTCCCAAAAAAATAGACTCGCTATGAATTTCTAGTGGAACAATTATTTACACCTGCCTATGACACACCTGAAAGCCAAATTATCTGCCACCTGGTAGGATCCGATTCACCCTGGTATGGTAAGATTTATTCCTACCTAAAAGACGACACTTTACCGCCTGACTTATCCCGCAACCAAAAACGTAACTTTATCCGACAATCTTCTCGATATACCCTTATCGCTGATACCCTTTATCATTGTGGTCTTGATGGTACTTTACTTCGATGTCTTGAACGTGACAAATCCGACAAAGCTTTACAAGAAGTTCATGGGGGAATTTGTGGTACTCATTCGAGTGGACTAACCTTATCCAAGAAATTGATTAGAATGGGTTACTACTGGCCTACAATGGAGAGGGAATCATTCACTTTTGTTAAAACCTGCTCAAAATGTCAGATTCATGGGAATCTTATTCATGCTTCTGCACAAGAACTTCACTCATTCACACCAACTTGGCCATTTTCTCAATGGGGGTTAGATCTAGTAGGGAAAATTCATCCTTCATCCTCAAATGGGCATAAGTTCATCATCACAGCAACAGAATATTTCACTAAGTGGATTGAGGCAATACCTCTCTCTAAAGTCACCGGAAAACAAATTTCATCCTTTATACTCAACTACATTATTTGTCGATATGGTATTCCTAATGCTATTATTACAGATAATGGTTGACCTTTTAAGAATCAGGATATTGATGAGCTTTGTGAAAGATTCCATATTCAGCATAGCTATTCAACGCCTTACTATCCACAAGGGAATGGCCAAGCAGAAGCCTCAAACAAGACTATACTAAAGATTTTGAAGAAGACTGTCAATGACTCAGGGAAGGATTGGCATGTTCAACTCAATCCCACCTTGTGGGCTTACAGAACTAGTGTCCAAACGCCGATAGGAGCAACACCTTTTGCCCTCGTCTATGGAGCAGAAGCCATATTGCCTTTAGAAGTTGAAATCCCTTCACTAAGGGTATCACTAAAAGGTCTCATAACAGATGATGAATATAGAGTTTCCCAACTACAAGAGTTGGAACTTCTAGATGAAAAGCGACAGAGAGCAGCTGACCATTTGAAAGCATACCAACAGATGATGTCTCGCAGCTATAATCACAAAGTAAAGCCACGTACCTTTCAGGTGGGTGATCTAGTTCTGAAAGAGAACCCATGCAATCAACAAGACATAGAAAAGAAAGGAAAGTTTGAACCAAATTGGCTAGGCCCTTACGTTGTTATTGCAGTCTACGATTCGGGAGCATACAAGTTATCAACGCCAGAAGGAGACCTGTTTGATGAACCCATTAACAGTATGCATCTTAAGAAATATTATGTTTAAGTCAGAAAAAGTCCTGAAGAAATACAAAAATAGCAGAAAAAGTCCTGAAGAAATCCAAAAACAGCAGAAAAAGTCTTGAAGAAATACAAAAGCAGCAGAAAAAGTCATGAAGAAATACAAAAACAGCAGAAAAAGTCCTGAAAAAAATTCAAAAACAGCGAAAAATACAAAAAAATCAAAAAATAAAAAATAAAAAAATGTCATAGGGTGAAAACCTGGCAAACAGGTAGTCTATTGACAGAAAAATACAAAAAAACAAAAAGAAATCAGAAAAATGCAATAAATACAGAAAGTGAAAATCTGGCAAACAGGGGCTATCTGTACCTCTCCATCTATTAGTTCCTGTTTTGCACTTTGGCTTTTTAGCTTTTCTTCTTTCCGCATCCTTTTCCGCATCTTAGGGTTATAATCGCATCATCCTGCCGTCATTTTGCCTAGAGTGATAACACGTCTTACCATGGCTTGATCATTGTACATATTCCTTTCCGCAAGTTGTGTCAATAAACAGAGCAAAAACTCAACTGGGGGCACTTAACTTTCAGAGCATACTAAAATAGCTAGACTATGACATAGGATCCGATCATGCCAACAATCAACTCATGCGAAACATTATTCGATCATCAAGCCTTCTCATGAAACACTTTTCGGCAGATACCATATCATTGTCTAATTGGATGATCCAAAAATCTAAATAATGTATGAAATAACAGTATTACATGTTTGCCCAAAAGTTGTTTGATTTTCGATATCATTACTCTGGAGCACACTCAATGATGTATTGAACTAGAGTGGCAAGGAACGAGAATGATTTTTATGTCTGCTGTCTTGAGATTAACGGTCAATTTGATGCAAATATGTCACAGGACGTGATGACTAAAGCAATATCATCGATGACAGTTCCACATTTGCATCAGAAGGGTGGTTAATCTTTGTCTGTTTATGCAAGAAATGCTCAGGTCATCTCGGTTCAATTATACCTCGATGCTTGTGTTCGCTTGCTATATCAAAAATCATGAAAGTTGTACTCTGGTCATCATTGGCGCTAATTTCCCCTCTGATGCTTGTACATACTTCCAACATTTTAAAACGTTCTATGATGATTCAAGAAGGCTTATAACAGGCTCAACAAACTGGTTAGTATCATTTAGTTGCATATTTATTAGATCATTGTATATATCTGCATATTGGATTCACATCAGTGTCTTGAAAGGCTGAATGAAGGCATTAACGGTTGTCATGTAGTTTTGAGCTTTTTTGTGGAGAACATTTGGACAGTTGATTCATTTTCACAGCAATTCATCATTTCATTATCATTTATCATTTATCCGTTCATTCATTTTACCACTATCATTCATCATTTCATTACCATTTATCATTCATCTGTTAATTCATTTTATCACTATCGTTCATCATTTCATTCTCATTTATCATTCATCATTTCATTATCATTTATCATTTATCCGTTCATTCATTTTATCACTATCATTCATCATTTCATTACCATTTATCATTCATCCGTTCATTCATTTTATCACTATCGTTCATCATTTCATTCTCATTTATCATTCATCATTTCATTATCGTTTATCATTTATCCGTTCATTCATTTTATCACTATCATTCATCATTTCATTACCATTTATCATTCATCCGTTCATTCATTTTATCACTATCGTTTATCATTTCATTCTCATTTATCATTCATCATTTCATTCATTTTATCATTTATCCGTTCATTTATTTTATCACTTCATCTTTGTCATTTCGTTATCATTTATCATTCATCCGTTCATTCATTTTATCACTTCATCTTTATCATTTCATTATCATTTATCATTCATCAGTTCATTCATTTTATCACTTCATTTTTATCATCATCGTTTATCTTTTCATTCTCATTTATCATTCATCAGTTCATTCATTTTATCACTATCGTTTATCATTTCATTCTCATTCATCTGTTCATTCATTTTATTACTTCATTTTTATCATTATCATTTATCATTATCATTCTCATTTATCGTGTATCATTTCATTCATTTTATTTTATCATTCATTTCATTTTTTTTTTATCATCATCAATTTTACCATGTCATTCATTCATTTTCATTATCATCACTATCATTTATCATTATCATTATTATTACCATTTTCATTTTTATCATTTTATCATTTTATCATTATCAATTATCATTTGTTATTTGTCATCATCATCTCATTATCATCACATTACCATTACCACATATATCATTATCATCATTAGTATCACATTCACTATCTATCATTTTCATTTCATATTATTCACCTATGCATTTGCTACATAAATTCAAAACTCAACAAATTCATATATACATCATTACAAATCATTGCACCTACATCATAAATCATCCATTTACATCATATCATTAAATCATCCTGCATCATACGATTAGTGTGTAACAATAAGAAAAACATATCAAAATCCATCTCATATCATACATATAACATCCATATCACATCACAAAATGCATAACCATATCATCATCAAAACATCACCACTGCATATCATCGCTCATCAAAATAATCCAAGTGTCAAATGTCCAATGAAGCTAAAGGGTTCAAAACATAATACATAAGACATGATCAAAACTCCATATACATAATCAATCGGTCCCAAACAGCTAGCTGGTGGATGCCCCTGAAGGAGCTGGTCGGGAAGGAGGCGACCTGCCACTTGTAGGTGCATCAGGATCCCGTTGGGGCCCTGTAACCTCTCTGCCATGTGTCGATGTCCGTGATCGGGTCTTGGTCCTACTATATGACCGGGGATAAGGCTCTCGCTGCTCAGGAGGGCATAGCTCCTCATATCGAACTCTGTAATACTCGGCCTCTCTGGCTGCCTCAAATCCCTCTGCAATGGCCTCCCGTAATGAGGTACTCTCTACGGTACCCATAAGCCTCTGAGCCACACCCTCGGCCTCTAGTGCCCGTCGTCTAAGGGCATCCCTCTCTGCTACCAACTGTGTCACCTGGGAATCAGGGGCGGGCATCTGTACCTATACCTGTGCCTGTGCCTGTTCCTGTACCTGTGCCTGTGTCTGTGCTTGTGCAAGCTGTGCCTGTAACTGCACTATAACACTCTGGGCCTGAGCTAACTGACTCTGTAGTTGTGCCTGCTGCCCCTGAAAGGTCTGCAACTGACCCTGCAAGGCATCTATCTGTGCCTCCTGAGAACAGGATGACACCCTAATCACGATCTGAGGTCTGCCACCGGATCTAGCTCATCGAAGAATCTGTGCTCTGCCTAGGTTGTCCAACTTCTGCTATCTCTCCTCATCTCCATCATCCCCCCCATCATCCCCATCATCCGAGCTGTCCTCCTCCTCCCCATCTCCGCTCTCCTCACTCTCCTCTCCCTCCTCCTCCTCTCCTCCGCCCATAGCCTGCTCCCCACTAGCCACATCCCCCTGTATCCCTGCTCATGGCTGTGGTGCTACCCCGATCACTCGAGGCTCATCTGGCACTGTAAACCGTGGAAATGGATGCATATGAAAATACTGTGTGTAATCATCCATCATCCCTGCATCTTGTACCTCTAGCCTGTCGGTCCATACCTCGGGCTATAAGGTGGAATACTCTATATAAGTTGCCTGGTATCCAATGCATGGTCCCCATCCAGGATCCCCCTTGCGCCGCCCATAATGAGCAACACCCTGGGGCATCCCCTGTGTGAATCTAAACTGTCTGAGCACTCGTAATGCTAAAAATCTCTCAATAATAAAGGGCATCCGCCCTATCAGATATCGTGGTCTGCAGACAAAAGGAATCTCTAAATGATCTATCGCCCATGCCTCACAATCTGTGTACGGTCTCCATACCACTGCATCAATATCATCCAAAACCCACCGCCAATACTCTACCTTGCCCAGCTTCTGCTGGACAACTGCACCAGAATATGCATATACATAGGGCCTCCCCGCTGGTCTATCTCTCGTGCAAAGTGGTCTCGTGACTGCAATGTGCTCCCATGCCCAGATCTGTAGCAACGTCACTCCACTCGCCAAACTTGTGGATCCTCTATATACAATCTGATGGAGATCGTGGTATAGGTCATCCAATACACAACTCCCCCAAGCAAACCTCCGTGGCTATGTAATCATCCACTCTAGCATCCTCCCCCAACCAACTATGAATCCCTTCGACCGATGGTCCGGTCCAAGGAAGCCTCCGACAAATGCAGCCAACATAGCAACTAGAGCGAGATACCTGCTAAAATCCTCCCAGTCTATCCAATAACCATATATGCTCGGATCGCCACAAATCCGCTGTAGCGCCGCGGTACCACCAATCTCCTTGTGGTCATAAACCACAAGGGCACCAACAACTGGGATCCCAAGAATCCTGTATACATCCTTGGGTGTCACACTCATCTCACCCGTCGGCAAGTGAAAGGTGTTATGCTCTGAATGCCATCTCTCTGCCAAAGCGGTCAATAACCCCCTGTTGGCCCGAATACCTCGCGGCATGGCCAAAAAAGGTCCCAACCCACAATCTGATATCAACTGTAACTCTGCAGGCGTAAGCTCTCCTATCCACTCCCAACATAGTGGGAACCACTCTCTGATCTGGAGGCTTTTGAAAGCCTCCTATTTTGTTTGATCATCACAAGGACACATCAATCAGACCCATATCACGTGATCTATCTAGCCAACAAAACATATCTATGACCCATATCAACACAATCAAGCAAATTCAATCAATGACCCATATCATGTGCAACATCAATCTATCTGCATATCAAAGCAAGTTACTCTATCATCATATACTATTTGTTTTCTTTTCAGGAATGCAAATTTATCAACACAACATATCATTTTCTATTTGTATTTCAATCATGAATGCGAATTTTTATCTTCATTTTACTATTTTTTTTCTATCACAGAATGCAAATTTATCACACATTTACTCTTTGTTTTTCCATCGCGAGAAGCAAAGTTATCAAACACAAATCAATCAGTCAATCATTTTACTCTTTGTTGTTCGTCACAAAGTTATCAGCTATCTACTCTTTGTTTTCTATTGTGGAAGCAAAGTTATCAGTTCTCTATCAGATTTTCTATCATATCTACATGATGGTATTACAATTCATCTATCTATTGACTAAGGAAGCAATTTAAATCATCATTTTTCATCAAACAAGCGTTCTGTGCAAAATTTCCTAAATGCGCAATTCTGTTGCCCATATGCGCTAAAACCCAGATGTGCTAAAATTTTTCTCATATGCGCTAAACTGTTTCCTCGATGCGCTAAAACTTCAAATGCGCTATTCTATCCCGTGGATGGGCCACTCTAACTCCCATATGCGCAACTCTAGCAATTTTGAAACCCTAGTCCTAAATGCGCAATTTTGTGCCCTAGATGTGCTACAGAATCAATCTAGCCGATCTTTCCCTAGATGCGCAACTCTATCTATCGGATGCGCTAAAGGATCAGTTTTTACCCTATTCCTATATGCACTACGGAATTTCCTATATGCGCTAAAGGATTTGTCGAATGAGCTAAAACTTTTCCTATATGTGCTAAAACGTGCGAAAAAAATGCAGTCTGATCTAAAAAAATGCAAAAAAGCGATCTAAAATGCAAAATTTGACAACATAAACGGTTGGAATCACTCACCGGTGGTCCATACGCAGCTGGTCTCTAGTATCGGCACGCTCGCTCGAATCTATGCCTATGCACTGGGATCTCCATCTCGCCAAGTCACTATCGGAGCTCACTTTTTACTGTAGCAGCAGGGTGAAAATGACACTTCATTTTACCCCTTTTACCTTATAAGGGTCTTTTCGGGTGGGAATTAATGGCATATTATTTTTCATTGGGCCTTCATAATCAGCATCTATCGGGAGCTACATCACTGTTCCCCTATCACTATCAACCTCATCTTCCGTGATTTACCTCCCGAGGGGGCATCATTGACATCAAAAATCAGAAACATATCAGGGGCAAAAAATTTTATTTTCTTTGAAGCAATGCGTTTCACACATCACTTCAAAGAGGGGAAAAATGTATATGCATAAAAATGGTCATGTCTATAATCCTGGCAATTAATTAAATATTTATTATTTAATTAGTTTTCTAAAGTCCTCTACATATGATTAAATTTAATTAATTTAATTATATTGTTCATTCATCTTATTCTTCTTTCGTAATTAAATAAATTTATTTTATTTAATTATTTTTCATATGTCCACTTAATTAATTAAATAAATACATTATTTATTTAAATTAATTATCATTGTTTGAATTTAAATTAAATCTTTTGATTTAATTAAGTTTAAATATTTCTCTTTCTTCTATTTTAATTTCTTCTAATTAATTAAATGTTTCATCTAATTAATTTCATAAATGTGATTTAATTAAATAAATCTTATTTAATTAAATATCTTATACTTTCTTTCTAAAAGCACAACTAGATATTTTATTATCTTCTGTTTTCTTCTCATATCATAATTAAATATTTTATTTAAATATGAGATCTTTTGCTTTCTTCGAAAACCTTAATTAAAGCTTTATTCTTATCACAAACTTTCTTCTGCTTTAAAAGCTTAATTAAATATTTCATTTAATTAAGAAAAAACTGAATTTCGTCCACAAATAAATAATTGAATTTTTAATTCATTATTTATCAGCTTTTAAATCTTTCTTTTATTATTTTAAAGAAAGATGATTTCTTATCTTCTTATCTTTTCCTCTTTCATAAAAATAGAAAAATCTTGTTTTTAGGTTTCTTCTATTTTCTCTTCAATTTCATCCTTCTTCAGCCATTCGATCTGCCAGGAATTATCACAATCGTTAATCAAGACAGCCAATCAAAATCATTCGAAAAACTCTATAAATACCTGCGTGAATCCAAGCATTGATAAGAGGCAATTAATTAGAGTACATGCATTTAATTCATTTAGTATTCATTTATCATAGCATCATGGTTATTTCAAGCATATTAGTCTTACTTCATATCGTAGCTTAACCTTGCATCATGCATCATCTTTGAATCTCGTTCTTTAGAAAGACAGTTTGTTGAGCCTAGCCTACAATCTGAGAACAAAAGCTGGAATCGACAAAAACACTAAAGATAGAGGACGATAGGACGACAATCAAAGCAGAATACTGAGTTTGCATTTACTTACTTCTTTCGTTCTGTTTTGATACAATGTCTTATCGGTGTGCTTAAATAGTATTTTATTTCAATTCATTTACGCATATTATTTTTGACCACACAATAACAGATTTAATTTAATCCTTAAATTTAATTAACCAAACCTTCCAAAGTGACACTCAAAATAAAATAAAATGATCAACCCAATCACACGTCTCAAACATGACTTCAAGATAAGTCCAACAAGTATCAACCAACAACATGACAAAGGTTAAACGACCACATGGAAATGAAACGACACCAGTAGACTTACTGACGGGGTGTGACAATAGAAATTCATCCTTGAAAATGATGATGGCTTAAAGTGGGGGACCTAGTGTACCTCCTATCAATAGCTCCATTGGGCTTTGGCATACTTAGACCTAATAAATAGGTGGAGTCGATACCCTGTATCTTCAGCCTACAACAAAATGAAGTGTCGAGCATGTACATATAGAAATCACCAGTCACACCATGATGGGGAAATCACAGAGTCGCAGGGTGCTTGCAAGCGACTGATGTGACACTGTCTCCATCACTAACAAATAACAACTAATATCAATACATGAATGCATACATCTAAAATAAAATCATATCCAACATATTCAAATAAACAGTTCACTAATCTGCAAAATATTGCATAAGTAAAAGGAATCAAATATCACAATGCCATTAACATTTTGAAACCAAACATCATAATGTCATCAATATCACTAAGCTAAGCATCATAATATTATCAAACGGTATTAACATCTACTCATCAAAATATCACCATGTCTGAAAAGAATCCAACAGAGTCATAATGTCTAACAAGCGGTAACATAGAGTCAACAAAACAACATCATACAGTCTAGATGAAATCTAAAATGTTGTCTGAACAAAAGAAAACTAAGGGGGAATCACATCCTCCCCCCTAGGACCAGGCTTACTCTTGGAAGCCTATAAATGGATATGGATAAAGTTCCCTCATCCTACAAGCATCATCCTAGGTAGTCAAAGCCTCATCGTTTGGATCCCACTAGACCCTAACCTGCTCTATGTCCCATCCTCTGAGTGTGAGTCTTCGATGTTGAATTATTCCTACGGGCTCCAAAGCTAGTTTCTTGTGCTCTACATGTAATTCATTCCAATTGAGGACGTGAGATATACCAAGATAATATGGTTTAAGTACTAAAACATGAAATACATCATGTATGCATGAGAGATTGGGTGACAAAGAAAGACGGTATGCTACAAGTCCAATCCTCTCCAAAATCTCAAAAGTTCCAACAAAGTGTGGTGTGAGCTTAGAGCCCTTTTCGTAACAAATCAGACTCTTCCTTGGACGGACATGAAGAAACACCTTATCACTAACTGAGAATTGACGATCTACCCTGTGAGCATTGGCATATTTCATTTGTCTACCCTGAGCTACTACCAAATGATCCCTAATCTAAACCACCTGTTGCTCCATCTTCTGAAGCATATCTGGCCCCAAAAAAACCCTACCCTCCAAACAGTCCCAACTCAATAGTGTTTAGAATGGATGACCATACAATTCTTGAAACGGAGGAATTCCAATAGAACTATGATAACTATTATTGTATGAAAATTGTACTAGGTATAGGTAGTCCTCCCATCGTGTCTGGTGATCCATGAGGTACATACGAAGCATGTCCTTGAGGATCTAGTTGACTCTCTCAGTCTTCCTATTTGTCTCTGGGTGATAAGCATAATTGAAGCTCAACTAAGTCCCCAAAGCATGTTGTAGGGACGTCTAGAGCACTGAGGTAAACACATGATCTCTGTCTGATATAATCTGATGAGGAATACCATGTAATCTGACAATGTCCTCCATAAAGACTCTGGCCACCGATGAAGCATTATAAGAGCAAAGAACAGGAGAGAAGTGTGCCACCTTTGTCAATCTTTCCACAATTACCATAATGGCGTCATGCTACCATGAAGAAATCGGAAAACCAACTATGAAATATATCAAACTAATGTCCCATTTTGACTCTGGAATCAAGTGAGGCTACAAAAGTCTTGTAGGATGCTAATGTTCTGCCTTCACTCTTTGACATTCAAGACATCTAGACACAAAATCAGTAATGTCTCTCCTCATACCAGCCAAAAAGTATAGCTATTGAAGATCAACGTGCATCTTTTTGACACCAGGATGAGTTGAATACACTGCCCGATGTGCCTCTGACATGATCAAAGAGTGAAGATCACCAATGGATGGTACATAAATAAGACCTAAATGCCTCAGAAGACCATCTAACTCTAGGGAATATCCTACAAATCTTCCCTCTAACATTCTACCTGACTCCACCTCAGCCCTCACCTCCTAATACCAACTGTCTGAAGGAAGAGCCGAAAGTATTTGATTCCTCAAATCCACACCGAGAGCCACTGTCAATATCTCATGTCTCTATCTACTAAGTGCATATGTAACTAAATTTTCCTTTCCCTAGATGAACTTCACCTCAAAATAAAATTCACATAGGAACTCCATCCATCATCTCTGCCTAACATTCAGATTAGGCTGTGTAAAGATGTATTGCAAACTATGATGATCAGTATGTAGCTCAAATCTATGCCCCAAAAGGAAGTGCTTCCATCTCGTCAAAGCATGTACTACCATGGATAGCTCAAGATCATGTATAGGGTAATTCAGTTTGTGATCCTTGAGTTTGCAAGACTCATGGGAAATCATGCATCCCTCCTATATTAACACAACTCCTATCCCTTCCAAGGAAGCATCAATACACACTACAAGATCCCCAGAAGGATCAAGAACTACTAAAATTAGACCACTGGTCAATCTCTCCTTAAGAGTCTAAAATGTTGCATCGCACTGCTCTGACCAAACAAATTTCTTCCCTTTCCTCTGAAGAGAAGTAATGGGGTGTGCTATCTTCAAAAATCCCTGTAAAAATCACCTGTAGTAACCTTCAAACCCTATGAAAATGTGAACCTCTGACACATTAGTAGGTGCAAGCCAATCAATGATCACTTGGATCTTTTAAGGGTCTACTGCAATTCCTTCACCAAATATAACATGTCCAAGATATTTCACCTTTTTATTGAAGAATTCACACTTTGACAAGTTAGCATACAACTAATTTTCTCTCAAGCACTATAGCACCTATCTCAAGTGATCCTCATGCTCCTCCATAGTCTTGGAATAGATCAATATATCATCTAGAAATATCAAGACAAAACAGTCAAGGTAGGTGCAAAACACACCATTCATCAAACTCATATACACTGAAGGCACATTCGTTAACCTGAATGGCACCACTATGAACTCGTAGTGTCCGTATCAAGTACAGAATGCGGTTTTATATATATCCGCCTCAAAGATGTGAAATTGGTGATAACTTGATTTGAGATCAATCTTCGAGAATACCCTAGCACCCTTAATCTGATCAAATAAGTCATTTAATCTCGGCAACGGGTATTTGTTCCTTATTTTCACCTTGTTCAACTTCGGTAGTCTATACACAATCGAAGGGACCCATCCTTCTTCTTCACAAAAATCACTAGTGCTCCTCAAGGAGACACACTAGGATGAATAAATCCCTTCTGTAACAACTCCTCAAGCTGTAATCGAAGCTCCTTAAGCTCCTGAGTGGTCATCCTATAAGGAGCTGATGAAATGGGCTTAGCTCCAGGTACAAGATCAATCTTGAAGTCGACATCATGCTTAGGTGGCATCCCTAGACTCTCACTCATCAACATACTATCTAAGTATGGGATGACTATCAAGTGTCACCTCCTCCTGATTCTCTCCTAACTCCAAATCATTGACTGTCACTACAAATAACTAATAGCCCTACCGCACACACCTTGTCAATTGCATGGCTGATATCATCCTCAATGAAATAGGTCTCTGAATCCCAATCACCTCAACCTCACTGGTGGAATCATCAACACACTTTGTCGACTTTCAATGAAAATCAATGACTACTTTGTGAGCCTCTAACCAATCCATGCCTAACACCACATTGTAATAACTGAGAGGAATGATTCAAAGATCAACCGTGGCGTCAAGAGATCCAATTCTCAACCTACAACCATGGATAAAGGACTCAACTGTGACCTTTGCACCAGAAGCTAACTCAACTTGCCACCTATCATCCTACTTAACTGCCACCAGTCCACATCGCACTACAAAAAAAGGAGAAATAAAGGAGTCTAAAGCTCCTAAATCAAAAAGTATAGAAACTCTACCACCCTGTAACACACTTGATGCCTCTTCTGCTATCCCCTGGTGCTTGGCCTGGCAGTTTTCAACTGTAACAAAAACCTTGTGAGATCTACCAATATCCCCAACTTTCAGCTCTAAAGCCACTAGTCTCTGACAAAATCCAGTAGTGCCCTTTTGAGGACACTGGCGACCAATATGACCCTATTGTCCACATGAAAAACACTCGGTACCTCTGCCAAAACCTCTACTACCAGGTGGTGCACTAGATTGTTGAATGTTGCCCCTGTTAACTATAGACTATGAACTATGGGCTAGCTAATTAGAGTGGTAATGTTTCATTCACCTCCAGTTCCTGTCTCTGTCTCTCCTAGGCTGAGATCTATCATCCTGACGAATTCAAGAATTCTTATGTTTAAATTGTGAAGGTTGTTGCTACAGTTGTTGGCCACCCTTAAAGGGTGCCTGTTGACTTCTAGATGGACCCACTGACTATGAATGTCCACCACGAGAATTGAATCTTGTCGGAGGTGAACTACCAATTTGAACCCTCGTCTATCCACCTAATGCCATAACTAGATTCTTCTCAACAATCCAAGCCTTTTCCACAGCTACCTCCATAGTCTTCAGCTCAAACACCCGAACTCCACCACTGATGCGGGCATTTATGCCCCTAATAAAATTTTGTACTAGCATGCCCTCGTCATCTCCGATGCCAGTGTACTGCTTAAGTTCATAGAATTTTCGCTCATACTGTTCCACTAACATTGCCAATAGTCTAGCTCGTGAAACTCATCTGCTCAATGTTGTCACCAATGGTCAAACAAAAATTGGGCTCTGAATCGCTCAAGGAACATCTCCCATGACATTGATTCGATATCCAGATGGAGATTTTTCTCCTCAAGATGCCACCATGTGGAAGGAAACCCATAGAAATGCATAATGGCGCATCTGGCCTTGGTATTGCTACCATGAGGGTGCATAGAAAAACATCAGTTCAAATTGATAAGCTAGGTCTCTACCTCTAGTCCACTGCCCGACCCATCAAATGTCAGAGGATGTGCTCGAATAGGCCCCTCATGTGACTAGACAAAATGGCATCCTGCTCAACAACTAGCTCCCTCCTCTTGGGAGATATCTCTCTCTCTCTCTCTCTCCTGAATCACTAACTGCTCTCCTTCCTGCCTCGAACCAAGTTGGGAAAGAACCTCCTCTAATAATTGGTGCAACTATGTGCCCTCCATGCCAGGCTGACCTTGATTATGTCCTTCTCCACCTTGGTTGTTCTATGAACCCTGATGCTCCTCATGATCTGACTCATGAGAACTCTGTGGAGGTGAATTTGGGTGATTGGCCCCACAGACACCACCTTGACCTTTGCCTCACCCTCAACCTCTAGCCCATCTCCTAGGCATGATCCTACACAAAAAAATTTAGGGTATTAGACGAGGTCAACAAAGAAAGACTAAACTTCAAACTATACATCTAAGACGACTTAATGGGCTAATTGATATACCCAAAGCACCCAGTGTTTAAACTTGGGCTCTGATACCATGTGTAACGTCCTGTCGAGAACCCTAGAGGACAAAACTTACACTATGAAAAATGGAGAAATTTTTTTTCTAAGTGCATTGTTGCACAATGAAAATGAACATCACTTTAATTATTTCCTAAGTCCCCTAGGGTGCATGACTGCATTACTTATTTTTCCATTATACAAATTATAGAACCAAATAACTTATTAATAATTAAACACTAATCATCATGAAGCATGTCCTTAACTCATTACATATGAACATAAGAACCATGTGAAACATCCATTATATAACATAAAAGAATAACTAATCTCTCTTATTTCAATTAAGAATTACAATTTCACTTATTACAAAGTTCCTTACATACAAGAGATACATTGATTCAGTTTACATATACAATTGTACAATGATACTTCCTCGAATCTAGTGAGGAGTGCTCAACAATAGGATACAAGATACATGATCTAATATAATACATATTACAAATACATTGATCAAACTCCCAGAAATAGGTGCAATGTTGAAGACAATGTATCATATGAGATCACCACATCATGAACATAAGGGGAACCCAATGGATAACGTTACACATTCCACCCTACCATGTGAATCCAAAGATTCATCCCCCATACTAGGAGGTACAAAGGGCCTCACCAACTGATAGACAAGGACTAGATATCACAAGATAAACAAAAATTACAACACAAGATGAACACATCAACATCAATGACCATACTTCCAGAGTCACGTAGATACACAAAGTAAAACAACAAGTAAAAAAAAACTCATGGTTGTCATAGGGGAAGTGTCATCACATAACTAGACATAGGTTATCTAGGTAGCTCTTCCTAGGCCCCGAACCCCATCATGGTTTATCTTGGTAGCCTCTACTGAACTCTGGCCCCTCATGCCAACTTATGTGGAATCGACCTACTTCTCGTGGAGACAAAGTAGTTGATGATGCCATTCCAGGCCTTCCTGACTCACCTCAAACCTCAACGGGCACTTGAGGCTAAGCGAGGTACAACTTATCTTGATTAATGTTTTAGCTACCCTTTCCCCCTGGTTAATTTTAAATTTATCACTTGTTACAAAACTTCCACATGGGTTATCCAGGCGCCCTGTTAGGTCTCAAAAATGCTAGTTTGAAACTACAAGAGGTTTCCAATCTCTTGATACATTTTTGGCTAACGTGCAAGGCCAAATGATGAATTTTAACTTTCTTCTCTTCAGGCTCTACCAAACCTAGGTGGGTATACCTATGCAAGTAGAGCAGACTTAGACTGTGTGTTTCCTACTTAAGAAATCTATCCACAATGTAAATAGGAAGTGGAGAGATGCAGACCTATTTGGTATGAATTGTATAAGCAATATCAAGGTTAAATTTAATATGTTCAGTTAACAGATGTGTGTTTTTGAAATGAATTTAATGAAACTAAATAAATAAAATGGGTGAGACCAGTGCCTTGTTGGGTATATGGTGTCAAGTAAAAGTCTAAGATGAGTGGCTTGTATTTGGTTGAAATTCTAATTGTTTGGCATACTAATATTAGTTTATAACTTGTATACACATGCAAGAATGTAATTTCCAGGTTCTTCTTAGTCATCCAAATGACACTTCCGAATTATTGTGAATGACTAGAAGGATTTAATCTTTACTTGAAAGAACCAATTAATCATACCACACAAGTACAAAAAATGTGCATTGATAAATTAAGTATATACTTGATATATCAATTTAAATAACAGAGAAATATCAACCTTGGAGACAACCTAATAATATTTTTCAATTAACTCAACAAACAATTGACACTAGTATGGCACCACAAAATCAAAGCTCTTTCATTTATTTCTCCAAAATTTCATGCATGCATCATGGTCTTTTCAAATGTAGACATTATCCTTATTCACTGTTAGTTTTCCTATCTCTAATCTCATCCCTCCTTTTGGTCTTGGTCTCTCTTATTTATATGAGAGGCAACAAGCTTTAGACCAAAGGACATGTCTTTTGGAAATAAAACATAATTATGAGATTAAACATAACTGAAATAACTAAATAACAAACATGTGTGCTTATTCGTTAGTCTCCGAGTAAAAGCCCATGGTCATCCAAGACCTGTGCAAAGCTTTTACTGTATGATTAATCTTTCTTTGTGATGATGATGATCAATCCTCATCAAAGCCTAAATACTTTTCCTGCCATTTACTTATTGTAAAATCATTTGGCCATTTGAATTCTTGTGCAACAGTGAAATTTGTGAGGTGGCTCTTCCATCTATTATCAAGCAGGTTCCTGACATCTACCACGAATTTCATGTATCCATTGTCTAGTATCACAATCCCATCAAAAAAGGTATGAAATCTGTCAAGGCTAATATCCCCATCATTTTGTATGTGTGTCAAGCACTGAGAAACCATCTAATCAAATTCATCTTTCCACTCATCCACACCTTTCAATTGATTATCCTCTTTGATGATCAAAGGGTTGAAGATGTACTTAATGGAGTCAAATGCATTCCTCCTATTTTCCACTTTCTTCTTCATATCTATTAAGTACTTATGCTCTTCAATTACCCCCTTCACCATTTCTTGAGTAGGCTTGAGTCTTGGAGGGGTATCTAGATGCCTTTGTGTTTCCTTGCAGAGAGTAGTTAGAATGTGATAAGTAGGCTGCCACCTCTTCTGGAGTTCCTCAAGGATAGGGGAATTAACATGTATCTGTTCCAAAGCTTTAACTAGATTACTAAATCTTTCATGTACTCCACCTATTTTTTCCTTCAATATCTCAATTATGTGCTCCAATATTTTTCTCAGGGTATCCAAGATGTGACGTTTGACATCTTCCATATTATGTTTCTTTAGCCTATCAATTTCATCTTTCATCTATTGAATTTATGGGTCTTCAGCTTGGATGGGTGGGTGATAAACAACTACCTCATCCCCCCACAATGTTGTTGCCTGTTGTAATTGTTGTTTCAACTTTACATTCTCAATAAACAATTTATTTACTTCATCATTAGATAATTTAATTCTTTTCTCATATTCAGTTATTTTCTTCTCCATATTCTCCACCACATATTTGGTGAACATTGCAGAATACATTGTTATGGTTGCAACCTCTGTAGGAGTTGTATCTTTCATTGTCCTCACCATGGCTGACCCCCTCATTTCTTGCACCACATCTAAGAGTTTGGGCTTCCTTATTCTCTTTTGTTTCGTCCATAAGGCAAGAGTCTAATTGGTAGGGTTATACCCTATTCCTAATACACCTTCTTCTGAGTCAAACTATGCAACTAACATTGGGTCATCTTGTGCTCTAATTTGATCCAAAAGAAACACCTTAGATAGCTCCATTCATGGTATGATCAGCATATCACTTTTCAATACTACCTCTCTTGCCTCCTGGGGGGTAACATTGATATTATCAATATTCATTTCTACCAATGTTTGGGCATGAACTTTATCTTGGTTTGAATCATCAGCTCCTATGAGATTGATCTTCAATCTTTCATCAAACTGTTTCATTTTTATCTTGATCCAAAAATATTTAAATTCATTAGTATGAATAAAATTTTCATCCTCCATAAACCTTAGAGAGGCAACTACTCTCTCATCAACAACTTCCTCTGATATCCTAATCTTAGGGTCATGAGGCTCTTGAATTTTTTGCTGCTCTGCTACCTTCTTCATCTTAGTCAAAGTCAAAACTACTTCCTATTCCTCATCATCACTAGAGCCATAATCAACTAATGACTCAATATTTTGCTTCTTGGCTTGGGGTTCATGTGTGCGAGATGGAGGGGATGGATGTGCAGGTGATGGGGGTGGTGTATGAGATGTGGATGCTTCATGTGATGGTTTTTGGGGTGTGGGAAGTGGAATTAACCCCTCACCTTGAGCCCTTTTATAAAATTTATCAAATTTACCAAGGATCATCTACATCCTTTTGAGAAGATTGGGTTCATCTGCAAAAAATCCTTTAAAAATTTTATTCTTCTCCTTCTTCTGATCTTCCCACCTCATCATCATTATCCATCTCTTTCTAGTCTGAAATACGTCATCAAAATATACCAAATTCCTTATTACATCCTCCTTAGGGTCAAATACATGAGATATGGCCCTCTTTGTTAGCAAAGTCCTTTTGACCATATTAATGTGACCCTCTGGGTCACATACTCTCTCCTTTCTAGACTTGAGGGGATAATTGACCCTCATGAACCTTTGTAGCTCCTCCAACATGTCAGATCCAATAGATAATTCTTCAAACACTGTCAAATCAGGGAAAAATGTTCCCTTTCTCTGATTCTTCATCAAGTCATGCTCCATCCAGAGCATCTACTACATGAACTCTAAAAAGCATATTCTTGCAGGTACAATTTTTGGTAAAATGTGTGGTGCTTGATCACAACTGTACACCCTGGTAATAGTATGTTGTGGCATAAGGAACCAATCAACATAATTGTGAGTATAGCCCTGGTCTGGCTTAGACTACATTGGCCTCATCACACTCATCAAATATTCAGGCAACCTTGGTGTTGAAAAACCAAGGGCAGCAATTATTATAACAACAAAATCATCTCTGAACACAACAAAATCGCATTCAATGCACCTACTGTCCCAGATGAAGCACCAATTTTGTACAAGGAGTCTAACTCCATTCTCTTATGTGCATAGCTTCATCCTTCTGGTCCATTTTTTTTCATTTTGATATAAAATTAAATGACATAGCAAAGAATATTTTCTAAAGGACATGGGAGCCTTAGTCTCCTTGACCTGCAACAACCCCTCATGAATTTGCTCTTCAATCATAGATGCAAAGTCAAATTCAATATTTGACTTTGGATGTTGAATGATCATAGTCATCCTCATAAATCCTACTGACATATTATCTTTTGCATCTATCCCAAGAATTTGACACAATGTGTGATATGTGTTCTTGAAGTAAACCTAAAAATTAGACATTGAGAAAGGCTCAACTTTTGAGGAGGGGATGGGAAGTATCCTGTTATTATCACCCCTTTTCATATGTAGGGGAAGATCATCACTTATGTAGGTTCTCCTTAGCCTCTTGTACTCTTGTTCCAGTTTCCCCAAATTCACCTTTGTAACAGGTTGTTTGTTCAAGTTAAAGCATTTAATAATGGCTTCCCTTGAGACATCGACTAAACACCCACCATCTGGAAACCTGACAATTTTGATTGGGGCATGGTATCTATCGGCTAGGGCTTTAATCAACTCAATGTCAATGAAAAAATTTAGAACTATCAATTTGGCTAAATCAAGGGTCCATGGGTTTGAAGTCGGAACCTTATCATTTCTATTTTTGTAGAAATACCAATAGAAATTCCACCCAGATAGAGGAATAATAGGGTCCCTACATCCCTAAGCTAAATCTCTGAACACCTTTTTTGGTCCCTTATCTACTAACCCAAGTAGTAAAGCAAGCAATGGAGATTGTAAAGAGGGTTTACTAGCTTTGGATTCATCTTTTTTAGCTCCTACCTTTGCTTTCTTTGGTGCCATTTATAAATTCAAAGATTAATGAACAAAGATTACCCGAAAATATAGTTCTCCTTGGGGAATTCCTTTCACTCCCACACCTTGAGCTTGTCTGCACTTGGTTTTTTCTACTATGAATGAGAAATATCAATCTACTTCATTTACCTCCTCACCGAGATGCATTAACTCTTGAATCATAAATTCACATCATTCAAATCTTTTGCATCGAGCTCAGTTTCATATTTCAAAGTTGACTAATGTGACTAGCCTACTTTAAATGTCTCAATGATTGCTTTACCGGTTTACCTCGTGTCACTTTTCACTCCCCTATAGTACCACGGTATGTTTTTTTAGCCTTCTTTAGTATACCGCTCTACCGTGCATCACCTTTTCCTTCATTATGGTACCGCGGTGTATCCTTAGTTCATACATTACTATACCGCTCTACCACGGGCTATCTTTCTCCTTCCTATGGTACGACAGTGTCATCCCATTACTCTCCCTTAGTATACCACTTTACCGCGGGTCTTGTTCTAACCCTCCGTGATATGGCAGTTTCTTATTTATTGCTACACTTCAGTATACCGCACTACCACAGGCCATGTGTTGACCCACCAAGGTATAGTGGTGAAGAGTAAAGGTGTTAGCTTTCTTTACCATGATACCGCGAGCCATTTTGCAAGGGGCTGTGGTAAGGAGGTATGAGGTGAGGGCTATATAGGATGGCAAATGTGGTAGAAGTATAGCAGTAAAACGCTATTTTGGCTTCATGGATAGCAATAAAATGATTTTTTTATGAATATGAGAGCGTGAATTTTGGATTTTAGTTGATAAGAATCTTTAGAATTTTTATGAAAATTCTAGTTCCAACATGCCCCTTTGTGCGCTAGACCCCATTGGAAGCCACTTCCCCCTACTGACCACTGAAAAACCATAGAAACAGAAAACAAATCCACTTGCACAACTAAATATGCAAATGAAACACAATGTGAGGCATCATCCATCCTGCATACAAATCCATAAAATTAATCATAAAGACCAATATAATGTACAAGCTGAACGACCATCACAAACATAATCAAGATTGTTTTTCCCATATCATGGTAAATTAAGAAATCCATCTAGAGGCAATACCTAGCCTCTGGAAACTCAGGTCCCAATAACAAAATAACTTAAGATGAACAAAATTCCATGATTCATTCCACACTCTTTTCAACACAAAAACCAACCACTATTAGTACTACCACAATATACCAAATGAGTTCAAGAAGACTAATTTGTGTTACAATGTATTCATTTCATGATCATAGCCAATTAATCATCCTAAATAGTATTCTCTTGTATTGTAAACTAACTTTTATTGATCTCAATGAAATTTAATTTAACCTTCAAGTCTCAATATCCTTAAATCATCTTTCTAACTTGAATTTACATAAATGGCAGAAATGTCATGATTCTAGCCATATTATAAATATACCAACCATACACATATACATATAAACAAATATATATGTATATATATATATATATATATATAATAATTAATATATACATATTTATTTATTAAATTAAGAAAAATTGAAAATTATAAAGATAAAGTGGCAGTCTCAATATATAAATATATTCATTAAAAACCTGAGTTTACGACTACAAAACAAATCGATAGACTTTGTATTTATATATATTTGACTATATACACTCATTAAAATCATATTCAAAGATTGTAATGGTAAATTGAGAAGCACCAAAGTTTGGTTAGCAAGAGAAGGCCCAGTTATGTGCTTATTCACATAGCATACATTTTTTTTTTGTAACCGAACCACAGCATCCATGCACAAATCTAAACTTATTGGTGGTCAGTTGGACATTGCATGTAGTCAACGGGGAATGGCATAAAATTAATATGATGATTAACAATAACATGTAGAACGATTTTAGAGATAATTTGCATCCTTCAAAGATGATGATGACATCTAATTACAATGCTCTATGTCACACACTTAGTTGAAGCAAGAGAATATGATATACATTTAATAATGATTGAACATAGAATACACACTGATTCAAATACTTAATTGGCAATCAGTAAATAAGAGATGGCAGCCACAAAGATTCTACAAGGACAAGCAATGTTATTTTTTGACTGTTTGAGCAGCGCAAAATGGTATATGGATTCACATCTTTATTTGGTTATGGCCAAGATTAGTGAAAAGGAGAAGTTTCAGGCTTTTAAATTTGTAAGTTATTCATATGTCAACGTAATACACAAATCATTGTGACTGGTTAACAAATGTAACACACTTTAAGAAAGTGGATAACATTTAATCGATATTAAATGTACATGGATACCATATGGTTCTTATATAATGTATAGATATTTAAACTAAATGTTAATATTATTCAGTCAACCAAATTCATGGGCACAAGGATAGATCGACAAAAAACTTCTCACTCGATTCAACTGACAGAGGGGAAAAGACAGAAATTAAGCACTCAAGTTTGACTTAAGAAGAAACTCTAGAATGGCATATATACGGGTCTAAATTTCCATAAAAGAATTCACCATACCCACAATGAAAAAAGTCTTGTTGATACCTGTACAACAAACCATTAGAAAGACTCCCACAGTATGATGGGCGACACTAATCTAGAAGACTGCTCAAAGCTACATTTGTCTAATGAATATGAGGATGCATATAACAATTAAAAGTTTCCCACTTATTAGAGGTTTAATGATATTCCACATCAAGATTTGAGCACTACGATCTGGCATACCATACGTTTGATTATGTACTAGGCTCAGAGGAAATTTGTGATTCCTATCTAATGTGTGTCTAAATGAAAGAAAACAGAGGTTGTGACACTATATGACCCTGAAGATACAACCACAGCTAAGTAGCCCATATTCTTTAGTTGGTTGAAGCTATATGCTGCCAAATACAGATTGAAATAAGAAATCTTACATATATACTAAGCCAGACATCGGTGGAATCAGTACGGCGAGATAGAAACTTCAAGGCTATAATTATTTGAAAGACTTTGTTACAAGATTCATCACAGCCATCAAGAACATAATCAAAAGTTCTGGAAATGCAAGAAATTCATTTAGTTTGTATTCATAAATTAGATTGTAACCCAGATGGTTTTAACAAATCTAAAATTACAGATACCCAAATCATGAAAAAATTGCAAAAAGGGAAAGAACCTGTTTATTCAGATAGTTGGTTGAAGAAATTAACAATTCAATCTTCTTTTCCAACACTTTTAGATACAGCTACTCGATTCTTCTGTGTTTTACACCACCGTTAGCCAAATTATTCCCCAACTTCCAAAGAAAAATTACATAGCTTCCCCAAAATCTAGAAACTTTTTCCTCAAGAATGTAGAGAGAAGTTTTTTTTTTTTATCCAAAAACTACCCCAGAAACTTCACAGCAAAAACAAAAAAATAGAATTCATTAATTTTCTTTCGGGAGCAATAAAACCAATTGCCCCTATGGAGTTAACTCCACTTCACTTAATTACTCCTCCACTACTTTTGGTTACCTCCATTTCCAAGAGTTTTTCCATTTCAAGATTTGTTTAATTAACCTCTCACTAACTTGGCACACAATATGCCTTTATTTCATTAATTTATTATATTAAATTTCTTATAAAATACATTTTTACAAGCATATTAGCATATTGACATATATATGTGTGTGTGTGTGTATGCACACATTTATATATATGTATTTATATTGTTTAAATATTCTATTTAAGAATTATCACTTAACTGAATAAAATTTAATTTCATAACAAATTTAATTAGACTTTTATTTAATTAACCAATCCTTCCAACATGTCACTCAAAATAAAACAAAATGATCAACCCAATCACACGTCTCAGAAATGACTCCAAGATTAGTCCAACAATTATCAACCGACAGGATGACAAAGGTTAAACAACCACATGGAAACGAAATGACACCAATAGACTTATTGACGGGGTACAACAACAGAAATTCATCCTTGCAAAGGATGATGGCTCAAAGTGGGGGAACCAGGGTACCTTTGATAAACAACTCCATTGGGCTCTGACACACTCAAAACTGATAAATAGGTCGAGTCGATGCCTCGTACCTGCAGCCTGCAGCAAAATGAAGTGTCGAGCATGTACATATAGAAATCACCAGTCACACCGTGATGGGGAAATCACTGAGTCGCAGAGCACTCACAAGCGAGTGATGAGACACTTTCCCCATTACCAACACATAACAACTAATATCAACACATGAATGGGTACAGCTAAGGTAACATCATATCCAACATATTCAAATAAACAGTTAACTAATCTACAAGACATTACATTTGTAAAATGAATCATATATCACAATACCATTAACATCATTAAACCAAACATCATAATGTCATAAATATCACTAAGCTAAGCATCATAATATTATCAAATAGTCTTAACATCTACTCATCAAAATATCACCATGTCTAAAAAGAATCCAACAGAGTCATAATGTCTAACAAGTAGTAACATAGAGTCAACAAAACAACATCATATAGTCTAGATGAAATCCAAAATGTTGTATGAACATAAGCAAACTAAGGGGGCATCACATCCTCCCCCCTAGGACCAGGCTTACTCTTGGAAGCCTCTAAATAGATATGGATAAATCTCCCTCATCCTGGAAGCATCCTCCCAGGTAGCCAGAGCCTCATCATTTGGATCCCACTGGACCCTAAGTTGCTCTATGTCCCATCCTCTGAGTGTGAGTCTCTGGTGCTAAGTTATGCCTATGGGCTCCAAAGCTAGCTGCATGTCCTCTACCTGTAATGCATTCCAATTGAGGACATGAAATATATCAGGATAATATGGTCTAAGTACTTAAACGTAAAATACATCATGTATGCACGAGAGACTGGGCGAAAAAGAAAGACGATATGTTATAGGTCCAATCCTCTCCAAAATCTCAAAAGGTCCAACAAAGCATGGTGCGAGCTTAGAGCCCTTTCTATAATGGATCAGACTCTTCCACGGATGCACACACAGAAAAACCCTATCACCAACTGAGAATTGATGATCTACCCTATGACCATCAACATATTTCTTTTGTCTATCCTGAGCTACTACCAAATTCTCCCTAATTTGAACTACTTGTTGCTGCACCTCCTGAAGCATCTTTGGCCCCAACAAAACCCTATCCTCCAAATGGTCCCAACTCAACGGAGTCCGGAATAGATGACCATACAACGCCTAAAAGGGAAGCATGCCAATAAAACTATGATAACTATTATTGTATGCAAATTCTACCAGGTATAGGTAGTCCTCCCATTGTGTCTACTAATCCATGATGTAAATATGAAGCATGTCCTTGAGGATTTGGTTGAACCTCTCAGTCTGCTCGTCTATCTCTAGGTGATAATCTAAATTGAAGTTCAACTGAGTCCCCAAAGCATGTTGTAGGGACATCTAGAGTGTTGAGATAAACACGGGATCTCTATCTGATATAATCCTATGAGGAATACCATGTAATCTGATAATGTCCTCCATAAAGACTCTGGCCACCAATGAAGCATTATAAGAGGAACATACAAGAGAGAAGTGTGCCACTTCATCAATCTATCCACAGTGACCATAATGGTTTCATGTCACCGTGAAGAAACAAGAAAACCAACTATGAAATCTATCAAGACAATGTCCCATTTCCACTCTGGAATCAAGTGAGACTGCAAAAGTCTTGCAGGATGCTGATGTTTTTCCTTCACTCTCTGACATTCAAGACATCTAGACACAAAATCAACAATGTATCTCCTCATACCAGCCCAAAATTACAGCTATCAAGGATCAACGTGCATCTTTTTGACACCAGCTGAATATGGTGCTCGATGTTCCTCTGAAATGATCAAAGAGTGAAGATCACTAGTGGATGGTACATAAATATGACCCAAATGCCTTAGAAGACCGTCTGACTCTAGGGAATATCCTAAAAATCTTCCCTCTAACGCTCTACCTGACTCCACCTCAGCCCTCACCTCCTAATACCAACTTTCTAAAGGAAGAGCCAAAAGTATATGATTCCTCAAATCCACACCGAGAGCCACTATCAATATCTCATGTCTCTATCTACTAAGTGCATCTGCAACTATATTTTCCTTTCCCTGGATGAACTTCACCTCAAAATCATATTCACATAGGAACTCCATCCATCATCTCTTCCTGGCATTCAAATTAGGCTATGTAAAGATTTATTGCAAACTACAATGATCAGTGTGCAGCTCAAATCTATTCCCCAAAAGGAAGTGAATCCATCTCGTCAAAGCATGTACTACCATGGCTAGCTCAAGATCATGTGTAGGGTAATTAAATTCATGGTCCTTGAGTTTGTGAGACTCATAGGCAATCACGCATCCCTCCTACATTAACACAAGTCCTATAACCAGTTTGAAGTCACGCATGTGCTTTAATATTACTTTTTCTATCTTTTAAATTGCTTTAACAACTTGTTCGAAATCACATCCAATTAACTATTTTATTTTAAATTATATTATTTTCCTCATTTTCTTAATTAAATCTCAATGATAATAATTATATTTATATTTAATTATAAAAATACTTTATCACATAACAATTTAATTTAATAAATTAATTATCAAAAATTCTATATAAATATCCATTTTCAATCTTGATTTATTTAATTATTTATTTAATTCCAAATCAATTAAACAACCTTATAAATAAATTTAATTTAATTAAATCAATTAAACAAGGAAACTTATAATATTAATTTCTCCACAAATTACTATTACAATTTATTTAAATTTAATAACTAATTAAACAACATAATGAACAATTAACTAAGTATCACCACAAATCACCCAACAACAAAAACTTCAAAACGAGACAACTAGACCAAAGGTGCAAACTAGACTAATGGGATGACTAAACATGTACTCATCCTCGTTGAGGGCAATGGCAAGGGTCGGGGACCTTTTGTCATCTTCGTTTTGAACAACATTTTTATTGGGTTTTTAAGGCACGCTCAGACCTGACAATTCAAGTGAAGTTGATGCTTGGTACCTGCAATCCACATTAGACAAACTGTCAAACAATCAAACACACCATGAGAGGAAATCATAGCGTAGCAGGGTACTCACGAACGAGTAATGCTACACTGTCCCTCCCACCAAGATACTTCAAACAATAATCCACATCAATGAATAACAACAATTACATCTTAAACAACATGGATCAATCCTGAATAAAATGCACAATATAAATAATCATATAACCACATGATACTCATAACTAAATTAATCTGAACACAAATAAATCCATATAATCATCATAACATATGCATAAGTCAATAGTATCATGGATATCAAAATATGATCAACTGTCATCAAAAACCAATCCAAAACAGTAAAACTAGCATCAACAAGGTATCATAGTGTATATCCTAACACAATGAGTATCAATCTAATGAAGGCAACATGAGAGGCACTACATCCTCCCCACCTAGAACTAGGATTACTCTTGGAAGCTTGCAAACAAATATGGAAATGACTCTCGCATCCAGGATGCGTCCTCCCAAGTAGTTGAAGCCTCATCATTAGGATCCCATTGGACCCTCACCTGCTCAATGTCTCTGCCCCTGAGGGCGAGCCTCCTGTGCTATACAACGACCATGGGCTCCAATGCCAACTACTTATCCTCCACCTGTAAGGAATTCCAATTGGGAACATGAGAAGTTTCAAGATAATATGGTCTAAGTACAAAAACATGGAATACATCATGTATGCGCGATAGACTGGGCGAAAAAGCAAGATGATAAGCAACAGGACCAATCCTCTCCAAAAACTCAAATAGCACCACAAAATGAGGTGCGAGCTTAGAGCATTTCCCATAACAGATTGGATTCTTTCATGGACGCACTCGTAAAAATACACAATCACTTTCACTAAGAATTGACAATCGACCCTATGCGCATCTGCATATTTCTTCTGCTTGTCCTGCGCTGCCACCAAGTGTTCTCTATTGTGAGCAACTTGTTGCTCCATGTCCTGAAGCATCTTGGGTCCAAGAAGGATTATTTCCTCAAGATAGTCCCAACTCAATGGAGTCCAACAAGGACGACAATACAATTCCTGGAAAGGAGGCATACCAATCAAACTGTGATACCCATTGTTGGGTGCGAACTCCACTAAATGCAAGTAATCCTCCCAACGGGACTATTGATCCATAACGTACATTTTGGGCATATCTTCAAGAACCTGGTTGACCCTCATAGTTTTTCCATCTTTCTCTAGATGGTATGTAGAACTAAAGTTCAACTGGGTCCCTAAAGCATGTTGCAAAGATGTCCAAAGTGGATAAGTGAACACTAGATCTCGACTAGAAATAACTCTACATGGAATTATGTGCCATCTAACAACATCAACCATGAATATTCTAGCCAAAAAAGAAGCATTATAATATGACCAAATGGGAGAGAAGTGTGCCACCTTAGTCAACTTGTCAATGGTGACCATGATGACATCATGCCAACGAGAAGACATAGGCAAACCAACTAGAAGTCCACCAAGATGATATTCCATTTCCATTCAGGAATGAGATGTCACTGTAAAAGACCTGCGGGGTGTTGGTGTTCTACCTTAACTTTCTAACACTCCAAACAACTTGCCACAAAGTCTATAATGTCTCTCTTCATTCCATCACAGAAATACAGCGGACGAAGGTCTGCATACATCTTCTTGACACCCAGATGAGAAAAATAGGGAGCTCAATGTGCCTCTATCATGATTAGGGTACGAAGACCCTTAGTACGAGGTACATACATGTGACCCAAATATTGTAATAGACCATCAAATTCAAGTGAATAACCCACAAATTTTCCCTCCAAAGCTCTATCTAACTTAATTTCTGACTTCACCTCCTGATACCAACTATCTGTAGGAAGTGTTGCAAGGATATGACTCCTCAATTTGACACTGAGTCACTCCTAACAGCTCATTTCCCCACTGACTTAAATCATCCACCACCACATTTTCCTCACCCTGGATGTATTTAACCTCAAAATCATATTCACAAAGGAATTCCTATTGCAAGGTGTGACCCTTGCTCTTCCTTGCAGCACTAGCGCTTAGGCTTGTGACATGGTCTAACCACCTCCTGTGGTTCTTAACCGAAGCTTGTATCGGCCATTGACAAGTTGATCTTTTGGTGCAATGGCAAGTCCAACAATTGGTATCAGAGCTGGTCATAGGTTCAAACCCCACGCTTGTGTTGCAGGGGGATTGTTGCAAGGTGTGACCCTTGGTCTTTCTTGTAGCACTAGCGCTTGGGTTTGTGACATGGTCTAACCACCTCCTGTGGTTCTTAACCAAAGCTTATATCAGGAATTAACATGTTGATCTTTTGGTGCAATGGCAAGTCCAACAATTCCATCCACCTCCTTTTCCTGGAATTCAGGTTTGGTTGTGTAAATATATACTACAAGTTGTGGTGATCACTATGTAGCTCAAACCGATACCCTAATAGAAAGTGCCTCCATCTCACAAGGGCATGAACAATGGTGGCTAACTCCAAATCATGTGTGGGGTAGTTCATCTTGTGATCATTGAGTTTGTGAGACTCATAGGAAATAATGTGACCATCCTACATCAAAATGACTCCTAAACCCTCCAAGGACGCATCGGTACACACCACAAAATCTCCAGTAGGATAAAGAACTGCTAGGATAGGTGCACTGGTCAACTTCTCCTTAAGAGTCTAAAAATTTGACTAACACTACTCTGAACAAATAAACTTCTTCCCTTTCCTCTGAAGAGATGTGATGGGGTGAGCTATCCTTGAAAAACCTTGAACAAATCATCGATAGTAACCTACTAAGCCCATAAAACTATGAATCTTAGGAACATTCGTGGGCACAGACCAATCTATGATGGCTTGGATCTTTGAAGGATCCATGACAATACTTTCACCTGAAATAGTGTGGCCCTAGTATTTCACCTCCATCTGAAAGAACTCACACTTCGTCAAATTTGCATATAGTTGATTATCTCTCAAACAATACAATACCTGTCACAAATGTTCCTCATGCTCCTCCATAGTCCTTGAGTAGATTGGAATATGATCAAGGAACACAAGGAAAAATCTATCCAAGTAGGTGTGGAAGACTCCATTCATCAAACTCATGAAAAAATATGATGCATTTGTCAACCTGAATGGCATAACAATGAACTCATAATGTCCGTAGCAAGTACGAAATGCAGTCTTATGAATGTCTGCCTCAGAGATATGTAATTGTTGGTATCCCGACTTAATATCATTTTTTCAAAATACCTTAGCTCCCTTTATTTGATCAAAGAGATCATCAATTCTCGGTAAGGGATATCTGTTCTTCACTGTCACCTTATTTAACTGGTGGTAGTCAATGCACAACCAAAGGGATTCATCCTTCTTGTTCACAAATATAACTGGTGCTCCCCAAGAAGAAACACTAGGATGAATGAACCCTTTTTCCAACAACTCCAACTGCAATTGAAGCTCCTAAAGCTCCTGTGTGGTCATCTGATATGGAGCTTGAGAGATGGGTTCAACGCTTGCTATAAGGTCTATTTTGAAATCGATGTCATGCTTAGGTGGCACCCCTAGAATCTCACTAGGAAAACCATCTACATACTCTCTAAGAATCGGATAATCATCAAGAGACACCTCATGACTCTCCCCTAGCTCCAAATCGTTGACTGTCAATGCAAACAACTAGCAGCCCTAACACATACATCTCCTCAACTACATAGCATAAATCATTCGTAAGGAGACGAGCCTCTGAATGTCAACAATCTCAACCTCATTACCTAATTATTCCACACACCGCACTGACTTACGCCAAAAATCTATCATTGCTTGGTGTGCACTCAGCCAATCCATAACCAAAACAACATCATAGGATCCCAGAGGTAAAATGCAAAGATCCACCATAGTAACGAGTGAACTAGTTTTCTAACCACAACCATGAACAAGGGATTCTACTGCTACCTTCACTCCAAAGGCCAATTCGACCTACCACCTAACACCTTGCTTTGTTGCAACCAGTGTACAATGCTTTACTATGGAAGGGGAAATAAATGAATCAAAAGAACTAGAATCAAAGAGAATAGAGATATTCATACCCTGTAACACACCTGAAGCCTCCACTATGGTGCCCTGATGCTCATCCTAGCAGTTATCAACCACTGCAAATACTTGGTGTGACCTGCCTACACCACCCATCATCGGCTTTGAAGCTATCGGCCTCTGACTGAATCTTGTTGTGTTCTTCTGAGGAAACTGTCTAGCTATGTGGCCCTACTGGCCACAAGAGAAACACCATGTACCTATTTCGTATCCTCTACCACTTGGGGGTGCACTGGACTGCTAAAAGCTACCTTTGTTGGTTGCAGTCTGTGTGCTCTATGCTCGATAATTGGAACGATCACACTTAGCTCACCACCAATTCTAGTTTTTCCCAGAGTGGGAGCCACCACCATGCCAAAATTGAGATTTCTTATTTTTTGTCTAAGAATGTTGTTGTTGTTGCTGCCCTCCCTTAGCAGGTGCATGATGGCTCCCAGAGGAACCCGTTGCTTAAGATTGTCCACCTCGAGAACCAAAACTTGTTGGAGGTGCGCTACCAATCTATATGCATGTATGACCTCCCAATGCCATGGCCAAATTCTCCTCTACTAGTCGGTCTTTCTCCATAGCCACCTCCATGGTCTTCATCTCAAAGACCTGGACTCCTCCATTGATACAAGAATTTAGGCCCCTGATGAAGTGTTGTACCAACATACCCTCATCATCGTCAATACCAGCATATTGCTTAAGTTCATAAAACCTATGCTCATACTACTCTACTAACATGGCCATCTCTCTCAACTCATGGAACTCATCTACACAACGTTGTCTCCAGTGATCTGATAGAAAATGAGATCTAAAACTCTCCAAGAACATCTCCCATGACATCGAACCAATGTCAAGGTACAATTTTTGTTCCTTTAAACACCACCATGTAGAGGAAAAACCTCTTAGGTGCATGATGTCACACCTCACCCTGGTGTTTCTACCATATGGTTGCATGGAAAAAAACCTATCTAGATCAATCACCCAAGTCTCTGCCTCTAATCCACCACTAGACCCATCAAAAGTAGGAGGATATGCCCTCAAAATATCCCTCATGTGCCCTGTAGTAATAGCCTCCTACTCTGTCATGACCTATTTCCTCCTAGGAGACTGTTCTATTTCCCTAACCACCTGTTGATGACCCTCCTACCTAGGGCCTAGATGGGCAAGGACCTCCTCAAGCAAATGGTGCAACTATGCTCCCTCTAACCCTGACTAACCTAGATTCTGACTTCCGCCTCCTGAATTATTATGGGAACCCTGTTGTTCCTCATAGTCACTCTCATGGGAACTCTAAGACAGAATGTTCTTGCAGTTACCCCTATGGCCACCACCACGGTCTCTACCACGAACCTTACCTCAACCTCTAGCTATCTTCCTACACATCAACACCAAAAGACAAGTCACAAATATTAGGCGAGGATGACAGAAGGGGAAAAAACATAAGCTATAGAGTCTAAGTAACTAGGACAACATAATGGGCTCATATGAATCTAGAGTGCCAGTGTATGAACCTATGCTCTAATACCAAGTTCTAACGCCCCACCACAAAACGATAAAGGACAACGCCTCTAACTAACAATTATGACACTTTTTTTTATAAAGTGAATCAACATACAATTCATACTATCAACTAACGTAGAATGTAAACTATATGTACACATGCTCTAACTATGTCCTTTAGGGTATCATGACTGCATTACATGCATACCTTCCTAACATGTTCTAATCCAACATCTAAGATTAACCAACCCACAAAAGTTAATTATAAATCCATTGCATTAAGTAAATGAACATCACACATCCATACATCATATTAAATAAATAACCATCAATGATCAAATGTTAAACCCAAGGAGTACGTACATCACTTTTATTACATAAAGGTGCATTATTTCATGATTACATAATTACATCAATACTTCCTAACATACAATGGGAAGGATATATCAGATACATGATAAGATACAACTAAAATGATTATGTTACATAACATCAACATTATCTCAAGTCTGGTACAAGATCTAGAATCTCTGCATAGGGTACAACATCCATGCTCGAACATCAAATGGAAACCCAAAGGAGTGCACAACACATTCCACTTGACCATGTGGAACCCTAAGGTCCACCCCCATGCTAGGAGATGACAAAAAGGTCCCACCACAAATAGTCAAGAAGACAGTAACACATCACAAAGGCTAGCAAGACTCCAACATACAAAACACAACATAACAACACATAACAAGGACACCACTTCTAGAGGCACGGACACAAAAAGGGGTTCACCTAACTAGGGAATGCTAGGTTGCTATAGGGAGGAGTGTCATCACATAGTTTGATATGGGTTATCCTGGCTGATCTTCCTAGGCCTCGACCCCCATTCTGGGTTATCCTATTTACCTCTACCAATCCCTGGCCCCCATTCAAACTCATGTGGAATCAACATACATTTCATGATGACAAGGCAGTTTATCATGCCATTCTAGGCCTTCCCATCTCATCTCAAGCCTAAACGAGCACTTGAGCCATGAGTGAGGCAACATTATCTTGATTAATGTGAGCATCTACCCAACCCCCTAATACATTATATATGTTATCACTGGATTAAGAAATTCCCAATCCAGGTTATCCTAGTCAACCACTTTGGGTTTTGGTCCCCATTAAAATCCACTCCCCCTATTAGCAACTAGAAGACCCACACATCAAACAGATTAAGCCAACTTGCACATATTACAAAATCACATGAATATACCTTTAAAGAAATGCTTGAACCATCTCATACACAAGTCCCCAATCACAAGGAAGTGAAAACAGTGTAAAGCTAAAACCCTAATGTACCCAATTCAAGTACCAATTCACCCACTTTCAAAAACATTGACAACCATTTCAAAAATGAACTAACCATAAAACCCATCATGTGGAAAACTCCCCCCAGCCTCTGGAAGTCTACTAACCATTTTGTACATGCACTCCCATTTTGAAACAATAGCTCAAAATCATCTCCATTTCCAAAATTATCACAATAGCATGAACTCATAATATTCTTTACATAAAGAATTTACATAGCAACTAATGAAAAACTATGAAAGAACCAACATTTAAAATATCAACTAATTCATTCATTTAAATAAATCTCTCAATTAAGATTAAATCAATTCCTTATCTTTTCCAATTAATTTTCCTATTTGCTTATTTGACAATATCCATTAATTCACAAAGCAGATTATACTTTTTCCTAATCCCATATTAATATTGCATGCACGCTAATACATATGTAACTATATTATTACAAAATACTAAGTTTAAAATAATAAATCAGATGGCCAAGTGGTGACACCAATAATACACATATGTATTTATGCAAAGAATAAATACACACACATTTAATCAAATGACTTAATATAAAACATAAATGTCAATTACAATACTACATCTTTTCCATCGAACTCTTAATGGAAGGAAATTCATTAACACATACATTAGTTTAAATTGAAATCATCTAAAATAACATTCAATGCAAAAAAAAGGTATGTTGCAATTAACTAGCATATTATTCAGACAACAAAACATATCCACAGCAAAAAAAAATGAACTCAAATATGATACCCAACGTAATTCATGGGAGGCCGATTTTGGATAGGGAAAGAATAATCCATGATGCTAGTTTTAAAAATATATATATATATATATATAAACAAAGTGCACTTTAAAATCGAATGTCACATATAGATGCATTGAATTTCTCCAGCACTTTGTAAATTCATAGAGTGCTACTTTGATGTATTTAATATAAAGCACATAACCAAAACTACAAAACCACCAAGAAAGATTCAATCATGCCAAGAGGAAATATAGAAGTCATTGAATGGAAGACACTGGAAACTACACCATACTCTAGACATCGAACCAACTACCAAAGCAACGATGCAAGAAAAAAGTGAAGGTGCTAAGCATGAGTATCAACTGCCATGAAGATTAAAGAAAACTAAACATCAAATGTCAAGTTTAGAGGCATTGAAGCTAAAATTGCACCCAACATAAATATGGAGATCAAAATTTTATATGAATAAACCCAATGCTATGAAGGAAATCGTATACTACAACAAAATCAATTGACCGCAAGGCAGTGACATAGGGGAGGTTGGAGGGTGTGTTGTGCAATCTTAGATGGCAAGAGAAGACTTAGAGAAAAATCAATGGTGCCAATAGTATCGACTCCATTGAATATGAGTTGAGAATTTAAATCATAGCATGTCGAACTATGGATAGGTAAGAAAATCAAAATCCATACTGAGGGAATTCGATGAGAGATTACAATGAAGGAATTCAATGGATGCATTCAGCAAACCAAGACCAAAGAGTTCAACAACTTCATGCATTCAAGTGCCCAGCAAATTATACCATTTGAAAATCATAAGCAAAGGGTGACAACACATAGCCAAATAATAAAAAGAGAATAGACACATAGTGCAAAGCATCGAAGCAAATATGAGGGAAAACTAACCCAGATTCCAATGCAAGCTAAAACTAAGATTGGTGTCGAGATCAAACTTCAGCAACAACACCACATCTTCGAAACTCCTAGTCAACTTTGATAATCTTCCCTACTTTTGATTCTTTTTGAAAACCAACAATCCAATATACTTATTTTGACAAATAATCTTGAAGACCAATTTTTTGTTCAAAAACCAGAAGAAACAATGATAATACTTCCCAAAAAATGATAATTATTAACCAAGGAAATCTTTTTTTTCAAAAACAAAAAGGGGATAAAAATCTCGTAAAAACAACAAGTTTCCAAACAACAACCAATTCTAAGTCATGCATGTGCTTCGAAATTACTTTTTCTATCTTTTAAATTGCTTTAACAACTTGTTCAAAATCACATCCAATTAACTATTTTATTTTAAATTATATTATTTTCCTCCTTTGCTTAATTAAATCTCAAATGATAATAATAATAATTATCTTTATATTTAATTATAAAATACTTTATCACATAACAATTTCATTTAATAAATTAATTATACAAAATTCCATATAAATATCCATTTTAAATCTTGATTTATTTAATTATTTATTTAATTCCAAATCAATTAAACAACCTTATAAATCAATTTAATTTAATTAAATCAATTAAACAAGCCAACTTATAATATTAATTTCTTCACAAATTACCATTACAATTTATTTAAATTTAATAACTAATTAAACAACATAATCAACAATTAACTAAGTATCATCACAAATCACCCAACAACCAAAAGTCAAAACGAGACAACTGACCAAAGGTGCAAACTAGACTAATGAGGTGACTAAATGGGTACTCATCCTCATCGAGGATGATGGCAAGGGTAGGGGACCTTTTGTCATCTTTGTTTTCAACAAAATTTCCATTGGGTTTTTAAGGCACGCTCAGACCTGACAATTTAGGTGGAGTCAATGCCTGGTACCTGCAATCTGCATCAAAAAAATTGTCAAACAACATATATATATATATATCAAACAATCAAACACACCGTGAGAGAAAATCGCAGCATAGCAGGGTACTCGCAAACGAGTAATGCTACACTGTCCCTCCCACCAAGACACTTCAAACAATAATCCACATAAACAAATAACAACAATTACATCGTAAACAACATAGATCAATTGTGAATTAAATGCACAGTAAACATAATCATATAACCACATGATACTCATAACTAAATTAATTTGAACACACAAATAAATCCATATAACCATCATAACATATGCATAAGTCAATAGTATCATGAACATCAAATTATGATCAACTTTCATCCAAAACCAATCCAAAATAGTAAAACTAGCATCAACAAGGTATCATAGTGTATATCCTAACATAATGAGTATCAGTCTAATGTATGCAACATGAGGGGCACTACATTGAGTTCTCTTAAAACCTACTAAATATGTCATCCTTGGTATGTAAGAAGTATCTATCCACATCTTGCAAGAGAAATCATGTCAATGAAAGAAACATAGAGCATGCTTCCTACAATTGATCCTATTGACATTAGTCCTCACACATCCAAATGCTCGTTGCTTGAGAAAGCAACAACCTTGGACTAAAATTGGTTTGTACTAAAATTGGTTCACCTTGTCACTTGTAACTTTGTTTCCTTCTCTAACCCCTATAACTCGTGAATTGTAATAGGAATACATTTTGGTCACTAAAGAGTCATATGGGTTGGTCATGCAACCTTCAATATTATAGATATATTGTGCACCTTCATGTATTGTTTTCTCATTGTCTCCATGGAGTTGTCATTTATTATGTTGTTCTAAGTTGTAGAAGGTTCTATTTCATAGAGATAAATTTCTATTTCATTAGATATAAATTTAAAAATGTTTTAGTTTAGAAACTTGATAAATTTTCAATTTTAAAATGTTTTATTTTTTAAACTTGATAAATTTGTAATTTAAATATGTTTTAGTTTTGAAACTTGATAAATTTGTAATTTAAATATTTTTTTTAATGATATATGTAGATCTCTTTATTTATATACATATATATATATGGTTGATGATTAGACATTTCACCATTCTCCTCAGTCTAAGCGTCATGATCAGGCTAGATCAAATTTTTATGAGGAGAGTATTGGGAGATTGGAAAATTCCTTAAGATGTTTAGATCAAACAATTCATATCTCTTATAATCTATCTAATAGAGAAATATTAGTGAATATTAGGGATGAGATATTGCATATGATTGGGACCATTCAATCATACAATCCTTATGATGATCTTAGCATTTAGCAGTTTTATTTATCTCTTGCCAAGAGTGTTACTGGCACAGAGAAATGGAGATTGTTGGAAGCTTTGCAACATGAGAATGAAGTATGGATGGTTGTGTTGGTTGTTCCTATGTTGTCATTGATGTCAACATGGTGATAACTATATGGGAAGTTTGCTTAGTTTACTGGAAGTTTTTCTCTGCTGGTAATACTCTTTTGTGATGGATCAGTGTGTTGGTATTTGAGTCTAGAATTTATCGCAAGATATGATATGACTCTAAGCTCTTAACCATGTTTTCTTGACTCATTCAGACAGCTATATCCTGGATATTAAGATGTCTTTTGTTGTGAGCATAAAGTTATCTCTGATAGAGTTTAACTTTGTATCCTACTATTTCTCTGTGTTTGGCATACTGTGTGGGAGACTCCACATTCTACTGAGGTGAACATTCTTATGTTGTGGTTTTGTTGATAGTCTCTTTGTTGGTAGTATGATGGGAAATTAATGTGTTCTCATATCTGGAAGGTTTTTTCTTTGAGGATTATTTGTTGGTTTGGAGAATTGTGTTCTAGTCTTGGCTGACTCAACGAATGCAATATATTATGAAGACTAGTTATGTTTTATGGATGATAGCCGACTTGGTATAACTCACTACGTGGATAAAATATTTAAATCTTAAATAGTGCCAACAAATAAAGTTTTGATTATTTTGTGTTCACCTAATTAGGCCAACCTAATTGATGGATAAGATATACTTGTATATATATAAGATGAAAGATAAAAGTGAAGGTGACTGTGAGAGCGAGAAGCAGAAGTGAATGAGAACAAAGGAGAAGATCAGAGCCTAAATTCTTTATCAGTTGTGATCTATACAGTTTTGTTGACTGAATATTGTGTGAGGCATTACTTCTTATTCTAAGCTTCAGTGGAACTGAACCCTACACATTAAAGGTGTATCCTATCAGTTCAATCTTTTGGCAGTGAGCCACTATCATTGTATCTTAGCGGTTTGTCATCTTTTGTACTCAAGTCGTGAGCCTTTTTAAAGACACTGAGCCCTAGCAATGAGCCCCATAATATTTTGTATCCAGATATAATATATTGTGAGCTAACCCTCACCATGGTTTTTCCCATTTTGGGTTTTCCACGTAAAATTTTTTGGTGTTCATGTGTATGGTTGCATTGACTTGTTTTTATGTTATCTCTTGTTGATTTAGTCAAAATTGTGATAATGTTTAAGTGGATTCTATTATGGTTTTATGGAATATTGATTAACCCCCCTCTTAGTATTTTGGATGTTCAACAGAGATTTGTCATTAAATTAGTTTCACAAGATAATGTGAATGGCATGTTCCCTTTTTATAAGGGAAAGGATAGAATTAGAGGATATACAATGACTAGGTGTGTATATTAGCTTGTTGCTCCATTCATATATCCTAGATGGTTGGTAGGTCATCATAGATGGCCTCACAATGATAATTTTCCACTTTAATTTTTCAAACAGTTATATTCAGAGTTTCATTTATAGATAGATGTGGACTACACATCTTTTCCTAAGCATGCTAGACATGGTAGAGGTAGGTTTTCTAACAAACCTCAGTATAGACATCCTGATTTTCCATCGCCTGTGAACAAGACGAAATTAGTTGGTCCAAACCTTTTGGTTCTACCAAAATGTTTGGAATTAGCAGCAACAAGGGATACCAGATCTCAAATTTTTTATAGTATTTCCACCATGACCACACAAATTGATCAAATGTCATCTAATCGCATTGGTAGATACTTATTATGATTGTGGATCATCCTTCCTACTGAGGCTACATCTACTACTTATGATCCATTCATTCATGTTGATATACCATCGCCATCAGATGTTTCCCATATGAGTGACATGATTGTGTGTAATGTATGTGTAGCCTTTGTTACTGATCTGATAGCAACTTACTAGTTCATTAGTGAGGAGCATAGTATCCCTCTTGATCATGTACCAACCCTTATCAGATGCCGACATCCTATAACACATAGAAGTTAGGAGGTGGCAACTTCATAAGACATTCCACACCATCCTACAAGCTCCCATGTGCAGCATGTTTATATTGATCCTACAACTTGTCTAGGTCCTCAGCATGTTATAGATCACGTTGAGGTTACTATGCTACCTAATCTTGTTCTTGGAACATATAGTGCACTTCTTTATGGCATTGATATAGTTGTACCACCTACAAATGTAGGACCCAAGGTTTCTTTGTGCTCTTGTGATATTAGTGGCATTGGTAGAGCCCTTAATGATATACGACAGGTGCTTGAATAATTTAAATATATAAATTCCATTCTAAAAATTTACATGTGTAAATATATTTTAAATAAAATTGATTTTAAAATAGTGAACTAACTCCTGATTGAAATTGTGTATTTGAAAATTTCCAACAATATGATGATTTTTCAGAGTTTGGAAATTTGGAGCTGATGGTGATCCCATGCATTATAAGCTGAGGTACATTTAAATAATAAAAATTTAAATTTGAACACATTGAACTTGTACATTGTAAGTTTTAGATAATTTTGCATATATGTACACATGTGTAGTAAATTAAATTGCATATACTTGAACTTGTGCAGGGCTTGGGATGGGGCACAAGACAGGGATCAGGATAGCTTGGATTAGGATAGGGATCAAGGCTGCTTGGATCAGGAGAAGGATCGAGACAGCCAAGATCAAGACATGGATTGAGAGAGAGATCATGGCAGGGATCAGATGATTCTATTCATACAAGATATCTTTCTATTTGAGTTGTTTTACATGTTTTACAATATTATGGTTTGAACTCTTATTATGCCAGACACTTGTTATAGTTTACATCACATTATTATGGTTTGAACACTTGTTATATACACATTATTATGGTTTGAATACTTGTTATGATTTACATCATGCATTATTATGGTTTTATTTATTTAGAAAGTTTGTACCTTAATTTGTTTTCCTTAAATATGTTCTTAATCAAAATTAGAGTCACACATATTATTTTTTTCTTTAAATTCTGTTAGTTCTCAAAAACGCTGGTTGAAAAACCACAAGAGGTTTTCAGGCTCTTGGTACGTTTTAGGCTAACGAACAAGGCCAAACGGTGTACTTGAACCTTCTTCTCTTTAGGCTCTGTCAGACCTAGGTGGGTGTACCTACGTGAATGAAGCAAACTTGAACTATATGTTTCCTACTTGTGCAATCTATCCACAATGTCAATTTGAAATGGATAGATGCAAGCCTAATTTAGTATAAATTGTATAAGCAATATCAAGGTGAAGTTTATTAATATGTTCAGTTAACAGATGTAAGGTGTTGAAAACAAATTTGACAAAACTAAATGATGAAATGTATGAGACCAATGCCTTGTTGGGTATATGGAGTCAAATGAAAGTCTAAGACGAGTGGCTTGTATTTGGTAGTAACTCTAACTATTTGGCACACTAATATTGGTTTATAACTTGTATAAACAAGCAAGAATGCAATTACCAAGTTCTTCTTATCGATCTAAATGACCTTTTCCATTACTGTGATTAATTAAAAGAATTTAATCCTTCCTTGAAGGATTCAGTTAACTAAACCACACAAGAGCAACAAATGTGCCTTGATAAATTGAAAATATCCTTGATACACCAATTTAAATAATAAGGAAATTTCAACCTTAGTGACAACTTGATAATATTTTTCAATTAATTCAACAAACAATTGATACCAATATGACACCACAAAATCAGAGATCTTTCATTAACTTCTTCAAAATTGTGCTTACAACATGGTCTTTTGAAATGTAAGCATTATGACAACCTTTTGTTATCTATCTACCCAATTCACCTATTTCTTTCTCCTCTATAAAATCATTTCTTTTGCTCCCAGTCTCTCTTATATATACGAGAGACAACAAGCTTTAGACCAAATGACATGTCTTTTGATAACAAAACATAATTTTGAAATTAAACATAACTAAAGAAAAATAATCATAACATGTGTATCAATCCGTTAATCTTCGAGTAAAAGCCCACGGTCATCTAAGACATGTTCAAAGCTTTGATTGTATGATACTTTCTCTTCATGATGTATAGAATCAATCTTCATCAGAGCCCAAATATTTTTCCTACCACTTATTAATTTCCAAGTAGCTTGGCCATTTGAATTCTTGTGCAACTGCGAAGTTTGTAAGATGACTCTCCCATCTATTATCCAGGAGATTCTTGACATCCACCACGAAATTTTTATATCCATTGTCTAGCATGATGATCCCATCAAGCAAAGTATGGAACTTGTTGAGATTGATCTCCCCATCATCCTGTATATGCGTCAGGCACTTAGGAATCATCTAATCAAATTCTTCTCTCCATTCATCTACACCTTTCAACCGATTGTCATCTTTGAGGATTGATGGGCTGAAGAGGTATTTGATAGAATCAAATGCACTCCTACTTTCCAATTTCTTCCTTATATCCATCAAATACTTATATTCATCAATCACACCTTTCACCATTTCATGTGTAGGTTTGAGCCTTGATGGGGCTTCTCGATCCCTATGTGTGGCCTTGCATAAAGTAGTCAGTATGTGGAAGGTAGGTTTCCATCTCTTTTGAAGCTCTTCAAGGATGGGGGAGTTAGTATTTGTTTGTTCCAAAGCTTTAATGAGATTGCTGAAGTTTTCATGTACTCCATTTATCTTTTCCTTTAGCATCCCAACTCTATACTCTAATATCCTTTTTAGAGTCTCCGTGATATGATGCTTGACATCTTCCATGTTATGTTTCTTCATCTTATTAATTTCTTCTCTCATTTGTTGTATATGTGGGTCCTCTGCCTGGATAGGTGGGTGATAGACAATTCATCCATCTCCTCTCACTGTGGTGGCCTGCTACAACTACTGTTTCAGCTTTACATTTTCAATAAATAATTTTTTCACCTCATCATTCGATAATTTCAATCTCTCCTCATACTAATTAATATTTTTCTCCATATTTTCAACTACATCCTTGGTGAACATTGCAGAATACATGGTCATAGTGGCAGATTTTGTAGGAGTTGTATCCCTCATTGTTCTAACCATAGCTGACCCCCTCATTTCCTACACTACATCCAAAAGTTGAGGCTTCCTTGTACTTTTATGTTTTGTCCATAGAGCAAGTGTTTGGGTAGTAGGGTTATACCCTATTCTTGAGACACCTTCCTTTGAATCAAGCTCTACTACCAACATGGGGTCATCTTTTGCTCTGATTTGATCTAGAAGAAACATTTTGGACAACTCCATTCCTGGTATAATTAACATATCAATTTTTAATACCATCTCTCTCACCTCCTAGGGGGTGACATTAATGCTATCAACATTTAACTTTGCAAATGTCTAAGCCTAGATCTTTGCTTGCTTCAACTCATCAGCCCTAATAAGATTGATTTTACACCTTTCATCAAATTGTTTCATTTTCATTTTAATCCAAAAGTCCTTAAACTCATTAGTATGGATAAAATTATCATCCTCCATAAACCTTAGAGAGGCTACTACCCTCTCATCTTCTTGAATTTAATCATCTCCTTCCTCTGAAATCATGGCCTTAGGATCATGGGGCATTTGACTTCTCTATTGTTCAACTACCTCCTTTATCTCTGTCAGAGCTAGGATTGCTTCTTGTTCTTCATCATCACTTGAGCCGTAATCAACCAATGGCTTAGTCTTATGTCTCTTAGCCTGTGGTTCATGAGTAGGAGATGGATTGGATGGATGTGTAGGTGATGGGGGTGGTGCCTATGTTGTGGAAGCTTCATGTGGTGGTTGGTGAGGTGTGGGAAGTGGAATCAAACTCTCATCTTGGGCCATTTTGTATAATTCATCAAATTTATCAAGGATCATTTGCATCCTTTTCGGAAGGTTGGGTTCATCTACAAAAAACCCCCTAAAAATTATATCCTTCTCCTTCTTTTGATTCTCCCACTTCATCATTATTATCCACCTTTTTTTGGTCTGCATTACATCAACAAAATACACCAAATTCCTTATAACATCCTCCTTAGGGTCAAACTCATGTGAGATGGCCCTCTTTGTCAGCAAGGTTCTTCTAATCATGTTGATATGACCCTCTGGGTCACACACTCTTTCTTTTCTAGATTTGAGGGGATAGTTAACCCTCATGAACCTCTGCAATTCTTCTAACATATCAGACCCAATGGCCAACTCTTCAAATACAGTTAAATCAGGCAAAAATGTACCTTTTCTTTGATTTCTCATCAAATCATGCTCCATCCAAAGCATCTACCACATAAATTCCAAAAAACATACCCTTGCAGGTACAAACTTAGGAAAAATATGTGGTGCTTGGTCACATCTATATACTCTGATAACTATGTGTTGAGGCATAAAAAATCAATCAGCATAGTTATGGGGACAACCCTGGTCTAGCTTATACTGTACAAGCCTCATTACTTTCATCAATGACTTAGGCAATCTTGGTGTTGGGTAACCAAGGGAAGCTATTAGTCTAACAGAAAAATCATCTTGAAATACTACAAAATCAAATTTTGTACATCTGCTATCCTAGATGTAACACCAATTTTGTACAAGGAGTTTTACTCCACTATCTTGTGTACACAATTTCATTCTTTTAGTCCACTTCACTTCATTCTGGTATAGGATTAAATGACATAATAAAAAATATTTCCTAAAAGTAATAGGGGCCTTAGCTTCCCTAACTTGCAGCAAACCTACATGCATGTGTTCCTCAATTATGGATGTAAAATCAAACTCTACATTCAACTCAGAATGTTGAATTATCATGGCCATTCTAATCAATCCTATTGGCATATGATCCTCTGCATCTATCCCCAAGACTTGACACAATGCATGATAGGTATTCTTGAAATAAACCTTAAATTATAAGGTTTGGAAAGGTTCCATTCTAGAGGAAGGGATGGAGAGTTTTTTGTTATCATTACCCCTCTTCATGTGTAGGGGGAGCTCATCACTTCTATATGTTATTCTCAATATTTTATATTCTTGCTCTAGTTTCACTAAATTCACCTCTATTATAGCTTGTTTATTCAGGTTAAAACACTTTATAATGGCATCTCTTGTAACATCAACTAAGCACCCACCATTTGGAAGCCTAACAGTTTTGGTTGGGGCATGGTAACTGTTGGAAAAGGCTTTGATTAACTCAATATCAATGAAAACATTAGGGACAATTACCTTAGCCGAATCTAGGGTCCATGGGTTCGATGTCAGAACCTTGTCATTCCTTTTTTGATAGTACCAATAGAGGTTCCAACCTGACAGATGTATAATGGGGTCCCTACAGCCTTGAGCTAAGTCTCTGAAAACTTTCTTAGGTCCCTTTTCTACTGAACCAGGCAACAAGGAAAGCAACGGGGATTGCAATGATGGTTTACTGGTTTTGGCCTCATCCTTTTTAATTCCTACTTCACTTTTCTTTGGTGTCATTTTATGAAATTCATAGAAGATGATGAGCAAAACTTACCCGAGAATAGAAATTGCTTCAAAGAATTCCCTTTACTCCTACAATTTGAGCTCGTCTACAACTTGGTTTCAACTGTAATGAATGAAAAATCTTAACTTATTTTGCGTATTTTAACACCAAGATGCATTTACTCCTGACTCATAAATTGGTACAATTCAAATCTTTGTATCAAGCTAAATTTTATATTTTGATGTTGATTGATGTGATTGGTGTGTTTTAAATGACCCAACGGCTTGGTTACCGCACTACCTCGTGTCACTTTTTACTCCCCTACGGTACCGCAGTATATCTTTAGTATCCCTCTCTAGTGTACCACTCTACCACAGACTACCTTTTGCTCCCCTACGGTACCACGGTGCCTCCTTAGTACCTATCCTCAATGTACTGCTCTACCACGGGCTATGTCTTGAACCCCCGAGGTATAGCGATATAGTGTATATAGTAGTAGCTTCTCTCACCATCATACTGTGAGCTGCTTGGGGATGATCTATGGTAGGGAGATATGATATGGGTGTTATGAGGGGTGGCCAATGTGATAGTGGTAACGCGGTAAAGGGTAAAAATGACCTTGAAAGGTGATAATGTGATTTATTATGAAAATAAGAATGATAATTTTGGATTTCAAATGATAAAATACTTAGAATTTTTTATGAAAATTATAGTTCCAACAAATTCAATATTGATTAATGTTGAAATCATCCTTTGATTAGTTGTAAGCATTGAACCTTAGAAATAAAAATGTTGGACTAGAATGGTTGCTCTTTGTAAATTTAAAAATATGGATGTAATTAATTACAGAAATCAATGTCTTTAAATAGGTCAAGAAATAGAAATAATTTGAATGCAAATATGTAAGTTAGATCAATTCCTAAGAGATGATGTTACAAGTGGATTTGAACAAATGAAATCAAAGATTCTTGAACTTAAGAATTCCATGGAACAAATTTGCAATTGGAAATAGATAAGGAATTTTGGAAAAATGAACTTTTAAAGTCACTAGGTTTTGTATTGCATATGAATTTACATGTGATTGAGCAAAGAAAGAGAGATTCAATGAGCTATACGTGGAGTTGAACAAATTAAATCAAAGATTCTTGAACTTAAGAATTCCATGGAACAAATGAAATTGGAAATAGATGATAATGAGTTTCTGGGAAAAATGTTCATTTTTAAAGTCACTAGGTTTTAAATGTATTACATATGATGCTATAAGTGGAGTTGAACAAATGTAATTAAAGATTCTTGAACTTAAGAATTTCATATAATCTAATACACATGAATATACATGTGCAAGCAAAGAAAGTGATCTAGATGATGCTATTTAAGTGGATTTGAATGTAAATGAAATCAAATATTCTTGAACTTAAGAATTCCATGGAACATAAAAATGCAATTGGAAATATAGATGATAAGGAATTTAGGAAAAATGATCATTTTTAAAGTCAATCTAGGTTAAGTGTAAATTGCATATATGATGCTATAAGTAGAGAACTGAACAAATGAAATCAAAGATTCTTGAACATAAGAATTCCATGGAACATAAAAATGCAATTTAGGAATTTGGGCAAAATGTTCATGTTTTTAAAGTCACTAGGTTTCGTATTGCATATGATAGCATATAAGTGGACTTTTTAAAGATTCTTGAACTTAAGAATTCCATATAAACTAATACACATAAATTTTATTGTCCATCAAAGAAAGTGATCTAGATGATGCTATAAGTGGAGTTGAATGTAAATGAAATCAAATTTCTATTTTTGAACTTAAGAATTCCATGGAACAAATGCAATTGGAAATAGATGATAAGGAATTTCTAGGGAAAATGTTCATTTTCAAAGTCACTAGGTTTTAAATGTATTGCATATGATAGCTCATATAAGTGGAGTTGAACAAATGAAATAAAATATTCTTGAACTTAAGAATTCCATATAATCTAATACACATGAATTTGATAGTTCATATAAGTGGAGTTGAATGTGTTAGGTCTCAAAAACATAGTTTTTTAGACCACAAGAGGGTGCCAGTCTCTTGATACATTTTTTTCCACAAAGGAGGTAGCAAAGATTTTTATTACCTCCTACTCTTTAGGCTTTTCCAAACCTAGGCGGGTGTACTTGAATGATAAGCAGATTGTGAAGGCTATGACCTCTAGATTAAACAATCTACTCACAATGACACATGAGGTGAAGTAAATGCAAGGTTAATTATTGCTTCCTACTAAAATGTTTTAAAAATCAAGTATATATATGAGGTTTATATGAGATTATTAAAATGACCAGTGCCTACACTATTGGGTGAATGGAGTCAAGAGGTGAATGATGATTTTGGAGATAGGCTTCTATAAGATGGGTAGACTTACTCTTCAGCTTAACTCAAATAGTTGCGCACTTTTAAAAGTTTTCACCTTTTGCAAACGTGCAAGTATATCAGTTATCTGGACTCTTCATAGTGATCCTAGTGATATCCCCTTATGCTACTGTGAAGTTGTGAAAGGATTTAATTCAAATGTGAATGGAAACCAATTAAGACAACCTATTCAAAAGGACTTTAATACAAACAAGAACCTATTAAATTTGATCTCTTAAAAGGAAATTTAATTCTTCTGCACATAGAAACCAATCAACAACATCACACAACTACAACAAATGTGTATTGACAAATTAAATTTATTTCCACACATTCAATTTGAATAACATAAACAACCACTTCGGAGATAGCCAAATAACATATAAGCATATAAATCCACACAATAGTTGAACACTTGAAAGCAAGTCAATAATTATGCATAACCTTCTCCATTGTATTTATTTTTAAATAATATGCATTATAACAATAGTTTTTGACATGAGATGGATGGGCGAATGGGTCCAATCTATCTTCTTACAAATTCCTACCCTAAATGGAAAGATGATATGATGATGATCATTTTCGAGTCTTGGTCTCTCTTATATATATGAGAGGCAACAAGCTTCAGACCCGTTACAAAAATTCATGTCGTTTGATAACTAAACATAATTAAAACAAAATTTTGTCATAGGTGAATGTACCAATCCGTTAATCTCCAAGGAGAAGCCCATAACCACCTAAGATCTTTTTAAATCTTCTACTCTATGATAGGGTGCTCATCATGTTGTTGACTGGCTCTCCCATTTTTGATGGTTGTACCTTTGTATCTGGTTACATCTATAGTTTAGTTGATAAAAAAATTGATTTCAGAGAGGTGATGGATGTACTCTTGTTCAACATAGGTGTCCACATTGGAGATCACTTCTTTCATATCATATTCCATATACATCATTTTCTCGAGCTGCTTATGAGTATTTTGTAAAACCATATCCTCGTCATTGATTTCATGTAATGCGGCAATTAGAAGCACAACGAACTTTTCCTTCCAATCGTCATACTCTCGAGGATTCCCATTGTCATCATGAAGTGTAGGAGTCGAATCAAAGCAGTTGATATCTTCTTTAAGCTTGTTATGATATCCATTGTGTGATCCTAAAAATTTGTTGTATGTCTACAATATTTTTCCTTTCAAGATTTTCTTGTCTAGCAACTCCTCTTTCTTCTCAATCATTCTCCCCTATAATCGTTCATTCTCCACCATTGTTGAGTGTGTCTGCTTGAATAGCTTCCAATATTCATCAGCACATTTCATCATTTTATTAAATCTTTCCTTGATCATTTCAGATACAATATTATACTTGATGGTTTTCATTTCTTTCTCCAGTTCTTTACACTTCCCTTGAGATTTCAAGTGGCAATTATTCCAATAAGATGCATCAACCAATGCATCCAATACTCTTTTATCATTTTCAATCCATTGGGAATACAACTCTGATGTGGAGGAGGAAGATGATCTTTCTCTTTGATGTGCTAGCTCCTTCTTCAATTTGTCATTTTCTTTAACCAGTTTTTTAATCTATGCTTTGGTGAATTTTGCTACATTGATGTTCAATTTTGTTGTCTCCATGGGGTTGGTATCCCCTACTCTTTGGACCAAGAGATGTCCAAACACTTGGTTTGGATTATAAATCATAGTTGGTCTTTTGTCATGATGGTACAGTGACCAAATACATAAGGTGGCCTCGTCTGGGTTGTACCTAGATCCTAAATACATTTTGTCACTTGCTCCCTCTATTAGCTTCATTGTTTTTTCCCCTCTTTTTCTGAAGCTATCAAATACAATTGTAGAACTAATATCCCACCCGGGTAGAAGCAACACTCCAACTTCTTGAAGTAACTCTCTTCCTCTCTCAAGAGTGATGGATTCCATCTCTTTATCTATCTCCTTTTCTAGTTCTTCCAAAGCGGTGGTCTCTCATTCAGGAGTAATATCCTGCATCTTTTGTCTCATTTTCCTTCCTTTATATTTATAAAAAAATGATTTAAATTCAGAAGATTTAACAAAATCACAATTAGAAATGAACTCTTTCCTAGCTTTGACCCTAACATCATCAGACAATTGATCTGATGCCTCAAATCTTACAATATTATGCTCTTAAGGGGGCTCATACTATGCAATTACAAGAGAAATTATTTGTTCTAATTGTTCACCCTCCTCATCACTTCCCTCTTCTTCACTTCTATTAGTTTCTTCAGAGAAACACACCTCAGGAGTAGGTTGTGAAGGTATGTAATCTAGGGTCCCTATGTCTTCATCCTATACTCTTGGATAAGTTGCATGAGGTGCATCAAAAAAAAATGGGGGCACATCCTTTACCAATTTATTCACATGAGAAATGAGTTTCCCAATTCTTGTTAGAGGATCTTGTATTTCACCAAATTCCTTTGAATAAGATGGGACATTTTTTCTTTTCCATTCTTCTGTGAGCATAATCTTGTTATATGCAGCCATTCTATCAATGGTAGAAGCTTCATCATGGTTTTTGATCACATGTTTGACTGAGAACAAATGTTCATACCCTGATAGCCCCTGTGATAGTCTTGCTTTGTGAATAAAGACTCCTACATCAAAATTTTCCCTTTTATTAGCTAGAGGGAGGTTATACTATGCTAATTTTGTATCAATTTCCTCATACCCCTCATTTGCGACCACCGTAAAGTCTCCAAAAGATAAGGTGTTGGGAATAATTGATTGTTTGTTATGTCCTTTGAGGTGTTTAGCATCATATTTTTCCAATTGCCTCACAATTTCTAAATAGGCAATTATGCCAGGAACTACTCATGGTAGCAAGTGTGGAGTTCCTTCGAACCCATAGACCCTAATCATTGTACAATTAGGGAAAGCAAACCAGTCTCCCCAGTTATAATTCACTTTATTTCTCGAATCATTTTCCTTTGGTCTTAGAAATCTTTGTACTTCTAGGGATAAGTTATAATTACATGGATATCCTAGCAACTTCATCAATGGTTTTACAAAAAATTCTTCAATATAAAGGTAATGAGACCTACCAAATCGGCTATCCCACAATGAGGTCCACATTTGTAGAAGTTTGAAATCTCCATTTTTATTTGTATCTCCTATCTTTAATTCTTCACTCCAGACCCCTCTAACATGTCGCTCATACAAAATCAAATGCATAAGCAAAGAATAGTGTTTGAAATGAATATTATCACTGTTATTTTTTATATTTTTAAGTCCTTGATTTAGGGTGTTGGTCGAGTAACTAGCATAATCAAATGGCTTGGAATCCTTGCTCTATATGTCTGCAGCTAAGAACATTGGAGCAATAGACATGAGAGTTGGAACCTCTACCCCCAAAACCTGACTAGCTGAATGATAAGTGTATTGAAAATACTCCTCAAACAAATCCTCATGAAAAGGAGGGTTTCACTGCTAAAACACTTCCTAAGCTAGCCTCCTTCATTCTTAGGCCTATGTAGGGGTAATTTTCATCTCTTTTAGCTAGTATCCATATGGTGATATTCTGTCAAGAGGTCTTTGACTATGAATGACAAGTTCAGAGATGGTGCAGGAGTACCTTGTCCACAAAGATGCCTCCAATGAGCTAATCTGTAAAATTTGAATTTGCAAATGTAAAAATGGTGTAAAAGGTCATATGAGGACACATTTAACATATTTAAAATCATAAATAGGCCTCTAGGTGGTAAAGATTTAAAAATTTATTTGTTGTCAAAATTGTGAAAAGGCAAAAAATAGAAAAAAGTGCAAAAATCAGGAATATCAAAGGTCATGAGTAGTTTTAGTTAGTTTCATTCATTAGAAGAAAGTGAAAAGACTTTAAAAAGGCATGGTATCTCATTACAAAGGTAGGGGGAGATTGTTTAAGCATGTATTGAATAGGAGGAAGTGAAAATTCATGAATAAAAATTGTCTTTTTCTCAGAAATTACTAAAAACAATGTTCTCAGACCTTTGTACAGAACTGTATAGGCATGGAAGCACGTGTGAATGTTTGTAATTAATAGACTTATCAATCTCCCTCCTTTTCCTTTTTTTCATGTATTCTTGAGCAGTTTTGAGTTAGTTATTGTGATTTTTCATAAAATAGTCAATACCCTTGTTAGAGTAAACAGTAGCATTAAAATCCTATTAATCTTTCAAACTATCTAATGAAAATTCTTGATATTTGGTAGAGATAACAATAATTGCATCTATTCACATATTCTAGAGGTTTTGGAGAAAAAAGGTAAGATTCATGTGAGAATTTAAGATTTAGGACTATAACTATCTGTGAAATCAGAGTTTCAAGGAATAGTTAAATAATACAGACCTAGGGTTTGATAAAATATGCATGAAGAATGACTTTTGGTGGCATATTAAGCTTATTTAGGTCAAATAAAAGGTGTTACAATTATTGGTTAAGATAAATTAAGCCAAGTGATAGGATATTCAATAAACCCTAGTTGCACCATAGCCTAAAAGGCCTAATTTGCAGAATGAACAGACAAGTTTTCTAATTTTTACTTCAAAGCAAAGGCATCTGATATTAAGGCATGTAATTGTATGTTGAAAAGGGTTCCTGAAACAATAGTTAGTCTATGGTGACTCAATGTGTATTTTTTGATGCATTTGTTTCAACCAAATTGTTATGCTACTAGGGTTTGGGTGAATGAATGAAAAGAAAATGGAAATTTGTTTTTTCAGTGACTTGTGTATCTAGTTTTCAATAAAGGTTGTCTAATTAATGTTGTCAAGGACTCCTAAATGCTTGGACAGAGCAGAGAGAGTAAATCATATTGTTTTGAGTGTTTTAGCAATATAACTTCTTATGCAAAGTGATGTTAGGACTGCAAGAATTAAAGAGATAAGTGGATCAGTGGTTTGTGAGTAAGTGTTTGGTTTATTTCAGTCTAGAACATGTTGTTTAAAATTCCTTGAATGTCTAATAAAAGGATGAAAGCATAAATGGTTGGTTGTAGCCTTTTGGTCTTGGGGAACTAATTGATAAAAGGTGATATCTAGTGAGTTGTGAAAGTAAAGGATGGTTCAGGTTTTCTTATCAGGTTGTTGAGTTAATTTCAGTCAATGTGATGTTGGTGATGGTTTGGAATATGATTTTGGAAAATTTAGAATATTGACATGTTTGAATTCTTGTAGTAATGTGGAAACTAGTGAAATTGATGAAGTTTGATGAAGGAACAAATGAGTTTGTTAGTTGATCTTCTCCAAGTTGAGTTTTGGACTTGAGTACCCTAATGAATTGTTGTGTTTAATAGATTTTTTTTCATCAAAAGAACACTTCAACTAAAACACGTTAGAAATGAGATCCTTCAAAATAACAAGCATGTCAGCCCCACTGTGTGATTGAATAGTTTCTTCTTGGGGTCGTATCTGCTAGTGAGAGCTTTAATTAGTTCTATATTCATGAACACATTGGGCACCATGAGCCTCCCCAAGTTCAACCTCCATGGGTTGCAAACTGGTTGAAACCTAAATTTTTTTCTATAATGGTACATGAAGAGCTCATATCCATGTTGCAGTGTCCAAATGTCTCCCAAGCCCTTATGTTTATCCCATAGTTGATCCATTGAAGGATTCATTTGAGCACTCCTCTTGGGTCTCGGCCCCGAACCAGGGAATTGATCTATTAGGTCTTGATTTAGGAGTCTCTTTTCAGTTTTCTATTTTTTAGCTTTGGCTTTTTCTATACTTTCCTCCATTGTTTGATTTTCTTAAGCCTTTGAAAAATATAATTTATCAGCTAGGATTGATGTACTTGAGTTTCGCCTCCACTAGTTTTTTTTCTGTGTACAAACTCCAAGCTTTTCTTTTCTGCATTTTGCAACAATTAAGTGATCAGCTTGTGGTATAATTCACTTCAATTCTGGTTCATAAATACACCACCCATTTCAGTCTTGTCATCAGAGAACATTTATTTTAAATATTTTGTTGATGCCTTGGCATGTCACATCAGTTAGTAATAATCATTATCACCATATCAACAAGACTATGATTCTTCTTCCACCGATAGCCACCTTCTCCACCGATGAACAACTTTCCTTAGGTCTATCAGCGGGATGCCAGATAACGCACCTCAATGCACCCTAATTCCCCTGATACAAATTATGCACTAGGTAATCCAAGGTTATATCGGGCCATTGGGGGAATGTAAACATTTGTTCAATCGATGAACATGTGTTACAACAATGTGCTAATTTTTTTTTACCCTATCAGTCTATCAGGGAGAGTGCCTTAGGAGTCAACCCAATAGGGTATTGTTACACTGATAACTGATATTAGGTTGTGATTTGCTTTCATTAGTTCATTGATGGGGCAATGATGGGGGTTCTACCGATGAGGCATTGTTAGGCCAATGGTGCTAAATTTTTTTAGGACTAGGGAAAGACTATGGAGTTTCAAATTTATTTATGGATGTAATCATTTGGCAATGTAGGCTACAAAATGGATCTTGTCACACAAATTTCAACATTTTTTATTGATCATAAAATCAAAGTGTGGCAAATTTTTGTGGTATGTGGAAGATAGATTGGTGGAGGCTAGTGAAAAATGTGATATTTTTCTAGTCCTAACAGTGGCTCTAATTTGGGATGAATGAGCATGAGATCATTGCAAGAATCCAGAATAATCTTTGGGAGGCAGACCATGAATGAAAGATGGAATGATATGAGAACCTAAAACTTTTGTGCATGGAAATTATATATTTTAATAAGTATCTCAAGAATTGTCCATGCACTGGAAATTCTTGAACCTCTCCTAGACTATGTGCATGGAAGATTAAGAAAAGAAATGTTTCGAGAATTTTCCATGCACTGGTAGTTCTTGATCCTCTCCTAACATATTTTGCAGATAATAATAATTTCCTCCTCCTTTTCTAGTAATGACAAAAGTCTGATCCAAAGAGCTTTGAACTTCCCATGTTTTCCTTTATCCTGGCACCTTGCATTTCACATTAGGACCATATCATTTTCATTAAGTTTTCTATCTTTTTCCCTCTTGTCAAATAAATACTTTACTTGTGATTGAATTTTTGTATTATGTTCTTGAGCTAGCCTCCTTATCTCATCTAATTCTTCCAATTGTTCCATTCTATCTTCCATGGGCTCGAGGATATCTAGATCTTCTTGAAATATAAATTTATATGTAGGTAATAGGTTCTGCATAGGCATCCTAGCTTGTGCTCCATAAACTAGTTCAAAGGGTGACTTACTAGTTGATTTCTTCACAGTGATTCTATATGCCCAAACTGCCAATCTCAATTTAGAATCCCATGCCTTATTTTTTTTGTCCAACATCCTTTTAATAATCTTCAGGATACTTTTGTTACTTGATTCGGCTTGTCCATTCACTTGTGGAAGATATAGCAAGGCATATAAAATTACAATGCCATATGATTCACATAATTCTTTCAATTATTCTGATCTAAAACATATACCATTGTCTGTGACTATCCTCACAGGTGTCCCAAACCTTGTAATGATATTCTCCATCAAGAAGTTAATTACAATCTTATTGGTGGCTTGTTTAGTTGGGATGGCCTCTACCCATTTTGTAAAATAATCACTCACCACCAATATCCATTTATGACCTCAACTGGATTTTTCTGATATTTCCCCAATAAAATCAATTCCCCATTGGTAAAAAGGGGCCTCAACATGCATTGGTTTGAGTGGAAACACTCCTTGATATTCCATTTTTCCAGAGAAATTCTGGAAAGCCTCGTACTTCCTTACATAAGTGAAAGAATCATTAAAAAATATAGGCCAGTAATATCCAACCCTTAAAATTTTATGGGTAGTGGTTTTGCTTGAAAAGTGCCCCCCACAGACTCCTTCGTGCATTTCTTTCAATACTCTTTTTGCCTGGGATTCATTTCCAAACATAACATCAATACCCCATCTCTATTTTTCCAATATAAATCACCACCCATGAAAACATATTTAGAGGCATGTAGCTTCAAAGTTCTCTTTTGATTTTCATTCAAATGTTTGGGAAATTTTTTATTTTTCAAATAATACATTATATCAGTATACCTTGTTGTGCTTTCAATGCTTGCAATCATAGTTTCTTCTTCTCCTACGTTGCAGATCTGAGAAGCCTACAGATTTGATTCGACCATTAATTTAGCAAGACCCTATCCTCTTGCTAACTTAGTGATTTGGATCTCTATGTCAAACTCCTGAATTCTATTGATCCATCTACATCTCCTCCCAGTGACCTCAGTTTTTATAAACACATCTTTGACTACAAAATTGGGGACATATGCAATTATTTTTTCCCCTAGTAGGTAGGGTCTGAAAGCTTTCACTGCTTTTACTAGAGCATATGCCTATTTTTCTGTAATATCATAGTTTAATTCTACTCCTTTGAGGGATTTGCTAAAAATGATATAGGTTGTTCATGCCCCTTGTTAGCTCTCAAAAACGTAGGCGGGATGCCTCAAGAGGCTGCCAATCTCTTGATATGTTTTAGGGTAACAGACAAGGTCAAATGAATTAAACCTTCTACTCTTTAGGTGCTGACAGACCTAGGAAGGTGTACCTATCTGAATGAAGCAGACTTGATTTATGATTATCCTTCTTGAAATGCTTTGTCCACAATGGTAGATGGAAGTGAACAAATTAAATCAAACTTGGTACAAATAGCAATAGCGATCTTCTAATCTAAATCCTAAAATGTTCAATTAACAGATATAAAGAAACTGGATGAATCCAAATGATGAAGTGCTGAGACTAGTGCCTTATTGAGTATGCGGAGTCAAATGAAATAGCAATGAGCAAGCTCTTTCTGGAAAACACTCAAATTTTTTGGCATATGTTTTGTTTACAACTTGTATAAACATGCGAGATTGTGATTGTTAAGTTCTTCTTACTGATCCAAATGAATTTCCTTGATTACTGTGATTAATTAAAAGGATTTAATCTTTCCTTGAAAGAATCGATCAACCAATCACACAGATACAACAAATGTGCACTGATAAACCTAAACATAAACTTGTTATGTCAATTCAAATAACCAGAAAGCATCAATATTGGAGACAACTTAGTAATACTTTCAATAAATTCAACAGACAATTGACACTAGAAATGAGCTGCGACATCAACTGATTCTCATTAAAAACTCCATTTTGAAAACATACATCATGGTCTCTATTCTGTGGAAAAAATTTATCCCACTATATATTCTCTACCCTATCTACTCTAATCTATCTCCCCCCTTCCTTTTTTTACAATTGAGAATGAACAATTATACATTGGCCACCAAAGAGACACAATGCTTTGCATTTACATGTCGGAAACCAACTGTTCGAATTCGGGTTTTTGTTAATCATCTCTAAAATAGTCGCCAAGACAACCCTATAAGTATGCTGAAGGAAATTATATCGCTGTCAGTCATCCCTTTGGTCGTCTGAGTTTCGCCGTGACCCATCAGAGTCGGTGAGATATTATATCGATCACCCTATGTTACACTGAGAGCTCATATGTTATGTTCCTTCCAATCATTGAGACACAAGCAACTTTCTCGTCGAGCAGCATTTCTTTTTCCTCATTTGCTTTCACCGTGACCCCATGATGTCAAGGAGACCTCTCGTAGACCACATTATGTTTCACCGAAAGCCCTTTATTCATCTTGTGTGTCGCTGTGACCTTTCACCATTGGGGAGACAATATATAGAATTCTCTTTGTTATACCGAGAGCCCTCATGATGCATTCCTGTTTGCCGAGACAACTCAATTCCTATACCGACAGAGTCACCCGTTTGCTTTATCAGTGAGATCAGAGGTCACTTGCCAAGACCATACTCCGAAGTCACATAAGTCTTACCGAGCTGTTCCTTTCATCTTGTGCATCGTCGAGACACATCAATTCTCTCACCGAAAACCACTCATCATATGTGCATCACTATGACATTCTGATGTCGGGGAGACCTCTCGAAGATTATAATATATCATACCAAAACATCCTGAACCCACACTTTCATTTCACTGAGACAATACCAACCTCTCGCCGAAAGCCATTCATTAAACTTTGTCAGCAAGACTTGACAGGTTCGCTGAGACTCTACTCTGAAGTTCACGAGTCTTACCGAGATGCACTTCATTATCGGCAGTCGGCAAGACAAGGGAAGTTTTCCAAGATATTACAACAAAGGAAAACCTCTTGCCGATGAGAATCTTTTGCCGATATGAATGCATCCGCTACCGGTCGATGAGACTTGATGTAGTCAGTGAAACACTACATGGAAAGCAACCTGCTTGGCTGAAATGAACATTTGTGCACAAGTCGGTCAGACAAGAAAGACTCGCTATGACATTACCCCGAAGATGATTTGCTTCGCCGACGGTATAACTCCTGATGATTAGAATCATCCACTGTCACCGAAACCATGAAGAAGTCCTGCCGAACGGTGCTTGTAAGAAAACTTTGATCGCTGTGATATCAAAAACGTCTTGCCGATAGGCAACACAGACGTTTTACAAGCAAAAAAAAAACATTATGGGTTAGGGAAACCTTGACAATCTCATGCATATATTGATGACAAAGTGAAATACTTAGACCTAAAAGGATTTCCATGGGACTACAAGGAAAAGAATGAGCAAAATTTTATGAAGAGAGGACCATGTGCACATGACGAGGACTCACTTGGAAACTCAGTGGAATGTCTAATAGGTTTGATGATACCTCCCTCCCTGAGTTTCATAAGTTCTTCATGCATCTTGGGCTACAAATTTGGGTTTATTGGTCTCTATTTTTTCCTAAAAGGTTTTGCATCACGTTTGAGTGGAATTTCATGTTGGAACAAATCTTCTCTGTATGCCTTGAGATCATCATAAGACCATGTGAAGACATGCTTATATTTCCTTAATAATGCAATCAACATCTTTCTGATTGTTGGGCTTATCTTTTTCCCAATGTATACTTTTTTTGGTGCCAATTCAGTGCCCAAGTTAATTTCTTCAATGTCTTCCCTTTTTATTGGTGTTTGTTTCATAAGGGCTCGATCATTTCCATCAAACACCCTCTCCAATGCCACAAGCCCCTTAGGAATCTTGTTAGTCTTTAGTTGCACAACTTCCTTGCCAAATATAATTTTCTTGCCATCTACTTCTTCCAAAAATGTATTAAAATCAATTTCTTGAGCTTCATACTGATCAATGCAATGTAAGAACTTATTCAAATCAGTGTCATCATTAAAAAATTTCCAACTATAGATGTTGTCTGGGATTGCAGGTCTTGTTTTGAGCTCAATTTGTAAAAAAATTTCTAGAGTAACATCATCTTTCTTCAAAGCTACATTCACCAAGAAGTCTGCCATTAAATTCTTGGATCTATCTATCCATTCAATAGAGAAAGCATCGAATAAATCAATGGTGTCCCATACAACATTTTTATACTGCTTTATCCTTTTGTTTTTTGTAGAATACTTTGATCTCACTTTTGAAGTAACCAACTAAGAATCTCCAAAAACAGTTAGTAGTTTAATTTTGTGTTTAGTAGCCATGTTCAATCCTATCAACAAGGCCTCATACTCTACTATATTATTTGTGCACTCAAATGTTAACAAGAATGAATATTTGAATGTTGTGCCCTCAGGTGAAATAAAGACAACTCCTACTCCATTACCTTCTTTACTACATGCTTTATCAAAGTACATTCGTCATACACCATGCTCATTCTTGGAAACATACCTAGCAATTGGATCAGTGTTCAATAATTTAGTCTTTGAATGTTCTACTCTAAATCTTCCCAAGTCCGCATCAAAAAAGCAATTCATTTGATTGGGCTCAAAGAGCTCAATGACATGTTTAGATCTAGGCTCTCTATGTAGCCTAACCTCTTTTCCATTCACAGGGATAATAGCATAAGACAAGTCCAACTAAACATTCCCTCCTAGTGTAGTTGTCCATTGCCTTGACAGTAGCATCCCATAGTGAGGAGTATCAACCACAGTAATATATGTTTTATATGTTGCTTCTAGATATGATGCAAGTTTCAATTCTACATCCCATATTACTCCTACTATAGAAACTGATCTATTATCCATGGCATAACATTTTATGTTTGTGTAATTAATTATTTATTACACTAGCATAAGTTAACTTAGGTCATTTAGTCCTAGGTTGCATTTTAATAAATCATTTAATAATGGGGTAATGTCCCCTTCCATGTTTGTAGGGATAAGATTCCTTCTAGAAGATGAGTTGTCCTTCTAGGACTTATCTCAATATTTAATAATTTCCTAGATAGGGTTCACATGTTGTCACATGTTGTTAGATCAAGACACATGGCAACATCATATTGCATCTTGCATCTCATTCATGCCTATATATTTAGGGAATTTGTACATTTGTAATCATCTCATAGAGTAGATCAATAGAATCTCTATTGTGCATGCCTAGTTGCAACACTTTTTGTGTAGTTGATTATCTTTCCTGGAAAAGGTCCTGTAGACACCTAAAAATGACCTAGGCCTGCAAGCTTCATTTTTACCACTTTCGTCCTAGCATAATTAAGACATTTAATTATGTCCTTAGTCCACATTCGACTATTGATTAAATAATTTGTAATTATTTAATTAATTCATGTCACTTATTCTTCATGATTATTAAATAAATAAATTTTATTTATTTATTAATTACGCCATTAACTGTCTAAGTCTTTCTTTAATTAAATAAATTTCTTAATTTATTTAATTCCCCCTTCTGCATTTCATTCTTATTGATTATTAAATAAATGAATTACATTTATTTATTTAGTATGTCACTAACTGTCTTAATTAAATAAATTGATTAATTTATTTGATTAATTAATCTCATCTCCCAAATTAAATAATTAAATTTAATTATTTAATTTCCAATTAATATTCTTCTCATTTTAAATAAATTAAATTATTTAAAATGTCATCTCAATCCTAACTGTCAGTCATTTTTGATAAATAATCTGAAAAGATTATTTATTGTCTCATAAAATCCATAATTCAAATTAGTAACTAATCTTCCAAAAATCAAGTAATCGGGCAGATTCTTGATTTTCCAAATTTGATCTTCAGTCTACATCTTATCTCTTTGATTTTTCGAATCTTGCAAATCAGGCAATCTTATCTTCTTGATTTTTTGAAAATCTTTATTTTCTAATTAATTTGTCTCATTTATTCTCCACCGTCAATCCGATTTTATTCTGACCGTTCGATTAAAGATTTTTCCCTAACCCTAATTAGGGGTTCTCAGGTTTAATCTGGATCATTCATTTTAGGTTCTCATCATTAATTTATCTCGTCCGTCCATTTGAAATGGCATTTTCTATAAAATGCCATCTTCCTCTCATTTTACACACACACATGCTGACATTTTGCATAATTATTATAGGCATTTATTCACTTGCACATTTATTGTCATAGGCAATTTTAGAATTTAATATAGTCATTTGATCAATTTTGACATTTGTTTTAGACATAGGCATTGGCAATAGACATAGGCATTTAGACTTTATGCAAATCCTTCAAGGCTTGTTGTAGGACTTAGGCATTTTTAGATTGCTCGAACAAAGAATCTGAGGGCAACAATATCCAGCAAGTAAGAAGGTGCTACAAAAATGAATCATGGAGACTTCGACGATCAGGTATAATCGTTCTTGCATGTATTTCCTTTGTGTTTTGTAGCTACTTTGGGTTTTTATCATTATGATTTACATTCAATTGATCTAATCTAATAATCCAGAAATTACCCTCAGTTACAGGTCCTCCATTGAAGACTGCAGCTTCAGGGACCCTGTGCATCCATAATCTCAACATTTTCCATATGTAGTATTTACCCATAGACCCAACTCCTTCATGACAACTAGGGGCATAATGTTGATTGTTGCCCTCGATTCAATCATGCAATTCCTCACCATTTTATTGTTGATAACCAATGTGGTATAGAATGGATCTACTTGGGATGGATTCTTTGCGAGTGTATCTCCCAAATCTATCTCTAGTGCTTTTGTGACTTCCCTTTCCACAACATTTTCTTCTTTCTTCCGATCTTCATGTTTCTGAGATGTGTTGGTAATCATTTTGAGAGTTGTTTCTCTAAACTCTTCAATTTTCATCAACTCCATTAAAGGAACTATCATTTTTGTTTGTCCCAATGCTTGGGCCATGTCAAATGAAGGGGTAGTGATTCCTTATTCTCACTTTTCAGTTCTAGTAACTTTCTTAACTTCATGTTGATTTTTTTCATCTTTTTGTGTTTTTTTTGGCTCAACATTAGTAGTCTCCTTTAGGATGTTTTTCTGTGGTTTCTTTTCTTCATCCTTCTTTTGTTTAGATGGGATGTTCTCCTTGTTTTTCTTCTCTTTAATGAACACACTCATGGGTTTCCCTTGATCTCCGTCTATGGGTTTTCTTCTCAAATTGTATCTTCTCCCTTTTGCCTCAACCACTACTTTTGTTGTGAATTCCTTCTTCTCTTCTTTTGTTGTTGTTCTGAGCTGAAACTAGGGTGGTGTATTGTACACATATGTTTCCTTGTATGATTTTTCTTCCACATCAAAAAATACCTCTTGTTCCACATTCACATTGTATTTTTGATTATCAACGTTATATTCATATCCTTCTTCTAAAGAAGAGTATCCCTCCTCTTTCTGATAAGACCTCCATCTAAGCATATTCACAGTATGGTCATCCCTATCTTGCTCCTGCTGCCATTCATCTTGATAGGCCTGAGTCACTACACAATATTCAAGATCATGGGGTTTGTGGCAAGGTGAACACCATGGTGTAGTATCAAGTGCATGTGCTCCATGTCTTTTCAATGGGTCTGGGGTTTATTTCCAACTTGGTCTTGTTACTAGCTTTCCATATTTCCAAGTAGTGTTATAGGGCATATCATGTAATCTTGGTCTTTCATTTTTGTATGAATTCTCCTACCTATTCTAGGGATTGTTAGAGTTGGGGAACTCTAAGGATGTCCCTTTTTCCAGTCATCCTTGCATCCTTTCTATTATTCTCAATGGTTAATGTTGTTTTTTGTGCTTCAATTAAACTTCTAGGGCATCTGTTCCTGAGTTCATACCCTATTTTTTTATCAAAGGCCTTTAGATAAATACTTAAGGCTACTAAATTAGTCAATTTGGACCCATGTGGTATTTTATTGTATATTTTGGAGAATCTCTTATTGAAATCATAAACTGACTCATTTTGGTATTTTTGAATACTTATAATTCATGCAGGATGAATTTAGGGGCACACTGATTCCCATATTGTTCTAGAAATTGATTCTGGAAGTCTGCTATAGAATCAATTGAGGCATCAAGTAGACCATTAAACCAATCCCTTGCTTCTTCAATTAGGGACATCATAAACAATCTCACATTTACATCCTCATACTCCATACCAATATCCTGTATAAAGGCATTGAAATTTTTGATATGTTCTTCAGCTGATATCACATTATTCCCAGTGAATTTGGGAACCATATTCCTCCAATTGTTGTCAGTTGGGTATGGATATAATTGGTATCATGTTAAATCAAACTGTTTACATGTGCTCATAGGGTTTTGTGGATGCATATTTAGAGGTGGTGGATTGGGGTAGTATTGGTATCCATATTGAGGTTGATGGTAGACATTTTATTGGATGTGTTGTTGAGGGTATACATTCTGATGTGGCACATGTTGTTAATGTTGTAGAGCATATTGTTGACCTGGTGGTGGATAGTATTGGGGAACATTTCCAGCATTTGGAGGCTGGGATCTTTGTGGTAGCATATTATGTTGGGTGCATTGTCTTGGGTTACCACCTACATTATGTGGTACTTTTCATGTACCAGGAGCACCTGTATTATGAGATGTACCATGTGAATTGACATTACCACCTTGTTTATGTGGAGGGACATATTTTGGTGGTTTTGGTGCCTAGATGCTCAATTGTGCCATTTTTTGATCTAGCTCTTCGCTTTCTTGTATCATCTGTTGTCTCCTAATTTTTTGTCTTTTCCATTCTACATGCAGTTCAATCTCTTGGTTATTCATACTACCAAAATCAACGGCAGTGTGATCAACGAACCCCTCCTAGTTTTCTTCCCCTTGCTATGATGAGAATCCCCTATCATATTTCTCGTGTCTCCATTTTCTTTCTTCTTCCACCTCTTCCTCAAACTCATTTTGGTTTTGAAGATCTAATCTATAATTGAGGATATTATCACTTATATTACTTCTTTTAGGTGGTGTTGAGGGATTTGCACCATCAGGGTGAAGTAGAGAGTTAAATGTTGTCAAGGTCTGCTCTGATGTGTTCACATTATCTTCTAGTTGTTTAGATGGTTTTTCACCTTTATTTGTGTTATTTATTCCACGAGAAGATCCATGCTTGTCTAGCCGCCTAACATTGCTCTTCTTGGGACTCTCCTGGTGCAAAGATCTTATTTCATTCATGTTGGATGATATAATATCTCTGGTGTCTATCGTCTATCCTTTATGATCTGATATCAGTCATAAAAATCCTTCAGAGTCGCCACCTACTCTTCATAAGTAGGAAAATGGTTTTGTTTCTTCCCAACAGAGTATTCACAATTTTATGATGTTTTGGAATGACTCTATGATGGAGTGCTCAGGTTTAGGATTGGCTTAATCCCCAGTAGAGTTGCCAATTTGTTAGGTCTCAAAAACATAGGTTTTTAGACCACAAGAGGGTTCCAGTCTCTTGATATGTTTTTGGCCCATGAAGGAAGTAGAAAATATTTTGATTACCTCCTACTCTTCAAGCTCTGCCAAACCTAGGTGGGTGTACCTGAATGATAAGTAGATTTTGAAGGCTATGACCTCTAGATTAAGCAATCTACTCACAATGGCACATGAGGTGAAGTAGATGCAAGGCTAATTATTGTTTCCTACTAAAATGATTTAAAAATCAAGTATATAGATGAGCTTTATATGAAATTGTTAAAATGACTAGTACCTACACTATTGGGTGAATGGAGTCAAGAGGTGAATGATGATTTTGGAGATAGGCTTCTGTAAGATGGGTAGACTTACTCTTCAGCTTAACTCAAACAATTGGGCACTTTTAAAATATTTTACCCTGTGCAAACATGCAAGTATATCAGTTATTTGGACTCTTCATAGTAATCCTAGTGATATCCCCTTATGCTACTATGAAGTTGTGAAAGGATTTAATTCAAATGTGAAAGGAAACCAATTAAGATAACCTATTCAAAAGGAATTTAATCCAAACATGAACCTATTAAATTTGATCTCTTAAAAGGAAATTTAATTTTTTTTGCACACAGAAACCAGTCAACAACATCGCACAACTACAACAAATGTGTATTGACAAATTGAATGTATTTCCACACATTCAACATAAACAACCACTTTGGAGACAACCAAATAACATATAAGCATATGAATCCACATAGCAATTAAACACTTGAAATCAAGTCAATAATTATGCATAACCTTCTCCATTGTATTTATTTTTAAATAATATGCATTATAAAAATAGTTTTTGACATGAGATGGATGGGCGAATGGCCTAAATCTATCTTCTTACTAATTCCTACCCTAAACAGAAAGAGGATATGATGATGGTCATTTTCAAGTCTTGGTCTCTCTTATATATATGAGAGGCAACAAGCTTCAGACCTGTTACAAAAAGTCATGTCGTTTGATAACTAAACATAATTAAAACAAAATATTGTTGCAGGTGAATGCACTAATCCATTAATCCCCAAGCAGAAGCCCGTGACCACCTAAGATCTATTCAAAGCTTACACTCTATGATAGGGAGCTCATCATGCTGTCAGTTGGCTCTCCCGGTTCTGATGGTTGTCTCGTTGTATCTGGTACATCTACAGTTTGGTTGATAAACAAATTAATTGTAGAGAGGTGATGGATGTACTCTTGTTCAACATAGGTATTTACATTGGAGATGACTTCTTTCATATCATATTCCATAGACATCATTTTCTTGCATTGTTTATGAGTATTTTGTAAAACTATATCCTCGTCATTTATTTCTTGTAATGGAACAATTAGAAGCACAACAAAATATTCCTTCCAATCATCATACTCTCGAGGATTCCTATTGTCATCATGAAGTGTAGGAGTCAAATCAAAGCAGTTGAGATCTTCTTTAAGCTTGTTATGATATCCATTGTGTGATCCAACCAATTTTTTATATGTCTATAATATTTGTCCTTTCAATATTTTCTTGACTAGGAGCTCCTCTTTCTTTTCAATCATTCTCCCCTATAATTGTTCATTCTCAACCATTGTTGAGTGTGTCTTCTTCAATAGTTTCCAATATTCATCAGCACATTTCATCATTTTATTGAATCTTTCCTTAATCATTTCAGATACAGTATTATACTTGATGGTTTTCATTTCTTTCTCTAGTTCTTTACACTTCCCCTAAGATTTCAAGTGGCAATTCTTCCAATAAGTTGCATCAGCCAATGCATCCAATACTCTTTTATCATTTTCAAGCCATGGGGAATACAACTCTGATGTGGAGGAGGAAGATGATCTTTCTCTTTAATGTGCTAGCTCCTTCTTCAATCTGTGCTTTGGTGAATTTTTCCACATTGATGTTCAATTCTTTTGTCTCCATGGGGTTGGTATCCCCTACTCTTTGGACCAAGAGATTTCCAAACACTTGGTTTGGATTATCAGTCATAGCCGATCTTTTGTCATGAGGGTACAATGACCAAATAAGTAAGGTGGCCTTGTCTAGGTTATACCCAGATCTTGAATACATTTTGTCACTTGATTCCTCTATTAGGTTCATTGTTTTGTCCCCTCTTTTTCTGAAGCTATCAAATACAGTTGCAGAACTAATATCCCACCCGGGCATAAGCAACACTCCAACTTCTTGAAGTAACTCTCTTTCTCTCTCAGGAGTGATGGATTCCATATCTTTATCTATCTCCTTTTTCAGTTCTTCCAAATCGATGGTCTCTCATTCAAGATTAATATCCTACATCTTTTGTCTCATTTTCCTACCTTTATATTCATAAATAAATTATTTAAATTTAGAAGATTTAACAAAATCATAATAAAAAAATGAACTCTTGCCTAGCTTTGAACCTAACATCATCAGATAATTCATCTGATACCTCAAATCTTATAGTATTATGCTCTTGAGGGGGCTCATACTGTGCAATTATAGGAGCACTTATTTGTTCTACTTGTTCACCCTCATCACTTCCCTCTCCTTCACTTCTAGCAGTGTCTTCAGAGAAACACACCTTAGGAGTAGGTTATTAAGGTATGTAATCTATGTCTTCAGCCTGTACTCTTGGATAAGTTTCATGAGGTGCATCAAAAACAAATGGGGGAACATCCTTTACCAATTCATTCACATGAGCAATGAGTTGCTCAATTCTTGCTAGAGGATCCTATATTTCACCAAATGCCTTTGAATAAGAGGGGACAATTTTTTCGTTTCCATTCTTCTGCGAGCATAATCTTGCTATATGTAGCCATTCTATCAATGGTAGAAGCTTCATCATGGTTTCTAATCACATCTTCAACTAAGAACAAATGCTCATACCCTGATAGCCCCTTTGATAGTCTTGCTTTGTGAATAAAGCCTTCTGCATCAAAAATTTCCCTTTTATTACCTAAAGGGAGGTTATATTGTGCTAATTTTGTATCAATTTCCTCATAACCCTCATTTGTGACCACTGCAAAGTCTCCAAAACATAAGGTGTCGTGCATAATTGATTGTTTTTTATGTCCTTTGAGGTGTTTAGCATTAGATTTTTCCAATTGCCTCACAATTTCTAAATAGGCAATTATGTCAGGAATTATTCATGGCAGTAAGTGTGGAGTTCCTTCGAACCCATAGACCCTAATCAGTGTACAATCAGGGAAAGCATACCAGTCTCCCCAGTTATGATTCACTTTATTTCTTGGATCATTTTGCTTTGGTCTTAGAAATCTTTGTACTTTTGGGGATAAGTTATAATTACATGGATATCCCAGCAACTTCATCAATGGTTTTACAAAAAAATCTTCAAAATAAAGGTAATGAGACCTTCCAAATTAGCTATCCCACAATGAGGTCCACATTTGTACAGGTTTGAAATCTCCTTTTTTATCTGTATCTCTTATCTTTAATTCTTCACTCCAGAACCCTCTGACATGTCCCTCATACAAAAGAAAATGCATAAGCAGAGAATAGTGTTTGAAATGAATATTATCACTATTATTTTTAATCTTTTAAAGTCCTTGATTTAGGGTGTTGGTCAGGTAACTAGCGTAATCAAATGGATTGGAATCCTTTCTCTATATGTCCACAATTGAGACCATTGCGGCAATAGACATGAGAGGCAGAACCTCTACCGCCAAAACCTAACTAGCTAAATGATAAGTGTATCGAAAATACTCCTCAAACAAATCCTCATGAAAAGGAGGGTTTTCACTGCTAGAACACCTCGTGAGTTGGCCTCCTTCATTCTTAGGCCTATGCAGGGGTAATTTCCATCTTTTGTAGCTGGTATCCATATGGTGATACTCTGTCAAGAGGTCTTTGACCATGAGTGGAAAGTTCAGAGAACACTCCAACTGAAGCACATTAGAAATGAGATCCTTTGAAATAACAAGCATGTCAGCCCCACTGTGTGATTGAATAGTTCTCTTCTTGTGGTCGTATCTGCTAGCGAGAGATTTAATTAGTTTTTCGTTCATGAACAAATTGGACACCATGAGTCTCCCCAGGTTCAACCTCCACGGGTTGTAGACTGGTTGAAACCTAAATTTCTTTTTGTAATGGCACATGAAGAGCTCATATCCACATTGCGATGTCCAAATGTCTCCCAAGCCCTAATGTGTATCCCATAGTCAATCCATTGAAGGATTTTTTTGAGCACTCCTCTTGGGTCTTGGCCCCGACCTAGGGCATTTATCTATCAGGTCTTGATTTAGGAGTCTCTTTTTAGTTTTCTGTTATTTAGCTTTGGGTTTTTCTGTACTTTCTCCCATTGTTTTATTTTCTTAAGCCTTTGAAAAATATAATTTCTCAGCTGGGATTGATGTACTTGAGTTTTTCCTCCACGAGTTTTTTGCTGCGTACGAACTCCAAGATTTTCTTTTCTTCTACCCTTAGAGAAATCTTCCAGATTTTGCAACAATTATGTGATCAACTTGTGGTATAATTCACTTCAATTCTAGTTCATAAATACACCACCCATTTCAGTCTCTTTATCAGAGGATACCATTTATTTTAAATATCTTGATGATGCCTTGGGATGTCACAGTAGTTAGTAATAATCATTATCACCGTATCGACGAGATTGTGATTCTTCTTCCTTCGATAGCCACCTTCTCCACCAATGAACAACTTTCCTTAGGCCTATCAGCGGGATGCTAGATAACGTCACCTCGATGCACCCCAATTCCCCTGATACATATCATGCACTGGGTAATCCAAGGTTATATCGGGCCATCGGGGGAATGTAAACATTTGTTCCACCGATGTACATGTGTTACAATGATGTGCTTACTTTTTTTGACTCTATCGGTCTATCAGGGAGAGTGCCTTAGGAGTTAGCCCAATAGGGTATTGTTACATCGATATTAGGTTGTGATCTTCTTTCATCGAGTCATCGGTGGGGAAATGATGGGGGTTCTGCCGATGAGGCATTGTTAGGCTGATGGTGCTAATTTTGTTTAGGATTGGGGAAAGACTATGGAGTTTCAAATTTATTTATGGATGTAATCATTTGGAAATGTAGGCTACAAAATGGATCTTGTCACACAAATTTCAACAATTTGTATTGATCATAAAATCAAAGTGTGGAAAATTTTTGTGGTATGTGGAAGATAGATGGGTGGAGGCTAGTGAAAAATGTGAGATTTTTCTAGTCCTAACATAATGTAAATGAAACAAAATCTATTCTTGAACTTAATAATTTCATGGAACATTTATGCAATTGGAAATAGATGATTTATGGAATTTCTAGGAAAAATGAATTTTTAAAGTTACTAGAGGTTTTGTATTGCATGTATAATGTACTATAAGTGGATTTGAACAAATGAAATCAAAGATTCTTGAACTTAAGAATTCCATGGAACATAAATTAATGCAAAATTGGAAATAGATGATTTAGGAACTTCTAGGTAAAATGAATTTTTAAAGTTACTAGGTTTTGTATTGCATATGATGCACTATAAGTGGAGTTGAACAAATGAAATCAAAGATTCAAGCGAGCTTAATAATTCCGTGTCCAACATAAAAATACAATTGGAAATTTTAAAGGAATTTAGGGAAAATATGAACATTTTTAAAGTCTTTAGGTTTTCTAAATTGCATATATGATCTACATATAAGAGGAGTTGAACAAATGAAATCAAATATTCTTGAACTTAATAATTCCATGTCCAACATAAAAATGCAATTGGAAATAGATGATTTAAAGGAATTTAGACAAAATGTGAACATTTTTGAAGTCACTAGGTTTTGTATTGCATATATATGATCTAGCACATAAGTGGAGTTGAAAAAATGAAATTGAAGATTCTTGAACTTAAGAATTCCATGTCCAACATCAAAATGCAATTGGAAATAGATGATTTAAAGGAATTTAGGAAAAATGTGAACATTTTAAAATTCACTAGGTTTTGTATTGCATATATATGATCTAGAATATTTAAGTGGAGTTGAACAAATGAAATCAAAGATTCTTGAACTTAAGAATTCCATATAATATTTAAATACAAATGAATTTATATATGCAAACAAAGAAAGTGATCTAGATGATGTTATAAGTGGAGTTTCAAATGTAAATGAAATCAAAGATTCTTGAACTTAAGAATTCCACATGGAACAAATTTAAATACAATTGGAAATAGATGACCAAGCCTTTGAAAAAAAACAATTCTAAATCATGTCACATGTCCAATCAATATAGATATCTAGATATATGAAATTTTTGAGTATATATATCCAATCATACATATATCCAAAAAATAACTTAAAGCTCCTAGTACATATAATCTAGATCCTCTCTATCTTTAATTATCTCTAAAATATTTTCATGATCTTCAATAGGCAACATCCACTTTTGTTTATCATGTCCTCTTCTAGGTAAAGTTTCTTAATTTATTTTTGTTGCTATAACTAAGTGACTATAATGGCATATGATGTAGTAGAAGGGTTCACACAACTCAAATTTCAATGCACTTGGCATAAATCATATCACAAAACTAAAACTTTCTCTTTTGAGGCAATCTCAATTCCGTTATCTTGAACAACAAGACCAACTATGGCACCAAATGAATTATAACACAAAACCAATCACTTAACCAGCACCAAGTCTCCACTCCAATATTATGATTAGGTCTCAAATAGGTTATTTACACAAATTTAGGCAGGAAAAAACAATTACAACTCACCCAACAATAAAAACTCAAGTTAAAGGAAAATTTTATGCTTGCACAAAGGAGGGTTATTGAAAACATGACTTCCAAAACCTACCAAACATTTCATGTGGCTCAAACACACCAAAATGGGTCTACACATGTGTTGTGCAGTTTTCGCACACACGCCCCGCTGAAAGCAGGGACCCTCTTTCGTTTCGGTTATGGTTTTTTGTCCCTTTTATTTTGATGTTTTTTCTTACCTTAGGTATATGCTTAAATTTTTATTTTGAATTCCTAAGTGTTTCCCCAGGTTACTCGTTGAAAATCTTAAGTTCTGGATGAATTTTGAGCTTTTGCTCAGATTCAGGATTTTCTGCCCTGGTCAGATTTTCCCGGATCCCGCTTGGACTCTGGTTTTGCACCATGGTTCGAGGATTTTTGGTATCCACGGATTTCCACGTGGTCCGAATTTTCCTGGATTCCACCTTGTCGTCGGTTCCCCGGGTTTTCATGACTGTCTTATCGATTGCATTAATGGCTTTGTACATGCTTTGAAGGCTGATTTTCACTTGATTTTTGAGATCTTTTGTGCCATTATGCTCATTATTTTCCATTGTCTGAGTTGAGAGCTGCGTCCTTTGAGTTTGTTCTTTGAGCTTTTGGTTTGATTTCAGTGTTTGTGTTTGGGTTGGTCTCATTTGGTGACGGTTTCTTGTGCGTTATCACCTGTGTTCGTTGTAGACACTATTGAGCTTCGCATTTGCTACTTTTGAGATCAATTTCCACTTGATAATGGTATGTGTCAGATTACCCTACCTTTGATTGAGAATTATGTATGGCACTTTGAGGTTATGAGAGTGATCGTTTCATGCTAGGGGTGTTCAATTTTGCATTCTTTGTCATCTCCCAGGCGAGTTTTGAGTTCATGTGTCCATCTGCATTTTAATGAATCTTGCCTAAGAGTAATTAGTAAACCCTAGTGATGACTTAACAATGGGAACAACTAAATTCTGGGCTTGCCTGTGTGTTAGTGGCGGATGGTAGGGTTTTGGACCTAGGGCAGTGCAATGTCAGATTATTTCGTCTTAAAATTGACCTAGAATGTAGAGTAAATTCATGAAAGGCCCATCCCCGACTTGCCCTAGGTTAAACTTTTCGAAATCCATAGTTGGTTCAATGTCTGGGTGGAATCGTGACTCTCCGTCCCTTCCAAAATTTGTTTTCTATGACCTTTCATCATCGGTGAGACCTCACCCCATAAACAAATGTCTCATCGACATGCTTTCCTATTCGCTTTTGGCAAGATAGGCCCTAGTCGCCAGGAGGTCATAACGGGCGTTATTAGTTATGCCGATATTCATTTGCTTCGCCAAGACAACCGTCTTTCAGTGAGACCTCCCACTGAACACATTTTTCTTTCACCGAGCTCTGCCCTTTTCAGTCGCTAGGACATTGCAATTCTCATGCCGAAAGTCTTTCTGTCGCTAAGACTTTCGCTTTCGGCGAGGCCTTTCGCCAAACACATCCTGCTCCTGTCGAGTGCTCTTCTGTCAGGGAGGCATTCATGCTTCACAAAGACCTTACCGCGAGATCCCTACTCTTGCCAAGAAGCCTTCTTAAGTTCATGTTCGTTGTGATAGTCTTGTCCCTCACACCGATAAAATCTCCTTCACTTTCGGTGAAACTCCTAACAGTCGCCAGGATGTCATAGCAGACTCCTTTCGTTATACCGATGTTTCTTTGCTTCACTGAAACCCTGCTAAGTCGCCAGAACCTTTCACCGAGCTCAGAGCTCTTGCCAATATCCTTCACTTTCGATGAGACTCCTGACGGTTTCCAAGACCTTACAGTGACCCCTTCCTTTCTTGGCGAGCCCAGATCTTCTTTCGCTAAGACCACATGTTGTCAACCAGACATTATACTGACGGGATTCTATGTCGGCGAAACCTTATGTAGTCACTGGGACCTCTGGATGAACTCAAGACGTTACACCGAAAGCCTTCCTAGGTTCATTTTCGTTCGCCATGATAGTATCTTTCTCACACCGAAGGTCTCTCGTGTTCTACCACTAGTTGGTGAGACAAAGAAAAATCGCTGAGACCTTACACCAAACACCCGCTAGTCACATCAAGATGTTTGTTACACCGATGTTTGGCAAGACTCTCCGACTTCGCCAGGACATCATATTAATAAACTCTTGTCTGGCCGAAGTGATTGTTTAAACTCTGATGGTTGGTGAGACAAAGAGGATTTGCTGAGACCTCACCACGAAGAAGATCTCTCATCGACATGACTTTCATATTCACCTTCGGCGAGACGTGCCCCATTCAGTGCGACCTCTTTCCGAATGAAACTAGTTAGACCAAAATACACTCATTTGCTTCGGCATGACTCTCGGAAGTCGCCAATACTTCTCACGAAATGACTAGCTCTTACTGAAGCCTTCGTTCTAGGAATCTCCAATGGTCCGGAATTGTGCCTTAACCATGGATTTCGTCGAGTCTGAATTTCTCTAAAATCTGCCGTCCCTCTAATTTTCCGAAACTGCTCTTTGACTAGTTCTTCACGGAAATCCGTCCCTCACGGATTTTCCCAAAATCTGATGAAATGTGAAGGAGCGTAAAATAATTGGATTCGTTTATAATTTGTGATACATTTTATGATTATTTCGTGTCATATTTGGATCTCCCATGTTGATTTATTGATGGAAAATGATCAGGTTTAATGGTTAAGTAGGTGTTTCCTGGCTATTCCGTTGGAATCTGATTGATCTGGAATTTCCCGAAATTCCTCTCTGGCTCAAATTCTGCGGATGGTCTTGAAACCCGAAATTTGTTGTGCTCATTTTATATGAATTTTAATGGCACCTTGACTATGTGAAATGCAATCTAACGGTGTTTTGATGAATTGACCTTGCTTTCATGTGGTTTTTATTATGTTTTCATGTTGAACACAGGCTGAATCTAGCAAGGCAGTAGTTGGTTCCTCATTGTCTGATGCAAAGAGGACTAAGTTGGACATTAAGAGCAAGGTCCCTGAGAGTAAGATCACTTCTATCTGGTCAGAAGTCACGGATACAAACGTTGGCCTCTGGGACTATGAAGAGTTTAAAGAAAGAATGGCGGTTAAGGATCATCCTTTGGTGGCTCGAAGGATGATGGAATCAAGCTTGTCCCATGTTGCTGGTTTCCCTTCTATGGTGTAGTGTTATGAATTGGTCCTTGAGTGCGCTAGGCACTATGACCAGGACACACAGAGGATAATTGGTCCTCAAGGGAGAGTTATCGCAAATCTCAACCCGGTCTCCATTGCCCAGGCCTTTGATATGCCAGAACGGTCTCATGTGGTGGGATTCACCATTCAAGTAGCTCAGGAGTTCTACGATGAACAAACTGTGAAGTCATAGCAGCTGATCAACTCCTGGTTGGAGAATCCCAAGTCACACTATTCCAAGTTGCCTAAGCAGCTCTTCATAGCAAAATTCAAGAAGGAATACTATGATGCCATCAATTTTCTTAGCAGGGTGGTTGGATTGAGGAGTTCTGGTACATTTGACAATTGGATGTGCCATGCGATTGTAAGGATGGAACGAGAGAAAATTGACTATCATTGGGCAGGGGTCTTTAGCCAAGTAATTCACAAGCAGTTGTCCAATGTGTTGCAGACAAAGAATTTCACAATGACCTCCTATTTGGTCTATGCACTGGCAAGATTCCATCCCTACAGAGGATTGGATACAAGAGGCACCTTTGGACAGGATATTATTTATGAATTTTTCCCTCAGTTGCATTGGGGAGGTTCAAATTATAGAAGGGAAAATGATACATTTACTATGCATATCACTAGAATGCTTCAGGAAGCAGAGCATGTCAGAATTTCAGATCAAGCAAAGGAACTCATCAAGAAATATGGAGCTTGGTTTATTCAATTTCCAACTTTCTCCTACATTTAGATTGATGGTTGCCAAAGGGCCCCATACAAACTTCCAAGGTATCCCACTGATCACATTGTATTGTTAGAAGTCACTAGACAGATTTGTGATTTTGATGCCATTGTCAAGAAGGAAAAGCATAAGACTGGATTTGGTGGAGATTTTCCCCTGAGGATTGGAACTGGAGAGGTGTTTCCTTCCATTGGTTCTGCCCAAGCTTCAGAGGATGAAATGAGTACTCTTGGCTTGACTTTCCACTCCCAAAGGTCCAGATTTGATATCACAAGTGAGGCTCAGAAGAAGGGCAGCAGAGAATATTGCCATAAGGTTAACTTAGAGGACTACTGCAATGACTACCATGATGAGTACGAGGTTAGAAAGAAGAAATTCTCCTGGCTCCTAGTTGAGTCAGTTCGATTATATAATGTAAGGGAAATTCCTGACCAATTGGAAGATGATGGAAACTTGATCCAAGATCATGCCTATGAGGCCATAAAGGAGAAACCAATTGGTGATGTAGATTGGTTGGAAGAAGAGCAAATAGAGTTAAAACAATTGATAGATCTAGTTCTGAAATTTACTAAGATGTAGCTCAAACACACTTTGTGGGAGTTGAAGAATAAAGGTGTACAGTGCACTTATGCTCTGATGGGAGATTTGGATCCCCACTCTACCTCTGAAGAATCTACCGAGCAGGATCCTAAGGGTAAAGGTAAGTTGGACTCTCCTTCCAAAATTAAGATTAAAGGAATTCAAGAAACTGAGGCCCAGGAAGCAGTGAAATAGAGAATGCCTAAGGCCAAGAAAAGGACAAGGAATAAGAAGTTTGAGTAGAAAGAGACTGAAAAATAGAATCCTGAGACTGATGCTCGTGTGCCCAAAAGAAGAAGAATCATAAAATTGTCAGATAAGGCTAGCTCCAAGGAAGGGAAGGAAGAAACTACCCCACTAGTAGTAAACGTTTAAAGTTCAGAGGAGAAATCAAAGGTATATAAAAGGAGATCTGGGACTCCTTCCCCCAGGGACAGTGTGCCTAGAACTGATTTTCCTTTGGTTGTTTCTCATGTGGAGTAGCATGATGATGTGCCTCCTACTCATGAAGCTCAGAGAAAACCAAGTAAGTCGGGGGATGTTAAGGATCACCCAGATACTGAAGAGGAGGAATTTCATGAAGGTGATCTCCATGGTGCAGAGGAAGAAATTGAGAAGATAATGCAATCCCCTATGGTTGCACATGCAGATCCTCCTTTTAGAACTAAAGAAGTTGAATCTCCTCCAAGAGAAATAGGGGAAATGAAAGATCCATCACCTAAACAAGGGGAGGAACATGTTGAGGAGGAAGAAAGTAGGAAAGATGAAACTCCTGATAAACAAAATTTGAATGAGAAGGCACCTAAGGGTCAACAAGAAGAGGAAAAACAGGTTGAGGTGCAATTGGATCCCGCTAACCCGGAATGGCTAGACAGGGAAATAAAAAGGAAACAGGTAGTAGTAGAGGATCGTCTGCCGAATTGGGGTGCACTGCTAGCCAAAATTGGAAGAGATAAAGGTAACAAGAAGGCTAGAGTGATCTCAAAGGTTGAAAGGGGTGAAGCTCATAATAAAGTTGTTCACATCTCCACCCCTACTCCAGACAAAGATAGAAATGAGGTGGTCAGAAAAGACTACAGTGTTCAGACTTTCAATCTAGGACCTACATCTGTGGAGCAGGACATTGAAGATTATGAGGTCTCCAGTATAGTTATTGTGGATAGATTGAGAAGGGAAATAAAAACCAAGTAGGAGTTGAAGAGAGAAAATGAGAATCTCAAGAAGTGCTTGGAGGAATTAATGAAGTGACTGCAGTCCATTAATCCTTCTTCCTTTGCTACCAATCCTCTACCTCAGGAGACCATAACCAAGTCAGAAAAGATGAAAGCGTCCATTATTGCCACTACAAATTGGTTAAAGGGGTGCAGGTAAAAGGTGATGGAGCTATTAAGGAAATTCTGTCAACTAGAAAGGATGCTATCATGACAACCAGGTGGTTGAAACAAGTGTTGGCACAAGATAAGGAGGATATGGATCTTCTTCCGCAGAAAACCAGGACTATAATGGAATACACCTGGGACAGATTTGTGAGCAATGGGATCCTTCCTTCTTCCAGAGCTACCAAACCATGGGAGTAGTATGAGATATTTCAGATTAGGCAGAAGGTGTTGAAAAGGATTCATAAACAAAGAAAGCAGATTGATGATACCCTAACTGCGGTTTACGATGGTTCCATTGCCTTCTTTGAAATTATGACGGGTAGGAGGAAGATCGCGCCCACGTACCTAAGCCTAGAACAGTTGAGAGAATGTTGGCATGACGTCTATGCACCACTTGATGATGGGTCCGTTTCTGAGCACTAGTTGGATGATGCGGTAACCTACCTTGCAGTTATTGATAAATACCTAACGTATAAGGTAGATAGGGATAAGTCGGTCAAACGCTCAAGAGAAGAGATCGCGTCCATTGAGAATCAACTTAGGGTTTTGCCTCTGCCACCTGTGGCTGACTTGAATGCGGCATTCTTGAAAGTACATGAAGAGCTAGATCAGAGCAGAGATAATAGGGAAGGGAGCTAATAATGGGATATGGCACGATTTGTGCTTCCCTATTATCTTCCCACTCATCATCTGAGTTGCATTGTAGATCCTGAGCTGACTTGGTCAGGATGTGCATTTAATGCCTATTTGACCCATTTCGAGGACTCTCTTGGCCGGGTTGTTGTGTCAAGTTATTGCTGGAAAACCCTTACTTGGCCGACGGGTTTCTGGGGAATTCTATATATTGGGCATGTCGCCTCATTTGTAAGGGTTGAAAAAAGTTAGAAATTGGTTAAAAAAGCTAGAGAAAAATAGTCAAGAAGTTAGAAGTTAGATAGTTAGAAGTAGATTAAGTTAGCAAGTAGTTCATTCTCAAGAAAATATTGTAACAGAAATCTAGAATTGTTGCTACAGTGGACGATTTGAATACAAGAAATGACATTGTGATTTGGTGCCATACTGGTATTCTCTTGTCTTGCATGGTTCTCGTTCTTCTATCTTTAAAATTGCTTTGGGGAGGTTAATACTAAGATTAGATTTGATTAATAATGTTTGTGATTTAATACTTGAATGTTGCAGCAATCCTTCAGTCCATATTTTTCACAACCAACTAATTGTTAGTTGCTTTGCAAAGTTACCCTAGACTTCATTTTTTCAGTGTGCTTAGTTCGATTGTGAGGGTTCGTTCATTTTAACTGCAATAGGGTTATTTGAATGAATGTTTACGATTTGAAAATCCTAACACCTCAGAAGATTGCACTATTCTCTAAAGATTGCAGATTTATCTAGGTCAAATAGAGATCAGTTTTGAGGGATTGGTCCATTTCGAATATTGGTTACTTTCATTGTTGATCTTAGGAGTAGTATTAGATTTAGAAATCTCTTTGAAACCCTCATTCTTTTGTTATTTTTTTGATTATAGGATTAAATCTAGGATTGAAGTATCAATATATTGTTAAATTTGATAAAATCGATTCAATAGTTTGCTTGTAGTAAGGTCCCATTGTGATTACCAGCAATTTCACATTTATCACTGAGTTGTTTATGCATCGTCAAGACCTAACATTAGAGACCTTGGGGTTATCTCTTGAGGCTTGCTGATAGAGATTTACCTTTCAAGGATAGAGGGATAAACCATGAGGATGTACCTTGTAGATTATTTCCTTATTCACTAGGGGAATATGCATTTTATTGGTATAACCACTTGCCTGCTGGGTCTATCCAGCATTGGACTGAGCTAGAGGCTGCCTTTTTACAAAAAAATTGAATACCCATTAGTTCCAATGAGCTCTAATGCTAGTTCACTAATCTTAAAAGAGAGGTCAATGAGCCTATAGGGTCATTCAACAATAGGTTTCATCGTGCTTACACCAAACTACAGGCCCCTTATGTTGTTGATGAACCCACTACTCTAGAAGTCTATTATGAAGGACTTGATAGTTTGACAGCTACCTTTATGAAGTGGAGTAATAACCCTCCTGCTAGTCTGCTCAATGCATATGCAGAAGCTGTGAAAGTTAGCACTAATCTATGGCAACATCTATCTAGGCCTTTACCCTCATTAGGACCCATTGCTCACCTTGGACAAGTTCCAGCTCTCAACCAGGCTCTGGCAAACCATACTCCAATCATGAATCAGGTACCTCAGTTGTCTCTAGTCCCTCACCCAGTGCCTCCTATGGGAAAAATGTTATCGACGATGAATTACCCCTATCAAAATGTGAATCAACCCCTGCATACCCAGCCTTAGGCTAGTTATCATTCATACCTTCAGAATTCCAAAGTCTTAAACCAATCACTAAATGCCAATGTTGCAGTAGGGTATTCCCAGAGTAATGTGAATCAGCCTCTATCTAGTAATCCTGACAAGGAAAGACTGGATGAATTATCTGAACAAATAAAGAAGCTGAATATGGAGGTGACTTACCTAAGGAATCAGAATAGTCAGTTGCAAGCTGCTTAGAGAAACATGTAGTCCAATCAGAACAAAGAGAACCCACAAGGACATAACTTTGATAGAGGGAAATGTAATGATAGAGGATACAATAATGAAAGAGGATATAACCATGACATAGGATATAACCTTGAAAAAGGTTACAACAATGACAGGGGATTTAATAATGACAGAGGGTTTAATAATGATAGAAGACAAAACTATGATAAAGGACAACCCTCGGGTTAGAACTTTGACAGAGGTGGTGGACAAAGATTCGAGAAAAGGCAGCAGTCAGGACAGAAAAGGAACTGGAACACAAATTTCAATAATGGAGGAGTCCCCACCCCATTGGATCAACCAGTCAGTCAACATGTCAATCAGTCTACCAATCAATCAGTTAATCAAGAAAAGCCTCCCAGCGGTGTATATTTGGTTGAGGCCGCTTTATCAAGGTGGTGTATGCTCCACAAGACTAGTTAGCATTCTGAGTTGGATTGTCAAGAATTCCAAATAGCAGCCTCAATCTTTCAGTATGAAGTAGAGAACAATACAAGCTGTCAGGAAATTGTACCCTCTATTCCTTATGATTCACCAGTATTGGTACTAAACCATGCTCCTTTTCCACAAAGTGAGGAGAATGCACCCGAAAAAGAATCTGACTAGTTGGAGGGCGAGGCAGACCAGCTATGCAATGGAGATGAAATGACACAATTATTTGATGAGAATCCAGTAAATGACAATGGTCCCAGAGATGAAGAAGCTTGCATTGAAGCAGTACAAACCTTCCAAAGGCCTGTCAAGAGGTATGACTTGAGAGAACTGCCACACAGGCACCCACAGGCTGGAGGCCCCTTTACTACTTCCATCCCATCGAATAATTTCAACACGCCTCCAAACCCTAATGCCAGTAACAATCCCTCATTGCCCCTGGTTTCTAGGCAATATTTATCTCAAGATCCAGGACATGCCGATGTACGAAAAGGAAGAAATGTTGATGCAAATAAAGAAAAAATGGTGGAATACTCGAAGGAGACTCCTACGGATTTAAATGAAGAACAGTTGGCCATGTATGTTGCTGAGGAACTTCGAAAATTGAAGGTAAGTCTATCTGCATTTGAGCTATTGAGAGTTTCATCCATTAGGAATGCAGTCTTAGGTTCCTATGAAGCAAATTACATGTCACGAGATAAATCAGTTAGCAAGAATGTCCATAGGGTAGCTAGTTCTCAGCCAATAGGACAAAATTAGTCCCATAATCAAGCCCATATGCCCCCTGTAGATACTGGGAAAGAAAAGGATAAATCTCAAGTTGCTCAAGTAGATACTCCCTTAACTCTGTTTCAAGGGAAAATAGACACACCCCCATTCTTGATTTTTGTCTGCGTATTTGGCAAGAATTTACATAATTGTCTGCTAGATTCGAGTACCTCAACCAATATTATGCCCCTTGGTGTCTATAGAGCTATGGGAATTACCATTGCTGATTCTCAAAAGAAAGTCACATAGTTGGATAGGACTTAAGTCAATGTTGTAGGAGAACTAAACATGATTCATATGCAGATTGCCTCTGATCCTAGGATCCAACAAGTTATCAATATACAAGTGGTTGACATCCCTAACGCTTACGGCTTAATCATGGGAAGGGAATTCACCAAGGCTTTGAATGGTTATGTTTCAACTGATCACTCCCATATGTGGCTTCCCTAGAAGGGAGTGCCAAATCAGATTAGAATTGAGAGAGAGCCCAGAATGAAGTATATGATTACGGAATATCAGAAAACCTCTACTGAAATCCTGATATTAGAAGTAAGCATGGGTAACTATATGCTTGTTGCTCCCCTTGAAGAACTAGATTCGGAGGAGGTCCTCATGTTGCATACAATGTCTCATGGCCTCACGACAGAGTCTAGTGATGTCGAAGCCCTAGTGGAACCAGTTAAAAACAATGGTGAACCAGCTAAAAGTAATGATGATCCATAAGACAATCAGCTAGCTTTGTTAGTCAGATTTCAAGAGTTCATCCAAAAATGTATTGAAGATCAGATTCAGCTGGGAAGAAGAATGAACTTTGGAGAGTTACTTTTTCCCAACTGGTGCAGGGTACATAATGCTTCACATTCATAATTGGATTGTTGCTTATGCCAAGCTACAGTAGAACAAATACAGAAACATATCAACCCCACCCCTGCAGTCAAAATTGATAACATGAGTGTCCAAGAAGATCCCAAGAGGGAAAGAGTAATGCCTTCTGAAGAGCTATCTAGTGGTAACAATGCAATTAAAAAAGTAGGGAGCTCTATAGTTACTGACTGTTGGACGTTGAGATTCGACGGGTCCAAATCAAAGCAAGGGGTTGGAGCTGGTTTCAAGCTAATTAGTCCAAGAGGTAAAACATTTTTTGCCTCTCACATACTCCAATTCCGCTGTACGAATAATGTAGCAGAATACGAAGCTTTGGTTCATGGATTGTTAATGGCCTTGAAGAAAAAGGTTAAGATCTTGCAAGTGTATGGAGATTCTGAGTTAGTGGTCAAGCAAGTTAGAAGACAATATTCTTGTCATGACAGAAGGATGACTAACTACAGACACAGAGTGTGGAACCTCATTGAAGGATTTGATGCCTTCAACATTCAGTTGATTCCATGAAGTAAGAACCAGACAGCTGATTCCTTGGCCCAAGCAGCCAGCACTTTGCAGCCTCTATCACTTTCTGGGTTGAAGAAGTTTACCGTAGAACTGACCCCAATACCTTCAATACCTGATAATGTTACCAAATTTTAGGTATTTGAAGATGACAAGCATATTCTAGATTTTATCACAAGTACTGATGTTTTTGCTTCTCAAATCATTGATGAAACTGAGCTCCAAGAAGCAGAAATAGACCTTGAAGGGGTAATCAATTTGAAGACTAACACAATTCCCAGGGGAATGGTGCAATTAGAGAGGATCTTTGATCTAGACAAGATCATAGATCAGGAACATGATGCCAAAAGGGAGTCCATCAATGGACAGTGTGACAAGCATAATGTGGGATCCTAGGAGGATGTCAAAAATGTTCTCATTGGCAAGGTGTGCACCCCAGAAGAAAGGAAAGGAATCTTGAGACACTACGTAGATATCCAAATGTGATAGCTTGGAGTTATGAAGACTTAAAGACTTATGATACATCAATCATAACCCATACTATTCCCCTCAATCCAAGAGTGAAGCCTTTCAGACAAAGGAAAAGGCCCATCAATGCTTTGCTGGAACCCATAATACATAAGGAAGTGCAGAAACTATTGTCTGCATGGATAATATTCCCAGTCAGACACTCTACGTGGGTGGCAAATCCAGTTCCAGTACGGAAGAAAAATGGTGAAATCAGACTGTGTGTAGATTTCAGGAACCTAAACAGGGCATCAAAAAAGGATAATTATCTGGTACCCTCACTAGATGAAGTACTCCAGATTGTTAATGGATCTCAGATGATGTCCTTCTTGGATGGTTATTCTGGATACAACCAGGTCATGGTGCAGTATGAGGATAGACACAAGACTGCTTTCACCACCAAGTGGGGGACTTTTGCTTATAGAAGAATGTCTTTTGGCTTGATTAATGTTGGAGCTACATTCCAGAGAGCAATGGACATAGCCTTCAAAGATCTAATTGGGAAGTACATAATCATCTATATGGATGATTTGACGGTATTTTCAAAAAAGAGAGGCGATCATATCTCAGATTTGTGCAAAGTTTTTCAGAAATGTAGAGAGTTTGGGATATCTCTCAACCCAAAGAAATGCATCTTTGGAGTAACAGAAGGTAAGTTATTAGGACATATTATCTCTGAAAAGGGAATTTCCATTGATCCAGAATGCATAGAAGCCATTCTTAAGATTCCCCCGCTTGCAAGTAAAAAAGAAATGAAATCATTCTCTGGCAAGATCAATTTTGTCAAGAAGTTCATCACTGGGTTTGCAGAAATAGTTAAGCCACTAAATGAGATATTGAAGCAAGAGGCCAAGGTGGAATGGAATGCAAAAGCAAAAGAATTATTCATAGAGATAAAGAAGGCTATTGCTGAAGCTCTAGTTTTAGTAAGTCCTGATTATGCCAAACCATTCTACATATATTCATTCACTTATGACCACTCCTGTGTTGCTATATTAACTCAAAAATATGACCAAGGCAATGAACACCCCATAGCATTTATGAGCACACCATTGAAGGATGCAGAACTGAAATACCAAAATGTGGAGAAGCAGGCTTATGCCTTAGTTAGGGCAGTCAAAAAGTTCAGGCATTATATCCTCAGAAACAAGATCTTTGCTATAGTTCTCAATCCTGCAGTTAAGCTGTTATTGATACAGAATGAACTGGGAGAATGCAAAGCCAAGTGGGTAACTATGCTACATGAGTATGATATTGAGATTTAGCCTATGAAGCTGGTAAGAGGGCAGGGGCTCATGAAGACAATGGCAGAGACAGGCCCTGATCTTACAGCCCAGGCTTATAATTTAGAGGATGTTTCTCCCGGAGAGTGGTATGATGATATTGTTCATTACCTCTTGACCCAGAGATGCCCTGATCATCTTAATTCAATACAAAGAAGGGCATTGTGCTTAAAGAGTGACAGTTTCATGTTGAAAGGGATTGTTTTATAAAAGAAAAATCATGAGGGTGTGTACTTGAGATGCCTGGGAAAGGCAGAATCTGCAAGGGTGATATTAGAATTCCATGACATATATGGTACTGGCTATGGATCAGCACCTTCTACAGTGAACCAGATTCTTAGAGCTGGTTAGTACTAGCCTACATTGTTCAAAGACACCTACAGTCACTTCAGGACTTGTCATGTGTGTCAAACTGCCACTACCAGAGAGAAGTATGCCACACTCCCACTCCAGCCAGTTTTTGAGGTAAAACCTTTTGCTCAATGGGGGATGGACCTCATTGGCCCCATCAATCCACCTTCCTCTGCTGGTCACAGGTATATTCTCACCATTACTGAATATTTTACACGATGGACAGAAGCTCTTGCATGCAAACACTGTACTTCTAAGGTAGTAATTAACTTCGTTGAATCTCGTATTCTTAATCGTTTTAGATGCCCAATGTCTTTAGTATGTGATAATGGTCCTGCATTTTCATCGTTGAAATTTTCTAACTGGGCTTTTGACCATGGGATTATAATCAAATTTGCATCCAACTATTACCCTTAGGGTAACGGGTTAGCTGAGTCATCCAACAAAAATCTTCTAATTGTCATCCGCAAATTATTAGAAAGAAAATTGAAGGATTGGCATACCCAACTCAGGTTTTCTCTTTAGGCTGATCATACAAGACATAAAGCTTCCATAGGGATGTTACCCTACCACCTAGTTTATGGTTTAGAACCTATGTTTCTTATACAATTGAAAATTCCTACCCTTCAGTTCATTAATGAATATTATGAGGAGGGAGATAGATGTGAGTCTACACTTGCTGAGTTATTACACCTTGAGGAAAAGAGGGACGAAGCCCTGGAAAACTTTGCTAAGCACCAAGGGGTAGTCAAGAGATGGTTTGATAAGAGATCCAAGGTAAAAGCTTTTAGGATTTTTGACTTGGTTCTTTGCTGGGATAAAGCCCATGACCGTAAGGGAGAGCATGGAAATTTTGATAGACTTTGGCTCGGCCCTTACCAGATCTCAGAAATTCTGGGAGATAATGCTTTTCGTTTGAAAACTCTCACTGGAGAGGATATCCCACTACCTGTCAATGGGCAGTATTTGAAGCATTATTTCCAGTCTTGAGTTGTTTTTAGCTCTTGTCTTGTATATAGTTAGAGTAGGTTTCCTTTTTTGCTTTGTTTTTGTTTTTTTTGGTTAGTGTAGGTTTTCTTTTGGTTTGTTTTGTTGTTTTTGCTTTGCTTTTGCTTTGGGGGTTTTCTCTGTTTTCACCTGGATGTGTTGTACCTGCATGGAAAATGTATTATTATCTGGAATTGTTCTAAGTATTTCTTTGGTGAACTTTCGTCTTGCATCTTGAAATGATGGTTGAAGTCTTTACTATTGCCAACAGTCTCAATGTTTGATTTAAGGAAGATGAGTCACTGGTGTAGATTTGAACTTGAAATACTTTGGAATCTTATACATATCTTATATCTTAAGAATCCTGATGTTATTATAGGAATCCTTGTGAAGTTTTGTCAAGTGAAAAGTCCTATTTCTGCTGCAGCGCCACTATGGTTCTCAGCCCTGAGTGTGAACTTCATTGCTTACAAGTTGAAATAAAGGTGAAGAGAAAAGAAATATCAAAAGAAAGAAAATGAAATAATGAATATCAAAAGAATAAATTCAACTTATCAGGGGTACCTGAATATCTCTACCGGGGCTATGGACGCCTGGCTGGCAGTAGAGCTATGTTTAGGAGAATCACAGCGATAACCTCGTCAGGGCTATGGACGCCTGACTAGCAGCAAGGCCCTATCCAGGTTGCTTTTGAAGTTAGAATCTTTATGTAGCCTGACTTGACTGAACTTAGTTTTCTGTAGTAACTTAAAGAGGGAAATGAACTCATATGCACACACTTAGATTTTTAGTTTATGGAAGGTTTGATCTATCGTTTGGTTCTGATTTTTTAAGTCCTTACATTCTGACTTGTTTGTTTGATGGTGAGATTGAAACCATAGATTATGGGTTCTTGATTCTTGTTCGTCATCAAATGCTCTGGAGCATTTTCCCAGCAAAGTCGCCATTTGTTGTGCAGTTTTCGCACACACACCCCGCTGAAAGCAGGGACCCTCTTTCGTTTTGGTTTTGGTTTTTTGGCACTTTTCTTTTTGATGTTTTGTCTTACCTTAGCTATATGCTTAAATGTTTTTTTTGAATGCCTAAGTGTTTCCCTAGGTTACTCGTTGAAAATCTTAAGTTCTGGATAAATATTGGGCTTTTGCTCGGATTCAGGATTTTCTACCCTAGTCGAATTTTCCCGGATCCCGCTTGGACTCCGGTTTTGCAACATGGTTAGGGGATTTTCGGTATCCGCGGATTTCCGCGTGGTCCGGATTTTCTCAGATTCCACCCTATCATCGGTTCCTTAGGTTTTCATGATTGTCTTATCGATTGCATTAATGGCTCCGTACATGCTTTGAAGACTGATTTTCACTTGATTTCTGAGATCTTTTGTGCCATTATGCTCATTATTTTCCATTGTCTGAGTTGAGATTTGCATCCTTTGAGCTTTTGGTTTGATTTCAGCGATTGTGTTTGGGTTGGTCTCATTTGGTGACGGTTTCTTGTACGTTATCACCTGTGTTCGTTGTAGACACTATTGAGCTTCGCATTTGCTGCTTTTGAGATCAATTTCCGCTTCATAATGGTATGTGTCTGATTACCCTGCCTTTGATTGAGAATTATGTATGGCACTTTGAGGTTATGAGAGTGATTGTTTCATGCTAGGGGTGTTCGGTTTTGCATTCTTTGTCATCTCCCAGGCGAGTTTTGACTTCATGTGTCCATCTGCATTTTTAATGAATCTTTCCTGAGAGTAATTAGTAAACCCTAGTGATGACTTAACAGTGGGAACAACTAAATTCTGGGCTTGCCTGTGTGCTAGTGGTGGATGGTAGGGTTTTGGACCTAGGGCAGTGCCATGTCAGATTATTTCATCTTAAAATTGACCTAGAATGCAGAGTAAATTCATGAAAGGCCCATCCCTGACTTTCCCTAGGTTAAACTTTTCGAAATCCATAGTTGGTTCAATGTCTGGGTGGAATCGTGACTCTCTGTCCCTTCCGAAATTTGTTTGTTGTGACCTTTCATCATCGGTGAGACCTCACCCCGTAAACAAATGTCTCATCAACGTGCTTTCCCATTCGCTTTCAGCAAGACAGGCCCTAGTCGCCAGGAGGTCATAACGGGCGTTATTAGTTATGTTGATATTCATTTGCTTCACAAAGACATCCGTCTTTCGGTGAGACCTCCCACCAAACACATTTCACTTTCACCAAGCTCTGCCATTTTCAGTCACCAGGACATTGCAATTCTCATGCTGAAAGTCTTTATGTCGCTGATACTTTCACTTTCGGCGAGGCCTTTCGCTGAACACATCCTACTCCTGTCGAGTGCTCTTTTGTCGAGGAGGCATTCATGCTTAGTCGAGACCTTACCGTGAGATCCCTACTCTTGCCGAGAGGCCTTTTTAAGTTCATGTTCATTGTGGCAGTCTTGTCCCTCACACCGATAAAATCTCCTTTGCTTTCGTTGAAACTCCTAACAGTCGCCAGGATGTCATAGCGGGCTCCTTTCGTTATACCGATTGTTGGAACTATTAAAATTCAATAATTTTGCATATCTTTCATACCCCTGAGTCTCCATATGAATCCTTCCTTATGCATATTTTCTTCATTTCATGATATGTTTGCTCATATTTTGGCTCATTTTTGTCCCATATACCATCCATGTCTGCCTTTCCACATTTTGGTCCATATCGGCATAGGTCCATGTATGTCTCCCCGACCTGTGTTGTTTTTATGCTAACATTTATATACTACAGGTCTGTCGGCAAGACTCTTTTGGTGTTTTGGCAACCATGGAGGAGCCTATCGGCGGGAGTTTTCCTTCGATGAAATGTCTTGGCGAATGACCTTCAGTCTCACGGATATTACACATGAGGCTCGTCGGTGAAACACTTTCCTTCGGAGTATGTCATAGCAATTACACATTGTCTTGCCAACCAGTGGCAGGAGGGTGCATATCGGTGTAAGTTGGGCTATCGATATCAGGTCTCGGCGAGTGACCTTCGGTCTCGCCAACATTTCGTATGTGTCTCCTCTTCAGCCAAACATAAGTCTTTGTTGAAGGGTCATAGCGACGTGTGCATGTCTTACCGATGGAGCATAAGGGTTATTTTAGATGGCCTTCGGTGTGAGATCTATTTTCTCTTGGTGAACAAAGGGCTAGCTCAGGGTAACTTTCAGTGAAACAAGAGCACTCTACATGAGGTTTCCCCAACATCATTATGTCTCACCGATAACATGATGAGGTCTCTATCGGTAAGAAAGCCAAAATGTCTTGGCGAAAGTGAATAGAACAAAACATAACTATTTGGTGTGACCTATTTGTTTTGGTGTGTGGTCTTGGCGAGGTGCCCGCAATCTCACCGAATGGAATGCTGAGGTCATTTTGTCGGCATGAAAATGGGGTTGTTACAATGTCATATGAATAAGTGGGTGCCTTCAGTGAAACATTGTATGATCGACATAGGGTCTCCCTGATATCTATGAGCTATAGCGAAGTGGATGAAATTAAAGGTGTGGTTTGGTGTGAGACCTCTTGTGTCTCGACGACTTGGTAGTAATAAAGGACTTTCAGCCTGACAAGGTGAGTTTGATATGTTGTCTCCCCGATATCACAGTGTTACAACGAAACAAAGGGGGGAACAAAAGAATACTCAATGAACTCGGTGTGACGAGCAGAAGGTCCCGACGATATGTGAAAGGTAAAGGCACTCTCAGGGAAATGTAAATTGATCTATAGGATATATCCTCGACTCAGACATGTCATGGAGAATGTGAGAACAGTGAACATGGGATGATTAGCGATTGAATTTCCTTCGGCATGGTTAGCGATATGTCTCGCCGACTATCTCATTGATGAATAACTAAAATACAAATCCTATGGCCGACATGAAGATACTTGAGAACTGTTGCAGGTTGACATATTTTGAGCTCGAATTTTCTGTTGGGCCGACGTGGATTTTCAATTTGATTTATTTTCTTGATGCTGGTGTATAAATTGGCATTTTGTAATTGTAAAATCAGGAGAAGTTATTAGATTATTTGGCACACTGCAAGTAGATACAGTAGAATAAAATTATCAAATCAGAGACTATTGTTACATGATTTCAGAATGGAGGTATTTATGAAAATCAGTTGATGTTGCTACATTTTTCTGGTGCCAATTATTTGTTGAATCTAATGAAAGTATTGCTAAGTTGTCTCCAAGATGGATTCTTTCTAATTATTTAAATTGGTATAACTAGTTTGTATTCAATTTATCAATGCACATTTGTTGTACTTGTGTGATTGATTGATTGGTTCTTTCAAGTAAAGCCTAAATCCTTTTAGTTAATCACTGTAATCAAAGAGATTCATTTGGATTATTCAAGAAGAGCTTAGTAATTACAAAATTGCATATTTATACCAGTTGTAAATAGAATATATACCAAATAATTTGAGTTTTCTCCAGAGAATTGTTGCTCATCTTGATCTCATTTGACTCTGCATACCCAATAAAGCATTGGTCTCTCTGCACTTCATCATTTTAAACTCATTCAATTTCTTTATATCTATTAATTCAGAATTTTAGGATTTAGATCAGAATATTGTTACTGTTTTCAAGTTGGATTTCATTCGTTCACCTCCAATTGCCATTGTGAACAAATTTCTTTAAGGAGATAATCACCAATTAAGTCTGCACTATTCAGAGAGATACACCCACCCAGGTTTAGCAGCACCTAAAAGAGTAGATGGTTGAATTCTCTTGACCTTGTCTGTTACCCTGAAGCGTATCAAGAGATTAGCAGCCTCTTGAGGCATCTTGCCTACGTTTTTGAGAGCTAAAAAACTGGCGACTCCACTGGGGAATACATTCATAATCAAGACCTTAATCATAGAGTCAGGAACTATATATAGATTCCGATGGGAATAAGAAACATCAAGTGTTTTCTCATTTTTGATAAAAGTGAGTGGCGACTCTAACATAAATTTTATAGTTTTTCGTCATGAATGGAAGAAGATCTCAGTACAAGGGAGGTCATACTGGAGCCCCTGCTGGCAGTAGTAAGTGGAAACACAAAGATGACAGAGCTGATAAAGGAAAGAGGATCAATGAGGACATGTGCATAACAGACAAAGGCAAAGCACCAAGAGCACATTGTGAAACATATAATTGCTATGATACATGGAGAGATGATTCAAGCGCTGAGCCTTGTACCCCAGAAGATCAAAGAAATCCTTTCCCTTCTCTCGATCCTCAGAAATAGGTTGAGTTTGAAGCTAGGAAGTAGGATGATTTTGAAGCTAGGCTTGAGCCTGAACGAATCAAAATTCAGCATGAATATGATCAGAAGATGGAAAATGATCAAAACCAGATTAATGAGAATATGATTTCTCAAACTGATTATAAATCTTTGACTTATGAGGAAGTCAAAGCACGGTTTGAATCTCAGAAGAAGGAGAGAGAAGAACAGGAAAAGGCTCGGATGATACAAGCAATGAAAGAATTTGAATTGTTGAAAAATCAAAACATTGCTCAAACAGTTGATCGCCCCCCAAAGTATGTGCCACCTCATAAGCAGGGCAATCATGGTGCAGGGCCTTCTGGTCCACCTGTATCTCCTCACCATCAGATGGGAAATCATCACAAGCAGCCAAATCATCTGCCTCATATTCCCACACAACATACAAATGTGCATCCACCTCCTGGTCAGCATCACATCCCTCAGCATAATGCACAATACAATAATCCTATGCATCAGTGTCAATATCCACCTATCCCTACCCCTCACCAATATGCAGCAATGATCAGGCAACTTGATTTGGTAGGTTTCCATCTATGCCCTTACCCTATGGATAGCAGTTGGAGAGATCTGGTTCCCAAGTTTACAGGGAGCAATGTGGTCACTGTTGAAGAACATCTAAGGAATTTTAATGTATTTATTCAAGACATAGGTATGCCACATGAAGATTTGCACATGAGGTTGTTTATGATGTCACTTATTGAAGATGCTAGGGATTGGTTTAACAGCTTGCCAGCATATTCAATTAATTCTCTTCAAGTATTCCAAGATCGATTCCTACAAAAGTATGGGAATCTAAATGCACCAGATGCAGCTCTTCATGAATTGATGTGAATTCAGAAAAATCAAAATGACTCAGTTTATGATTTCAATCGAATATTTAACAAATTGCAGACTAAGGTACCTCCTGGATCAAGGTTGCCTGATTCTGTAGCTTTAAGTGTCTATTTAAATGCATTTGATCCTAAAATAGGGTATGAACTAAGAAATAGATTTCCAAGAGATCTAAGTGAAGCACATAAAATTGCATTGACAATCAGAAACAACAGGAAAGCTGTTGGTATAATCAGTAAAAGAGACAACCCGAGGCCTCTTCAGCAAGGTAACAATTATCAGTACAAATAGGAGAATACATACAGAAATGAGAATAGAAATGAGAGGCCAAGGTTACATGATATGCCTTATAATACAGACTGGAGGGATGAAAAACCTATAACAGCTAGGCCAAGAAACAAAGAGACTCCTGATCCATTGAGCAAAAAGGGAACTTATATGGTGAGTAATAATTACTTCTGTGAAGTTTGTAATTAGCCACATTCCCCAGATTATTGTGTTGTAGCCCAAAGGATGCAAGAAGAAGGAATGTTGATGGAAAATAATGGAGAAGATCACATAGTGCATTTGACTTCAAATATTTCTCACCATGTTGAGGAAAGATACTCATCTTCAGAGGAGGATGGCTATGAGTATGATGTTTCTAATCAAAAGTATAATGTCCATATGGCTGAACAACAAGTTTTTTATGATTATGATGAAGATTATACTGAGTCACATTTAGCTGAGGCGCCTGCTCAGTGCAATGTGAGGAGACTTACTGAAGATGAAATAGAGAAAATAACTGTAGCTGCAGTTGACGAAGCAAGGAGTAAATATTGGTTGAGGAACAAAACAGTAAATGAGAAGGATGACATTCCTGGGGGAATCTTTATGAAGGATCAGAAGGCAACACAAGAAACTATGAAGAAGTCAGAAAAGGGATTGCTTGATAAAGATGAAAAAAAATTTGTCCAAAAACAAGAAGTTAAGGAGGAAGTGAAGGAATTACATAAAGAGACACAAGCGCCTGGCCAGCGTAATAAAAAAGAAAAGGAAGAAAACAAAGGAGATGCGCTAGAATAGAAAAAGACTGTTAAGGTGGAGGGCTCTTCTTTTGACTTCACTCAAGCGTTATCCCATGTAAAAATGTATGTTCCACTACTTGAGATGATGAAGATTAAAGATTATAGGGATACTGCTATTTAATTGATAACGAGTGGAAATGAAAAATGTATGAATTTTGAAAGCAAAGTAGCTATTAAAGCAGTTAGTAGGCAGGAGAGAATAAATAATTCTGAAGTCTGCTTGAGTGATATATTATCAACTCCCCCTCAAGTTGATCCTTTTTTCACTACATTGCTTATAAATAACAAACTACTGAGAAATTGCATGATAGACTCTGGTTCTCCTATAATCATTATGCTAGTAGGAGTTATGAAGCAGCTTGGCCTATGGGTTGATACTACTGGAGGCAAGTGTTATGCAATGGATAACAAGCCTGTTCCTTTGGTTGGGATTATGAAAGATGTTTAAGTCAAACTGGCTACTTATCCACAGGTGGCTTATAATATAGACATAATAGTGATTGATACTCCTCCTCAATTCAGGATGCTCTTATCAAGGCAATGGACGACAGTTGTTGGTGGAAATGTTCAATTTGATCTGTCCTATGCTACAATTCCAGTGAATGGTCAAGAGGTCAAGTTGTATAGGGAGCCAAGAATGAATCAGCTTGTTGACTGTGTGCCACAGAATCAGATCAATTATTTTTGTGATGTTGATCTTGGGAATTTTAAAATTGAACCAGCTCAGCCAGAATTAACCAATAGTGATCCAATTGAAAAACATGCTGCACAAAATTGCAATGGTGTCTGGAAGATGTATTTTGATGGAGCCTGCAGCCAAGAAGGTAATGGAACTGGGATTGTATTTGTTTCACCTGAAGGTATTACTTTTAAATATTCATTTATGTTAGCATTCAAATGTACAAACAATGTGGCAGAGTATGAAGCTTTATTGACAGGCTTGAACATAGCTGTGAAACATAAAATCAAGTTGCTGGCTGTTTTGGGTGATTCTGAGTTGGTTGTTTCACAAATCAAATCAAAGTATGCAACAAAGCACAAAAGATTAAAACAATATAGGAATGTTGTATGGGATACAATTGAATTGTTTGATGCATTTTCGATTGAGTGGATTGACAGATCAAAGAACATAATGGCTGATTTCTTAGAAAATGTGGCGTTCAAAAGAGATGATATTACATTGGCTTGGGTATCATAGATTGAGTTCAAAAAAATGCCTGTTGTTCCTGACAACATTTATAGTTGGCAAGTCTTCAATGTATAGATCAATATGAAGCACAGGAAATTGACTTCAATGCTTTTGTTGAAGAAGTAGGTGGGAAGCAAACAGTGTTTGGAAAAGAAATATTGCAGCTCAAAACAAATAAGCTTCCTAAGGGCTTCATGGCACTAGAAAGGGTGTATGATGGAAATGATCGGTCTGTTATGAAGCAAACACCAGTCAGAAGAGAAGATATTAAAGAAATCAATTTGGGGACTAAGACAACACCAAGAATGGTGTACATAGGAAAGAAGATAAGCCCTACAATTAGAAGAATGCTGATAGAATTGCTGAGAAAGTATAAACACGTGTTTGCTTGGTCTTATGAAGATCTAAAAGCATATAGGGAAGATTTATTTCAGCATGAAATACCATTGAAGCCAGATGCCAAACCTTTTAGATAGAAGCAAAGGCCTATGAATCCAACACTGGAGCCTAAGATGCAGGAATAATTGACAAAGCTCAGAGATGGAGGAATTATCAAACCGATCAGGCACTCAACGTGGGTTTCAAATTTGGAACCTGTGAGAAAGAAGAATGGTGATATCAGATTATGTGTGGATTTCATAAATTTGAATATGGCATCTCTCAAGGACAATTATCCTCTACCCAATATGGAGGCTATATTGCATAAGGTAACAGGGTGTGAACTGCTGTCCATATGGATGGGTTTTCAGGATACAACCAGGTTAAAGTGAAGGAGTCTGAGCAATACAAGACAACATTCACAACTCCTTGGGGAACATATGTATATATAAGAATGCCATTTGGTCTTACCAATGCTAGAGCAACTTTTCAAAGAGCCATGGATGTAGCATTTGCAGAATTGATCAATGTTATCATGGTAGTATACCAGGATGACTTGACTGCTTATTCGAAGAAGGCTGAAGATCATGTGCAACATCTTGAAAAGGTATTTATTAAAGCTCTTGAATATGGTATTAGTTTAAATCCAAAGAAGTGTCATTTCACAGTCACAGAGGGTAAGCTCTTAGGACATATTGTTTCAAAAGAGGGAATTAGGATAGATCCTGAGAGGGTTGAAGCTATTGATAAAATTCTTGTTCCCAGAACTGTCAAGGCTATACAGTCATTCTTTGGACAAATTAATTTTGTTAGAAGATTTGTCTCTAATTTTGCTGAGATCATTAAGCCCATATCAAAAATGTTGAAGAAAAGACAAAAAATGGATTGGACTGCAGAAGCTTTAGATGCTTTTATATCTATCAAAAGGGCTATCAAGGAGGCTCCTGTACTTAAGTCTCCAGATTTTACAAAGCCTTTTCAGATTTTTTCATTTGCTTCAATGCATACTATTGTTGTTGTTATGTTACAAAAGAATAATGATGGTCATGAACAGACTGTGTCTTTCTTTAGTAAATCATTACAGGGGTCTGAATTGAAGTATGACATAATGGAAAAGCAAGCTTTTGCATTGGTAAAGGCCACAAAAGCATTCAGACCATATCTTGTTGGAGTGAAGGTGATTGCTTATGTCCCTCATGCTGCTGTTAAGGATATTCTGACACAGTCTGAAGTTACAAGGAAAAGATGCAGATGGATCAACAAGATTCAAGAGTTTGACATGGAGATACAGATCACTAAGCTAGTAAGAGGGCAAGGCTTGGCTAGGCTGATGGTAGAATCAAATATTGAAGCAAGTCAAGTCTGTAATGTAGAAGAAGGGATTGCAATTGCAAGTATTGAGCACACTCCTTGGTATACTGATATCATGCATTATCTTAAATACATGAAGTGTCTAGAAGGATTGAGTGACGACTAGAGGAGAACTTTGAAGTTGCAGGCATCCAAATATGTTTTTATGGATGGGGATCTCTTTTGGAAGAATAGGGATGGCATATTGTTATTATGTCTGGATGAGTCGCAGGCCAAGAATGTTCTAAGAGAAATGCATGAAGGAGTTTGTGGAGGACATTATTCAACAAAGACAATTGCACACAAAATTCTCAGGGCAGGTTATTATTGGCCAAAGGTTTTTAATGATTCTTTTATACATGTGAGAAGATGTGAGGCCTACCAAAAGTTTTCTAGAAAATTGAAGTATCACGGTGCTTTGACACTTCGACCCTTGAAGGTTGATGCCATGTTCCATCAATGGGGAATTGATTTTATTGGAGAGATACAAGAAAATTCAAGTGGAGGACACAAGTGGATACTAGTTTCCACTGATTATTTTACTAAGTGGGTAGAGGCAATCCCAACTAAGTAAGCTACAAGTAAAGTAGTTAATAATTTCTTGATGGACAACATTATCACCAGATTTGGTACACCAATGAGGTTGATCAAAGATAATGGGATGTGTTTCAGATCAGATGAATTCAAAAGCTTATGTGATAAGTATGGCATTACTATTTATTATGCAGCTCCTTACCATCCACAAGCTAATGGACAAGTAGAGTCTAGCAATAAAAGTCTTTTGAAGATTATAAGGAGAATGCTAGGGCAGAACAAGAAGGCTTGGGATTCAAAATTGAAACTAGCTATGTGGGCTGATAGGATCACTGTAAAAAAAGCAATTAGAAAATCCCCATTCAAATTGGTGTATGGAGCACAAGCCAGGATGCCTCTGCAGAATTTGTTACCAATCTACAAGTTTGACCTTCAGGAGGATTTGGATGTCCCTGAACCTATGGAGGAAAGAATGGAGCAATTGGAAAAACTTGATGAAGTAAGAAGAGTGGCCCAAAGTCAAAACATGAAGTTACAGACATAGATGAAATATCTATTTGACAAGAAGGAAAAGGATAGAAAATTTGAAGAGAATGATTTGGTACTGATGTGGAATGCAAGATGTCGAGAGAAAGGAAAGCATGGTAAATTTGAAGCCTTATGGTCGGGACCTTTTGTTGTTGTTGGAAAGAAGGGTGAAGACTCATACTATTTACAAAATATGGCTGGTGAAGATCAGGAATTGCCTGTTCATGGGCAATTCTTGAAGCTTTTTTTCTCTTGAGCAACATAGAGGATTAAGGGTTGCCAGTGCATGGACAACTCTTGCTCATCCTCTTTAAAATTATTTTCCATGCACAGTAGTTTAGGATTTTTTCCATCTCCATTTCACTCTCATTTTCAATTCACCTCCATCTTGCATTCATTTTGCATTCATTCCTTCATGCTTCCCTTCCATTGCCATTCATTCCATCTCTGCTCACTGGTTTGTCATTTTTATGTCTGGCCTGCTTACCCAAAGATTTTGGATCCCTGCAATGATCTTATTATCATTCATCCCCAGACGGAGCCACTATTGGAACTATTAAAATTTGATAATTTTGCATATCTTTCATACCCCTGAGTCTCCATATGAATCCTTCCTTATGCATATTTTCTTCATTTCATGATATGTTTGCTCATATTTTGGCTCATTTTTGTCACATATACCATCCATGTATGCATTTTCCACCTTTTGGTCCATATTGGCATAGGTCCATGTATGTCTCCCTAACCTGTGTTGTTTTTATGCTAACATTTATATACTACAGGTCTGTCGGCAAGACTCTTTTGGTGTTTTGGAGACCATGGAGGAGCCTATCGGTGCGAGTTTTCCTTTGATGAAATGTCTTGGCGAATGACCTTCGGTCTTGCCGACATTACACATGAGGCTCGTCGGTGAGACACTTTCCTTCGGAGTATGTCAAAGTGATTACACATTGTCTTGCCGACCGGTGGCGGGAGGTTGCATATCGGTGTAAGTTGGGCTATCAATATGAGGTCTCGGCGAATGACCTTCGGTCTCGCTGACATTTCATATGTGTCTCCTCTTCAGCCAAACATAAGTCTTCGCTGAAGGGTCATAGCGACATGCGCATGTCTTATCGACGGAGCATAAGGTTTCTTTCATATGGCCTTCGGTGTGAGATCTGTTTTCTCTTGGCGAACAAAGGGCTAGCTCGGGGTAACTTTCGGTAAAACAAGAGCACTCTACATGAGGTTTCCCCGACATCATTATGTCTCACCGATAACATGATGAGGTCTTTGTCGGTAAGAAAGCCAAAATGTCTTGGCGAAAGTGAATAGAACAAAACATAACTACTCGGTGTGACCTATTTGTTTCGGTGTGTGGTCTTGGCGAGGTGCCCACGGTCTCACCGAATGGAATGCTGAGGTCACTTTTTCAGCATGAAAATGGGGTTGTTACAGCGACATATGAATAAGTGGGTGCCTTCGATGAAACATTGTATGATCAACATAGGGTCTCCACGATATCTATGAGCTATAGCGAAGAGGATGAAATGAAAGGTGCGGTTCGGTGTGAGACCTCTTGTGTCTCGGCGACTTGGTAGTAATAAAGGACTTTCGGCCTGATAGGGTGAGTTCGATATGTTGTCTCCCTGATATCACAGTGTTACAATGAAATAAAGGGGGGAACAAAAGAATACTCAGTGAGCTCGGTGTGACGAGCAGAAGGTCCTTGCGATATGTGAAAGGTAAAGGCACTCTCGGGGAAATGTAAATTGATCTATAGGATATCTCCTCAACTCAGACATGTCACAGAGAATGCGAGCACGGTGAACACGTGATGATTAGCGATTGAATTGCCTTCACCATGGTTAGCGATATCTCTCGCCGACTGTCTCACTAATGAATAACTAAAATACAAATCATGTGGCCGACATGAAGATACTTGAGAACCATTGCAGGTTGACATATTTTGAGCCCGAATTTTGTGCTGGGCCGACGTGGATTTTCAATTTGATTTATTTTCTTGATGCTGGTGTATAAATTGGCATTTTGTAATTGTAAAATCGGGAGAAGTTATTAGATTATTTGGCACACTGCAAGTAGATACAATAGAATAAAATTATCAAATCAGAGACTATTGTTGCATGATTTTAGAATGGAGGTATTTATGAAAATCAGTTGATGTTGCTGCATTTTTCTGGTGCCAATTATTTGTTGAATCTAATGAAAGTATTGCTAAGTTGTCTCCAAAATGGATTCTTTATGATTATTTAAATTGGTATAACATGTTTGTATTCAATTTATCAGTGCACATTTTTTGTACTTGTGTGATTGATTGATTGGTTCTTTCAAGTAAAGACTAAATCCTTTTAGTTAATCACTGTAATCAGAGAGAGTCATTTGGATTATTCAAGAAGAGCTTAGTAATTATAGAATTGCATGTTTATACTAGTTGTAAATAGAATATATGCCAAATAATTTGAGTTTTCTCTAGAGAAGTGTTGCTCATCTTGATCTCATTTGACTCTGCATACCCAATAAAGCACTGGTCTCTACACTTCATCATTTTGAACTCATTCAATTTCTTTATATCTGTTAATTCAGCATTTTAGGACTTAGATCAGAATATTGTTACTATTTTCAATTTGGATTTCATTTGTTCACCTCCAATTGCCATTGTGAACAAATTTATTTAAGGAGATAATCACCAATTAAGTCTGCACTATTCAGAGAGGTACACCCACCCAGGTTTAGCAGCACCTAAAAGAGAAGAAGATTGAGTTCTCTTGAACTTGTCTATTACCCTGAAGCATATCAAGAGATTAGCAGCCTCTTGAGGCATCTTGCCTATGTTTTTGAGAGCTAACACTAATGTTCATTTGCTTCACTGAGACCCTGCTAAGTCGCTAGGACCTTTCACCAAGCTCAAAGCTCTTGCTGATATCCTTCACTTTCGACTCCTGACAGTCGATAAGACCTTACGGTGACCCCTTCCTTTCTTGGCGAGCTCAGATCTTCTTTCGCTAAGACCACATGTTTTCGGCCAGATGTTATACTAACGGGATTCTATGTCAGTGAAACCTTATGTAGTCGTTGGGACCTCTGGATGAACTCAAGACGTTACACCAAAATCCTTCCTAGGTTCATTTTCATTCACCATGACAGTATCTTTCTCACACCGAAGGTCTCTCGTGTTCTACCACTTGTCGGTGAGACAAAGAAAATTCGCTGAGACCTTACCCCGACTACCCGCTGGTCACATCGAGATGTTTGTTACACCACCATTCGGCAAGACTCTCTGACTTCACCAGGACTTCATATCGATAAACTCTTGTCTGGCCGAAGTGATTGTTTAAACTCTGATGGTCAATGAGACAAAGAGGATTCGCCGAGACCTCACCTCAAAGAAGATCTCTCATTGACATGACTTTCATATTCACCTTCGGTGAGACGTGCCCCATTCAGCATGACCTCTTTCCGAATGAAACTAGTTAGACTAAAATACACTCATTTGCTTCAGCGTGACTCCTGGAAGTCGCCAAGACTTCTCGGTGAAATGACTAGCTCTTACTGAAGCCTTCGTTCCGGGAATCTCCAATGGTCCGGAATATTTCCTTAACCACGGATTTCCGTCGAGTTCGGATTTCTCCGAAATCCGCCGTCCCTCTAATTTGTCGAAACTTCTCTCTGACTAGTTCTTCGCAGAAATTCGTCCCTCATGGATTTTCCTGAAATCTAATGAAATGTGAAGGAGCATGAAATAATTGGATTCGTTTATAATTTGTGATAAATTTTATGATTATTTCATGTCATATTTGGATCTCCCATGTCGATTTATTGATGGAAAATGATCAGGTTTAATGGTTAAGTAGGTGTTTCCTGGCTATTCTATTGGAATTCGATCAGTATGGAATTTCCCGAAATTCCTCTCTGGCTCTGATTCTGTTGATGGTCTTGAAACCAAAAATTTGTTGTGTTCATTTTATATGAATTTTAATGGCACCTTGACTATGTGAAATGCAATCTAATGGTGTTTTGATGAATTGACCTTGCTTTCCTGTGTTTTTTATTATGTTTTCATGTTGAACGCAGGCTGAATCTAGCAAGGCAGCAGCTGGTTCCTCATTGTCTGATGCAGAGAGGACTAAGTTGGACATTAAGAGCAAGGTCCCTGAGAGTAAGATCACTTATGTCTGGTCAAAAGTCACTGATACAAATGTTGGCCTTTGGGACTATGAAGAGTTTAAAGAAAGAATGGCAGTTAAGGATCCTCCTTTGGTGACTCGAACGATGATGGAATCAGGCTTGTCCCATGTTGTAGGTTTCCCTTCTACAGTGCAATGTTATGAATTGGTCCTTGAGTGCGCCAGGCACTACGATCAGGACACACAGAGGATAATTGGTCCTCAAGGGAGAGTTATCTCAAATCTCAACCCGGTCTCCATTGCCCAAGCCTTTGATATGCCAGAACGGTCTCATGTGGTGGGATTCACCATTCAAGCAGCTCAGGATTTCTATGATGAACAAACTGTGAAGTCACAATAGTTGATCAACTCCTGGCTGGAGAAGCCCAAGTCACACTATTCCAAGTTTCCTAAGCAGCTGTTCAGAGCAAAATTCAAGAAGGAATACTATGACGCCATCACTTTTCTCAGCAGGGTGGTTCGATTGAGGAGTGCTGGTACATTTGAGAATTGGATGTGCCATGCGATTGTAAGGATGGAATGAGAGAAAATTGACTACCATTGGGTAGGGGTCATTAGCCAAGTAATTCACAAGTAGTTGTCCAATGTGTTGGAGACAAAGACCTTCACAATGACCTCCTATTTGGTTTATGCACTGGCAAGATTCCATCCCTACACAGGATTGGATACAAGAGGCACCTTTGGACAGGATATTATTTACAAAGTTTTCCCTCAGTTGCATTAGGGAGGTTCAAATTATAGAAGGGAAAATGATGCATTTACTATGCATATCACCAGAATGCTTTAGGAAGCAGAGCATGTTAGAATTTCAGATCAAGCAAAGGAACTCATCAAGAAATATGGAGCTTGGTTTATTCAATTTCCAACTATCTCCTACATTCGGATTGATGGCTACCAAAGGACCCCATACGAACTTCCAAGGTATCCCATTGATCACATTGTATTGTTAGAAGTCACTAGAAAAATTAGTGATTTTGATGCCATTGTCAAGAAGGACAAGCATAAGACTGGATTTGGTGGAGATTTTCCCTTGAGGATTGGCACTAGAAAGCTGTGTCCTTCCATTGGTTCTACCCAAGCTTCAGAGGAAGAAATGAGTACTCTTGGCTTGTCTTTCCACTCCCAAAGGTCTAGATTTGATATCACAGACGAGGCTAAGAAGAAGGCCAGTAGAGAATATTTCCATAAGGTTAACTTAGAGAACTACTGGGCCGACTACAGTGATGAGTATGAGGTCAGAAAGAAGAAATTCTCTTGGCTCCCAATTGAGTCAGTTCGATTATATAATGTAAGGATAGTTCCTGACCAATTGGAACATGATGGAAACTTGATCCAAGATTGTGCCTATGAGGCCATAAAGGAGAAACCAATTGGTGATGAAGAATGGTTGGAAGAAGAGCAAACAGAGTTAAAACAACTGATGGATCCAGTTCTCAAATTTACTAAGATGTGGCTCAAACACACTTTGTGGGAGTTGAAGAATAAAGGTGTACAGTGCACTTATGCTTTGATGGGAGATTTGGATCCCCACTCTACCTCTAAAGAATCTACCGAGCAGGATCCTAAGGGTAAAGGTAAGCTGGACTCTCCTTCCAAAATTAAGATTAAAGGAATTCAAGAAACTGAGGCCCAAGAAGCAGTGAAACAGAGAAAGCCTAAGGCCAAGAAAAGGACAAGGACTAAGAAGTTTGAGCAGAAAGAGATTGAAAAATAGAATCCTGAGACTGATGCTCGTGTGCCCAAAAGAAGAAGAATCATAAAATTGTCAGATAAGGCTAGCTCCAAGGAAGGGAAGGAAGAAACTACCCCACTAGTAGTAAATTTTGAAAGTTCAGAGTAGAAAGCAAAGGTACATACAAGGAGATCTGGGACTCCTTCCCCCAGGGACAGTGTGCCTAGAACTGATTTTCCTCTGGTTGTTTCTCATGCAGAGCATCATGATGATGTGCCTTCCGCTCACGAAGCTCAAAGCAAACCAAGTAAGTCAGGGGATGTTGAGGATCGCCCAGATACTGAAGAGGAGGAATTTCATGAAGGTGATCTCCATGGTGCAGAGGCAGAAATTGAGAAGATAATGCAATCCCCTATGGTTGCACATGCAGATCCTCCTTTTAGAACTAAAGAAGTTGAATCTCCTCCAAGAGAAATAGGGGCAATGAAAGATCCATCACCTGAACAAGGGGAGGAACATGTTGAGGAGGAAGAAAGTAGGACAGATGAAACTCCTGATAAACAAAATTTGAATGAGGAGGCACCTAAGGGTCAACAAGAAGAGGAAAAACAGGCTGAGGTGCAATTGGAGCCCACTGTCCCAGAATGGCTAGACAGGGAAATAAAAAGGAAATAGGTAGTAGTAGAGGATCGTCCGCCGAATTGGGATGCATTTCTAGCCAAAGTTGGAAGAGATAAAGGTAACAAGAAGGCTAGAGTGATCTCAAATGTTGAGAGGGGTGAAGCTCATAATAACGTTGTTCACATCACCACCCCTGCTCTAGCCAAAGATAGAAATGAGGTGGTCAGAAAAGACTACAGTGTTCAGACTTTCAATCTAGGACCTACATCAATGGAGTGGGACATTGAAGATTATGAGGTCTCCAGTATAGTTATTGTGGACAGATTGAGAAGGGAAATAAAAACCAAGTAGGAGCTAAAGAGAGAAAATGAGAATCTCAAGAAGTGCTTGGAGGAATTAATGAAGCCACTGCAGTCCATTAATCCTTCTTCCTCTGCTACCAATCCTCTACCTCAGGAGACCATAACCGAGTTAGAAAAGATGAAAGCGTCCATTATTGCCACTACAAATTGGTTAAAAGGGGTGCAGGTAAAAGGTGATGGAGCTATTAAGGAAATTCTATCCACTGGAAAGGATGCTATCATGACAACCAGTTGGTTGAAACAAGTGTTGGCACAAGATAAGGAGGATATGGATCTTCTTCTGTGATGCAGAGTGGCAGGGGAAGCAACACCTTTTCTCAAAAATTCCTCTCAAACACTCTATGTGCACACATCTTTTCATTGTTTCTTTCAACAAAGCAACTTAATCACCAACATAAATCTCTCATCCATACATCACTATAGGACTTGGGGATGATTTTAATACTCCCAAAATGACAAGTCATGATCAGAAAAATAGATTTTGCACACAAAAACACTCACTCTCCCATCACTTTCAAAAAAGCCATGCATTCTTGTAGTACATGCCAAATAGGACAGTCATGATTAAATCTTGTTAAATCAATAACCAAACCAAAGAGAACTGGTTTTAGACATCTAACATCAACCCCTAAAAATCCCCAAAAGCACAAAACCAAATGCTAACAACAAATGATTCAAAAGAATGATTTTCAAGCCACCAAAGAGGCTTAACTAGGCCTGTACAAGGAAAAATTCAACTTTTCAAGACACACCCCAACACCCCTAATGCCTTTAAAAGACTCCAACAGGTTCTCCAAGTCCCATTTCACATGTTTCATCCATTCGATTTACTCAAATAATCAGAAATTGAAAGAAATGCTTACAAATGATCATATTTTGGACTGTACAAGGAAAAAACCAGACCTAGGGCATCACATAACTTTTGAAAACCTACATTTTTCAATATGAAACAAATTTAAGCATGTAAAGGAGTCCTAAATCTACCAATCCACCAATTTTTAGATTTTTCCCACGGTGGAAATGGGAATTACATCCATTTTGGTGACCAAACCCTTGTTTTGCAAGGTTTCAGACCCACTTTCACTAAAATTGATGTAACTTACTCAATAATTAATGAAAATGAGCCAAATCACCACCAAAAGAAAGTATAATCTTCCCTCTTTCAAACCATTCTAATTTGGAGTCCGTAAAATTATGTACCAGACCGTACCAAGTATGGGATCAGGAAAATATGCTGTAAAAAATAGAAAAAACAAAGTTTTCTTCTTTATTAAATGCTTCAAAACTTCAAAACTTCCAACAACAGCCCAACCTCGACCCAAGGGAGGATTTTTAAACTTTTTTCCCATCATTTACAACTTCCCTCAACTGATTTTTGAAGGAGGGAACCATTAGTTAATGAAATTACATCATTAATGTTGATTTTACGCCAAATTTCCTTATGACAACTTTGCATTTTGAAGCAACTTTGCAATCCTAAAGACCTAAGACCTTAACAACCATTAAAATAACCTTGAAACAGCCTTATTACATTTTAAAGACCCCAAACCTTGCACACATACATAAAAATTCACATTTTTGCCTTCAAAGGCTACAAAAGCAACTTTTAGTTCAAGATTGCATTGTTGCATATTTTGACTCAAAACTCAAAAACTCACCCTAGATCTTGCTCAATGGTCTTGATTGACCTTATTAATGAAAAAAAGACTCAAAAAGACTAATTCTAACCTCCTAACAACATGTTTTCATCAAATGAGAAAAAATGGAGGATGAGGTGTAGGTGCTCTTGCACCATTCTGCAGAAAACCAGGACTATAATGGAATACACCCGGGACAGATTAGTCAGCAATGGGATCCTTCCTTCTTCTAGAGCTGTCGAACCATGGGAGTGGTATGAGATATTTCAGATTAGGCAGAAGGTGTTGAAAAGGATTCATAAACAAAGAAAGCATATTGATGATACCCTAACTGGGGTTTACGATGGTTCCATTGCCTTCTTTGAAATTATGACGGGTAGGAGGAAGATCACGCCCAAGTACCTGAGCCTGGAACAATTGAGAGAATGGTGGCATGATGTCTATGCACCACTTGATGATGGGTCTGTTTCTAACCATCAGTTGGATGATTCGGCCACCTACCTTGCAGTTATTGATAAATACCTAACGTATAAGGTACACTGGGATAAGTTAGTCAAACGCTCAAGAGAAGAGATTGCGTCCATTGAGAATCGACTTAGGGTTTTTCCTCTGCCACCTGTGGCCGACTTGGATGCAGAATTCTTGAAAGTACATGAAGAGCCAGATTAGAGCAGAGATAATAGGGAAGGGAGCTAATGATGGGCTATGGCGCGATTTGTGCTTCCCTATTATCTTCCCGCGCATCGTCCGAGTTGCATTGCGGATCCCGGGCCGACTTGGACGTGATGCACATTTAATGCCTGTTTGACCCATTTCAAGGACTCTCTTGGCCGGGTTGTTGTGCCGAGTTATTGCTGTGAAACCCTTCCTTGGCCGACAGGTTTCTGGGGAATTCTATATATTGGGCATGTCACCTCATTTGTAAGGGTTGAAAAAAGTTAGAAATTGGTTGGAAAAGCTAGAGAAAAATAGTTAAGAAGTTAGAAGTTAGATAGTTAGAAGTAGAGTAAGTTAGCAAGTAGTTCATTCTAAGGAAAATTTTGTAACAAAAATTTGGAATTGTTGCTACAGTGGACGATTTGAATACAAGAAATGACATTGTGATTTGGTGCCATACTGGTATTCTCTTGTCTTGCATGGTTCTCGTTCTATGTTTAAAATTGCTTTAGGGAGGTTAATACTAAGATTAGATTTGATTAATAATGTTTGTGATTTAATACTTGAATGTTGTAGCAATCCTTCAGTCCATACTTTTCACAACCAACTGATTGTTAGTTTCTTTGCAAAGTTAGCCTGGACTTCTTTTTTCAGTGTGCTTAGTTCGATTGTGAGGGTTCATTCATTTTAACTGCAATAGGGTTATTTGAATGAATGTTTATGATTTGAAATCCTAACACCTCAGAAGATTGCACTGTTCTCTGTAAGATTGCAGATTTATCTGGGTCAAATAGAGATCAGTTTTGAGGGATTGGTCCATTTCGAGTATTGGTTACTTTAATTGTTGATCTTAGGAGTAGTATTAGATTTAGAAATCTCTTTGAAACCCTCAGTCTTTTGCTATTTCTTTGATTATTGGGTTAAATCTAGGATTGAAGTATCGATATATTGTTAAATTTGATAAAATTGATTCAATAGTTTGCTTGTAGTAAGGTCCCATTGTGATTACCAGCAATTTCACATTTATCACTGAGTTGTTTATGCATTGTCAAGACCTGACATTAGAGACCTTGGGGTTATCTCTTGAGGCTTGTTGATAGAGATTTTCCTTTCAAGAGAGATAGGATATTGCATCTTGTCTGTGTTGTTGTTGTGCAGAAAACGCCATCAACAACATGCTTATTCATTCATCTTCCATGGGTTTCCACTTACTTTTCACAAAACCCTAGCATCTAGGCTCTTCAAATGCCAAAAATCAAGGTTGAGACAGCCTAGGGCCTCCTTGAAACCTTGTCAAACATTAACCCCAACTCCTAAAAATTGGAAAATATTAAAGAACATATTAAAATAGACCTCCAAACCAAAAATCATGAGTTTTTACTGGTTAAAATGAGAATTATGCATTTTTTTGTGCTTGTTACCCCTAGTTCAGAATTTTCAAGCTACCTGTAAAGAAATTAACATATATTTTGCATAAATCAATGAAATGGGATGAAACTAATAGCATTAGAAACTAGATTCAAAATAATTTCAATTCCAATCAACGATAAGTGGGTTTGTTGTCCGTACATGGCTATACAATGGCCTGCAACAGTGAAAAACACTTGAAATGACAATAAAACAGTGTTATTTTTTTATTCATTTTCATCCTCAAACCCACCAATATGCTTTACAACGATGCAAATGGAATTTTTAAAGGATTTTCAACTTCATCACATTCTCAAACTAACATAACCACCTTTTAAACTCCCTATGACCTTTGAACTTCCTCATTTTTTCCTTTTTTGCATTTTTGCATTGACAATATTGCAACATTTTGGCAATTTTTACAATATTTGAAAAATAAACCTATAAACTTATAACATAGTAGGCCATATTCAATATGTATTAGGCCCTATAATCTTAGAATATAGTAGGCCATATTTAATATGTATTAGGCCCTATTAGGTTGTTATAAGTTTATTTTTCAAATATTGTAAAAATTGCCAAAATGTTGCAATATTGTTAATGCAAAAATGCAAAAAAGGAAAAAATGAGGAAGTTCAAAGGCCATAGGGAGTTTAAAATGTGGTTATGTTAGTTTGAGCATGTGAGGAAGTTGAAAATCCTTTAAAAAGGCCATTTTCATCGTTGTAAAGAATATTGGTGGGTTTGAGGATCAAAATGAATTAAAAAATAACACTATTTTATTGTCATTTCAAGTGTTTTTCACTGTTGCAGGCCATTGTACGGCCATTTACGGATAGAAAACCCACTTCTCTTTGATTTTAGGTGAAATTATTTTGAATCTAGTTTCTAATGCAATTGGTTTCATCCCATTTCATTAAGTTATGCAAAAGATATGTTGATTTCTTTACAGGTAGCTTGAAAATTCTGAACTAGGGGCAACAAGCACAAAAAAATGCATAACTCTCATTTTTAACTGGTAAAAACTCATGATTTTTGGTTTGGAGGTTTGTTTTAATATGTTCTTTAATATTTTCCAATTTTTAGGAGTTTGGGTTGATGTTTGACAAGGTTTCAAGGAGGCCCTAGGTTGTCTCAGCCTCGATTTTTGCCATTTAAAGAGCCTAGATGCTAGGGTTTTGTGAAAACTAAGTGGAAACCCATGGAAGATGAATGAATAAACATGTGCAAACCCATTTTAGTGTTTTTGAGCCTCGTGCAAGGTTTGGTAGGTTGTGGAAGTCATATTTTCAATAACCCTCCTTTGTGCAAGCATAAAAGTTTCCTTAAACTTGATTTTTTATTGTCGGGTGAGTTGTCATTGTTTTTTCTCACCTAAATTTGAGTAAACAACCTATTTGAGACCTGATCATAATATTGGAGTGGAGACTTGGTGCTAGTTAAGTGATTGGTTTTGTGTTATAAGTCATTTGGTGCCATAGTTGGCCTTGTTGTTAAAGATAATGGAATTGAGATTGCCTCAAAAGAGAAACTTTCAATTTTTTGATCTGATTTATGCTAAGTGCATGGCAAGTTGAGTTGTGTGAACCCTTCTACTGCATTATCATATAATCAACAAATATAATACCATTTTTATCTATCTTTATTTGTTGATAATAGGTGCCTTCAATAACAACTGATCCAATGCGATACTCTTGTCCATCACCATCTGTCATTGATTCCACCAATTTGCATTTTGGTTGAGTACATCTTAATATATAGTAATCTACAACTTCTGCATTGTTGGGATCTGCAACAATAGTGAAAATATCTCTTGTACACACCATGTAGTGTAAATTGTAAATATTTAATATTTATATATAAACATGCTTGAAACTTACTTGTAGGATATATAAATCAATTTTAAGTTAATCAATTTATATACATGTAACAACTAAATCAGATACACATTCATAATAAGTTGAATATAGAGGATCGTAGACATCGACATTGTCATTTTCTTCAAAAGGAGGCATTGATACTAATTGTTTCATTTCCCATCGTGAAACATTCCCATCTCTAATATTCTCACATTGAACAATATTTGCATTGTCCTCAATGCAATCAACACAAAAACATGATTTTTCTCTCACATTAATTGCATAAGGCCTGCTACCTCCCATTGTCATGATTTGATGCGAGTTCTAATACCATTAATTGTTTGACAATTATAAGGATTTGATCGATCAATATCTATAAATTACAAAAATCCAAGTGATTAATTTAAGTGAATATATATATATATATATAAATTTGAAAATTCAATTAAATCATGTACACACTTTGAAATTCAAATAATTTGTTTTTGACTAGATGTACTTGTAACTTCCCAAAAATACAGTGTGTTGTATGTTGAGTAACGAGTAGATAAATGACTTTTGCACCATTCAACAAATTCATTTGCATTTCATATGGAATTACCTGCAAGTACATGTTGGAAAATTTTGTCACCTATTACTTGAGGTTTAAGAATTTAATTTAGTTTAAATAGAATTTTTTTAAAATTATCTAGATTCCATATATATAGTGTTACTTGCAAGTTCATGTTGACGAAGTGAACACTTCACACATGCTCCTGCTCCATCATGCTCTCCTTTTCCATGTCCACTCTCATAAAAATTTGGTGCCACATCTAGCATGTTGATGGATTAACCAAACAAAAGCTTTTGCAGACTTAAAAATTATGCTATGAAGTTACAAATAATTACATTCAAACCAAATTAGTTTCAAAAAACTAGATATATGTACACATATTTACATGTATACATGTGTACACAACATATTGTATAAGAAATTGAACAATTTAATTCTCAAAGTTAAAAGTAAATAAATTTTAAATTTTAAAAAATCAACACTTACTAGCACATCCATCAGACCATATCCAATGTTGTTCAACATTTATGCCACGATGTCTCAGGTCATCAAAAAATATTCTGAAACAATGAGCTACATAGTTTCTATCATGACTCATATCATCACTGATATAAAATCGAACGTCTTTGATGATAATTCGATCATCTTTGCTACTTTGTAAACCATCTACATGAAACTTGGTATTCCTATAACAAACTTGCAAAAAGATTGCAACTTGCTCTGAATGATAATATTGACTTTGAATCTCAATTTGAGGACTAAATGTATAGTTCTCAGAGAAATCTACAATAGAGAGAATACAACTTGGTGGAAAGCAATTATTTGAATCATGAAATTGCTTAGCTTTCCATCTTGCACCATGACAATGTTGGATATGTGGATATATGATATTGTGAAATTTATTCATAAATTCATTGTTAGGCAATCCACTCTCTTTGAGAACAATTTTTTTGCCTCGACTCCTAACTTCGTTGAGTATTTTTTATATTCAAATCTCTTCCAAATAACTTGCATTTCAATATTGTCCACTTGTAAGAGATTCTTCAAATTTCCACAATCATTACATATATTTTTTATACAATGAACATTGAATTCATTTGAATCTTTTGATTTTTTGCATACAAGAGACTTCACAATTTGTGTTGTGCTTTCAAGGATGGTTATATTTCAATCAATTATTTTCATATATTTTTTATATGAATGTAGGTGTAGATCAAATTCATCATTATTTTGACAACAAAAAGTTTCATGTACTTTATTTATACGTACAAATGATGGTCATAGTGTCTCAAACATCCTTTGACAAATCTTCACATTTGAAAATTCTTGCTTGAATGCTTCAAAAAGTTCACTTTGTGTTGTATCTATAAAATGTTTTGGATGAGAAATTTGTTTACCATCTTCACCTATTATTTGTATAGTATCCCTTCTATTGGAAGAAACATAGGAGTGGTTGGTCCAATATTCAACCACCTATTTCTTTACATCTTCTGAAATTCTATCTTTTCAGGGAACCCTACAAATATTTACCCAATTTTTCTCAATATTTTCATTTATTTTATTTCTCTTTTCAATATACCTTTCACTAATATAGAAACAACAATAAACTACTAAAAAAAATTACTAAAAACTATTTATAAATGACTGAACTTGGTCATGTGACCGTTAGTAGTTTATTGCCAGTCATTTATAACGCGACCAGATTGATGACTAAACCATTTTTAGTCATTTATTGGTTGTTTTGATTGATAGATTTGGTAGTATATTTATTCATTTATTTAGTCATTGATTGTTGTAATTTGGTCACTTATTTAGTCATTTTTATTCACTTATTTCTGTCCATTGGTAGTGTATTTAGTCATTAATTTTAATCATCATTTTAATCAATTTGGTAGTATATTTAGTCATATTTATTCACTATTCACTCATTTATGTCAATTGGTAGTATATTTAGTCAATTTAATTATTAATTGATGCCAATTAGTAGTATATTTAGTCATTTTAATTAACTAATATTTGAGGATTTAAACATAAAACATAGAAATACGCATCAATCATCAATTGCACACAATAAGACATCCATTGAGAAGGAAAAATCATTGAACTTTATTAATAAAAGAAAGGTGTTCTAGTTATAGCTTAGAAATAGATTATTACAATTTTTATTTCCAGTCATAAGACTAAAAATATGAGTTATAATATTGCACAGAAATGACTGCAAGAAAGAAACTTCTCCAAAAAACTTCTACAATGATGGAAATGCATGCTTGGAGCCCTTCAATGTGAGCACATGCCCCTTTCATCTCTTAAAACTTCTACAACGTGGACAATCTTCCTGGAGCAAGTTGTAACATGTAGAATCCAAGAAGGAGAGTGTTGATTATGTCCCATATATGAAGCTCTCTCCTTCAATGCAGTCAACAATAACCCAGCTAGAATCTTTCCTCCTTTATATGCAACATGTCATTTGATATGAGCAACAGGGTCTGCCTTTTCCGCCATGAATGAAGTTGTGCCTCAATACAACCAATAAAATTACTATTAGTCTCAATTTAGAAAGAATAAAAGTGCATTGTATATTGCAAGTTTATAAAATTAATTCCAAACACAACACAAAGATAAATCAATTAAAAAATTGTAGGAGATAGATCACATCCACAAACATGGGAGAGCTATGCAAAATGGGAGAAATTGGCTTGGAAAATGAAGGCAACAGGGTATTTCCAAATTCAAGACTTTTACTTAATGTTGTAGAATAGGAGAAAAAAGAATCATTTATCTGCCACCATAGTGAAAAGTTAGCAATTGCATTTGGTTTGTTAAACATGGCCCCTGGTACAACTATTAGAGCTGTTAAGAACCTTCAAGTATGTTTTGATTCTCACACCATATCTAAATTCATCTCCAAGATTGTTGCAAGAGAAATTGTTTTCAGAAATGTGAACCATTTCCATCATTTTAAATAGGGACAATGTTCTTGTGGAGAATATTGGTGATGCTAAGTGAAACAATCTAAAAAATAGGCTTGTACTATAATAATGTGCACTACATCAAATATCCAGTAATAATGAAGGGACATCCATCAAAGCATAATAGCAGAGATTTTTTTGTCATATGTTGTAGTTACAAGTGCCCTGCTAGACATACATGAAAATGTGGAAGCATAGACAAGGCAAGCAAACTGTTTCAAAAAATGCCTCAAAGAAATGTGATATCATGGAATGTCGTGATTGAAGGATATGTTCAAAATGGGTTTTTTCTGAAAATTCCTTAGAAAATTTTAAGAAAATGCAACCAATGGGTGTAAAGCCCAACTCCTCAACCTTTGAAAGCGTCCTTCCTGCCTATGTGTGAATTGGAGCTTTGGATGAGGATATGAACATCCATCAAAAGCATATTTGAAAGTGGTTTTTTATCATATATTATAGTTGTAAGTTGCACTTCGGATCACCAAATCCTTCATAGAACCTCCTCCTTACATCACCGCAAAGACCCAACAATAGTCGTGCGGTGTTGTGGTGGTTGTGTGGAAGGTTTTGTGAAGGCTTTGGTGATCCGAAGTGGAACTTGCAACTATAATATCTAATAAATATCCACTTCCAAATATGCTTATTCCTTAATGAGAAATAATCACTCATATAACTGGTTAGTTGGAAGAAAACTAGGAGATAGCATGAGTGCTCAGTTAGAAATAACAATATTGAAAGCACCCTCCTTGAATGTAGTTCTGCATTTTGTGTTGCAAGAAGTTGGATTCTATGGATATCAAGTCTCAAAAAATTTCTCTCAAACTGTGCCTTGTGACATTGAACATGCTACATCACATTACACATTCAAGCAGAGCATATAGCAATTTATTCCATTATCAAATAAGGGGAGACTTCTCATCAGTGGACAAGCTATTGTAAAGAGCCCACAAATACTGATACGAGCTCTTGAGGAGTGACCTAGGAAGAATCAGAGCAATTTTTCTAGCGTTTCAAGGTTCTTGTTGTGTGAATATCATAAATGTGTATTTTGAAACTGTGGCAAAAAAGATGTGTATATAATCATAAAGATGCCAATGTGTATTTTGAAGCAGCTTATGGTATTTTGCATAGGTGCATACATTCTTTGTAAGGCTTAGTTTTGGGTGGACACAAACATTTCATGACATACCTTCTTCCTAATTGTGGAAAACCATTAGAAAGACACATCTGGGCTACAAAATATAGGGCACATATACTCTCAGTTATTGCTTCTCTAGGTGGTATGGAATAAGGTGGATGTCATGGAATAGAGTACATTATATGATATCTTATGTACCGGGGAAACTTGTGTCAAGATCTGAGAAAATAAATGATTCTTTTACTATCAAAACATTATACCTTCCATTCTCAATGTGTCTACTAACATACCTCTCACTAACACTGTTATTTTATTGACACCATTATCCTACCACCTCTGCAAAAGAGCTCCATTTCAAGGCATCTTGACTACATATTATACACAACAAAACTCTACAAGTGTAACAAGATGTTTGCAAGACAAAATATGAATTCACTGGAACATTATTATCTAAACAACATAATATCTTCAAATGAAGGAGCAATGTAACTGTGACCAAGAAAACACTGTGTAGGCATTGTTAGCATTGAGAAATGAAGAAGATAACACATTGAATTAGGTGACTGAGATCACTGAAAGGAATATCATTGTTAAAGAGTTGCAAACTATGAATTTTCCTCTATCCTATAGGACTGAGAAAGAAATAACACTATCAAAAATTGATTGAATCATAACAAACAATCCAAAAAAAATGAAAGTTATTGTCAAATGGTGACAAAGATCTATCCTCTAAGTCATTTGCACATGGTGATTGAGAACACAGTGAGTAAGAATTAAAAGAGCACTAGATCATAGCACTACAAAATGGTCATGAGTTATGCAATGAACTTCACTATTCTTTTGATCACAAAGGAGATCAAGATAATAACCAACATATATTGATGTGCATAGAGAATGTTCATGGAGTGCAAACTTTCTTACAAAGCAATTACCACAACAAAGTTTGAGGTGAATTGCACCTACTATGTTATGCTGGTATGGATATGTTCTAACCTATAGTTAATTGTTGTAGCATAACAGATAGGCTAAATAGTTGTTCATATACCTTTATTTCAAATTCAAAATTGCTATACATTATTCTAGGACCAAATCACAGGGGGAGTCTATACATAAGACATCATTGTTTTAAATTCAAAATTGTTGGCTCTTTCACAATTGTTTGCTTCATTTATTTTATCTAAGATAGCCTACTGTATAGAAGATGCTCTCAAAATCACAGTAAAATCCTTTATTTCGAGAAGACTGTTTAGAATCTTCTTGTCATAAAAATAAACAAAAGCATCAGTCATTAACCTAAACTTTGCAAGAGTTTCATCAAATTCTACTTTTCCACTCTATTTTCCATTCTGAATTTTATTCCCAATTTCATCCATGAAGAACTTCCTCAACCTGTAGATCATGTTGTTAGCCATAACTTTACCAGGTTCCGAGGATAGCTTCAATTTTTTACCTAAGAAGAAATTGACAAAATTTGGCCTTACCAGATACAATGTGTTGAAAAGCTCTTTGAAGTTATTCTGGAAAAGAGTTATTGAGAGTATAATGTGTAGTTTTGAATTAACCTTTTTTCATGAATTCCATATCTTTGATTGGTTATTTTGAGCTTGATGACCTTCATCAAGAATGAGAAGACCAGTGCTCTCTAAAATTAGTTTTCCAATATGCTTATCCTCTTCATGAAGGTTCACATTTGTCACGCAAGTAGGTGGCATAGAACAAAAAGTGTGCTTGTTATTGGCTAAAATATTTTTGTATAACTAACATGTGAGAAAAATGTTAGCCTTCCTAAAGAGGCTAAGCATATTAGAAAATTTCTTTTAGAGAGCCCAATTTTGCTCATTCTTGATGAAGGTCATCAAGCTCAAAATAACCGATCAAAGATATGGAATTCATGCAAAAACATTAATTCAAAACTGCACATTATACTCTCAAGAACTCTTTTCCAGAATAACTTCAAAGAGCTTTTCAACACATTGTATCTGGTAAGGCTAAATTTTGTCTATTTTTGCTTGGGTAAAAAATTGAAGCTATCCTCGATATCTAGTAAAGTTATGGCTAACAACAAGATCTAAAGGCTAAGGAAGTTCTACATGAATGAAATATGGAATAAAATTCAGAATGGAAAAGAGAGTGGAAAAGTAGAATTTGATGAAACTCTTGAAAAGTTCAAGTTAATGACTGATGCTTTTGTTCATTATTTTAATGAGAATATTTTCAACAGTCTTCTTGGAATAAAGGATTTTACTGTGATTTTGAGAGAATATTCTATACAACAGGCTATCTTAGATCAAATAAATGAAGCAAACAATTATGAAAGAACCATCAATTTTGAATTTGAAACAATGGTGTCTTATGTATAAACTCCCCCTGTGATTTTCTCCTAGAATAAGGTATAGCAATTTTAAATTAGAAAAAATGGTACATGAACAACTATTTAGCCTATCTATTATGCTACAACAATTAACTATAGGTTAGAACATGTCCATATCAGCATAAAATATGCTTTGAGTATGACAGTACATGAGCATCTGGTGTTTCTAGATGAAACCTATAGTGGAAAAGTGTAGTCTCCATCTGAAGGAACCATATTTGGAGCTCTTCCCTAAAATGAGGGTTGAAAACATTAGAATAAAATCAATACCATAATTCTAAAGTAACAATTTGTATCAAACCAAATGTCAAAAAGTATAATTAAAAAAACAAATCCTTACAATTGGACCTCAAATTAGACAAAGCAGATTTATGATTTTATCTTTAGAATGTAGGAACTTTCTTTGTTAGAGCTTCAAGACCTCAAATTGGATCTCCAATTGGACCAACAAATTTATGATTTTATCGTTATAATGTAGGAACTTCCTCTTTCAGAGCTTCATGACCTCAAATTGGATGTGAAATTGGACCAATAGATTTATGATTTTATGTTTAGAATGTACAAACTTTCTTTTTCCGATATTCACGACATCAAATTAGATCTGAAATTGGACTAGCAGATTTATGATTTTATCTGTCCACCAACGTTTGTATTCCTACACTCGGGTTCTTCTTTTGAGCAAAAACACCAGAAGTGTTTCAAACTGGATGAAGGTACTCTCCAACCTGGTTATGTCACTATTAGCAATCCAAGTTTTCCTGAACCATCCATCCTTGAATGTTGCATCACAATCTATTCTCCCTACACATAAAAGAAAAAATGCCACATATTAACCCCTTTTAAATAAAACATTTAATCATCATAAATCCATAATTAATAAATCATTTTAGTTTTAGAAAGAATCCTATGTCATTTACTATTAAAAAAAAAGTTGTATAAATCACAAAAAATCCATGAAGCCTCCTAAATGTAACTTAAAGAAAGTTTACAAGATGGGTTTCAACATAAGAAGCTTTCTACTACAGCTCTCAATGAATGTATTATAAGTAGAAAATAAAATTCTTCACACTTTAAGTAATGAATTCAAACATTTATTCCAAAAGTATGTTAGCATGAGTTAACTAAAAACATAATGATTTTTTGCTTGGTTTCTTTTAACAATATGCCACGTGGAAATGGAATAATCACTAAGAAACCTTAACAATAAAAAAAAAAGTAAATGTTCAAGAAAGGAAATTATAATGTACTATTTTATAATGGTGACGAAGGAACTTATATGAGCATGACCTACATACAAATCCATACCATTGAATTGCCATCCATCCAAAGAGAAAATAAACAATGTAAGGATTTGAGCAATATAAGTCCAAAGGGTTATGCTGTAACAGTAATGGAATCACCATAAGAGCACAACTGAGGAACAACTTCTTGTGACTGTAATTATTTGATCCATAACTCTATTGGTCATGTAGCACACTTGTGCTATAACAAATACAGGATGCATTCATGTGTGACCCAAGTTTAATGTGGCTATGTTGTGATAGAAATGGAGGCACTTATATGAGCACAATTCATGTACAAATTAATCACTATCATCACAATTAGTTTTCAATCATCATTGGGTGCATTCAGGTTGACTCAAGTTTAACAGGTTACAATGTAATGATAGCATGATCCAAGATCGATTACCTCTTGCTACAATAAAGAGCCTATAACTCTGCTCGATATGTAGAATGGTTGTTTTATATCAATTATGTAGTGCATTGAAGCACAACCCATGTTTAATGGGCTATTCTAGAGAGTGATCAAGATTTTCTAAACCTTATGAATGTTACTTAAAGGATTTTGCAAGGTTAGTGATCATATAGAAATGATAAGGTTTCTTTTATGCAAAAAGAAAATGAATACTTACAATGATTCCAATGATGAATGAGGACATGAAGTTTGCATATGATCCATAACCATGACAGTGTCAAGTGCAAGCTACATGGATAACTCTTAGCTATACCTTGGATTATGAGAGGTTCATGAAGACATGAAAGTAGAGTTTTGAAGAGGATAGTGCTCTATTAAATACAATCATGTTACAAATGGAAAAGGCTTTCACCATGAAGGTCTCCTTGAGAATTCAATAGTGGTAGACCTATTAACAAAGGGAAATGATTTGTCTATAAGCATTTATAAAAAGGTAGATTGTAGATAATAAAAGATGATTATAAGACATAAAAGATGATAGTCATTTTCAATGGATATCAGGGCAATCCATATGCAAAAGATACTCTATATGACTATAATAAATAGGACAAGTACCATGAAGCTAAGGGAAAATCAAGAAGTAGGGACAGTTACTATAACCAATGGATAGTGAGAATTTTTATGAGGATAGTTAGCTCATACATGATAGTAAATATGACCTTAGTCATAGCTAGCATTAGTTGATATCAATTAATTGTATTGAGATTGACCTCATTGAAATAGGATAGTCATGGTTATCAATATTTATAAGACATGAAAGGACAGAGCACAATTATCTTGAAGACTTTTAAACTGCCATCTTCAGATATGAATAATAGTCATGAAAGATCAATCATGAAGGATTCATGGGATAGTTAGAGCCACATGACAATGGCTGATAAGGGAGATCTAATACACTTGTTTATTTAGGTAGAAAAGGATGGATAAAAAGAAAGAGAAGCTATAATCATGATAATTTAGATAAATAAAACATGACATGGTAGGTTACTTTTGAACACCCACATCAAAACCCTAATGAGATTTGTCTTGAGAATTTGTTTTCAAACAAATAGATTTGAGGACAAAATCTCACAAATTGATAGTAACTAGAGGACAAAACCCCTACTAGTTTGTAAATGGCCAAGGACGAAAACCTATTGGCCAAAGAAGCGAATTCCACCCATAGGTTGTGGCTGAATTTTAATGGTGGTCAACATTGTTGATATCAAGATAGTAAAACATACATATTTCCATTTATTCATCACTATTTTCCTTACAAAGACATACATATTTCCATTCATAACTAGAAAAACTCATAAATAGTAAACCCCATTGACACTTCAACAATGAGACTATTGTCATGTCTTAAACATATCATGGTCTGTGATCTTCTAAAAAGATTTGCATTGTGATATGAAAGTATCACCTATGAAGGTGGTTGTTTTCCTAATAAGAGCTTTGACTTCCTAGTTTGGGCTTATGATAGGGATAAAACCTTCATGAAGATACAAGCAAGCTCTTCCTCAAAACTTAAAACAAAACTAAAAACCCTAATGACATAGAGTATATCTGGAAAGATGTGAGGATGAAGGCTTCCAGGAAAACCTCAAATATTACTCAATGTAGGCATGATCTATCGTCAAAACCTTGGACAATCTACTCGTGCATGCAATGTGTCTTCAAACCCTTGTGAATCTTTGTAGTTTGGATGAATTCAAAGCCAATAAAGAAGTGTTCCTTTAGATCAAACTCAACATGCCTTTATCCCATATCTTCTCAACAATGTGGATAGATGTTGGTGCAACCAACTACTAGTTCTATGCCATGCCCTCAAAAAATCTTTGGACTTCTTCCAATCAGCAAACTAAAAAAACCCTAACCTTCCTCTTGTTACATGGCTCAATAGAAACAAGGAATGAAAATTCTCTTTTTCATTGTTTGGTGCCCAAAAAAAAATTAGTCAAAATTCTCTTTTTCATTGTTTGGCACCCAAAAAAAACTGTCTTTCACTAATATCTCCTTTTTTTTACCTGATGATCAAATTAGTCATTTATTTAGTCATTTATAGCTATGTTGCAAAAAATGACTAGAATTTAATCATTTTTACTTGTTGTGACTAAAAATTTGTCATGTAGTTCTTTATTTTCCAAATTCTACTAGTGTTTGAACAGTTCTAGAAATATTTAGTAATTCAAAAATTGCTTGAACTTGTCTTTTATGTGATAATTTCTTAATAGAAATTATAGTCATCAATGCTCTATGTGCAACACTTGGATCACTAGCTTGACTCTTGTTTTCAATACAATTCAATGCTTCTTGCAAGTTTTCAACAATTTTTTTTTTAATTAACCTGATAACTTTTTCCTATTATTAACCCCTAACAACTCTAAAATAGGGGTCATTTCTTTTCACCTAAATAACTTTGCAAATAATTGTGCTCTTCCAATTAGAGATTTTTCTTCAAAAAATTCATCACGTATTCTTTTAGAGTGTAATTTTACTGTGCTTTCAGATAACATATCTTCAGATGAGATATTATTGAAAAGAGAATCATCATCCATCTCCATCAGATTTTTGGTATCATAGAAAAAAATTCTATTACTAGGTTCAATATGTTCTTGTATTTGTATGTCACCTTGTTCATCAATAATTACTATGGGTTGCTCTTGAGTAGATGTTCCTTCATTCACTCTTTTTTCTCTTTTTCGATCATACTTCCTCTTCCTAGTCCTTTTACTCCCCATCATAAATTGCACTCAAATTTTAATTCACCTACATACAAATGTACACACATGCTTTCAATGAATGTAGTTAATATTGCATAAATAGAAAACTAAATATTGTTCATTTATTTTAAATCCAAAGTAAAAAAACAAAAGAAAATATAATATTGGTTTTTAAAACATAATGAGCTCATATATTTATACTATAAGCACTCTATAACCTCATGCATCATCTAAAATTCATATATAGGGAAAATTCATGTGTACACTACATGTAAGAAATAATTAACATGAGTCACACACTGGATTACTATCTAGTATTTGTATTGACATAAAGAAATAACACAAAAATTTAAATAAAAATAAAGAAAAGACAAAAAAATGGGTCTTAACTAATGATATTGAAAGAATTCAAGTCCCCAAGAAGATTACAACCATATTATCATCATACTCAAATTTTAAATTGTTTGAACTTGAATATAAAGGTCCTACATTACTTATGTTACATTTCTCTAGTGATATATAGGATGATAAGGTTCATCAATTAAAATTTATTTAATTACGTGTATAAATTGTACAATAAAGGTTCATTAATTAAAATTTCTTTAAATACATAAATTACAAACATATCACATTGAGCATATTTGGTATATATCACTTGAAAATATTTACAATGTAACTAGATGTACACTAGATCATGATATCACTTACTATCACCACTAAATGCATCAATATGAGGATCTTTTTAATAAAATGAGTGTACTGTAAAATATAGAAAGAGAAACATCATGCTCGATATACATAGATGTGTAGATTACTAGCTCATATTATAAATTTGACAAGACATTCAAGCTCATAATTTTCAATATCACATTTGATAAGGAAATCCAATTATATCATCATTAAAAAGGCATGTCATGGAGATCCTTGAACTACAAAAATAGTTTAGAGACAAAGAAGGGGTAAATTAAATTACACATGTATCACAACCCTTTATGTATTCAAAGAAGGGGTATTGTTACATGTATCATGTACATCAACCCTTAAAATGTATTCAAAGAAAATAGCTCATTATTTAGCATTAGATTTAGATAGCACATGAGATCAGAAATAATATGTTCACAAGAAATATAAACTAGATCTAATATATTGAGAATCACATGATGAAGCATCTATCAATGAGGAACTCTAGAGGATACTTGAAAAAAGGGGAATCTAAACTTGTACAAGTAGTTCAAGAATGTATAATGTAGGGTATGTGAAATTATGTATGAATAAAACTTGGGCTAACAAAGGAAATTTGGGTTAAACCTTAATTTTGGAGGAAGATAGTACACACACCATAAAAGGATAACAAGTAGATGATTTTTATTGGTTATAGGGCATGAAGAAGTTAGAAAATAATGCAAGTATGGATTTTCAAGAAGGGGACTTGATCTCCAATTATAATGTACATAATCAATTCAAGTGAACCTAAGATGTGCCAACCTAATGCAAGAGCATGGGAAAACTTGGACACACATAATGTTTGGAAAGATATAGTCATTTTTTATGATAAAATATAGATGCACGAGGTAGTCACATATGAACGAGAGGATCCATAGAAAGGCATCAACATTATTTTCAAAAAAATCAAATTGAGTGAGTGGGCATGGGAATAAAAGAGAATGAAAGAAGATCCTCAACAAAGAAAAATGAGGAAGGAGAATGGAACACATAAGTGCTACAAGAACTAATGGAACCTAAGAAAAGTTCAATAACATAGAGGAAGTTCTACCTAAAGAAGGTACAAAGTTGTCCACAAAATACAAATAAGTCCAAGGAATAAGGAGGATGTACACTTGAGAATAGGAGGAAATATTTCAAGAAAATAAATTGGAAACTAAAATGACTCCAAGTAGGGAAGACGAGAATGGAACCAAATATAAAGGATAAAATAAGTGTGAAAATCACAACAAGAAAGATGTATTAAAAAACCTAAAATATAAAGATTTATATATTATTAAGGTATATGGAAAAATGGGTGAGGGGGGTCACAATATACATGACATAGAAAAAAGTAAAAAGTGAAAATGATACCAAGAAGAAGTGACATAAAAATCATAACACGTGTTTAAAAATTTTCTTGTGTCAAAATTTAATACAAAAGGTTCCTTTGCATCATCCCCATGCTAAATAGGAATGTGAAAATTTTCATAAAGCCAATCTAAAAGGAATGGAAGAACATAGAATTGGTGATCAATAATAATGAAATCTAAGAATTTAATCCATATATCTCATATTAGGTGGTTTCTCTTTGTCATGGGTAACCTCAATATCATCATGTAATGCAAGAAAAAACGATGAAGCATGAATGTGCATACATGATCTAGGCTAACAAAATATAATCAATACATATTCCAAGCATCATGAGAGGTATATATCTAAATGAATATTGATAGGTCTCACATAAGCTATGGGAGAATGGTGATCATGAAACACATCATAATGTATAAAATAAGGAAGGATATAAAAAGAACATGGCTCTATGGACATATCTAATCATCATGACATGTAGAAGGAATATCATCATAAGATGCAACAATTTCATGTATAAATAAGGGAGAAGTAGCTTTGAATCACATAATACATAATGATTATCTAAAACAAACTAGGTGAAGTTAACCATATTTTTACAAATTTCATAGTACAAGTTTGTAGGTGCACTTGAATGATCCAAAATTGTGGGTCCTTGTACATGTGTACACCATAACCTAATAACCCTATTCTCAGCCATATTCAAATGAAAAATAGTGAAAACTAACTTCAAATGCACCCATGAAAAGAGTGACATAATCAATTTTAAGTTGAAGATCAATGTACCTTCAAAAATAGCTCTTCTATTGTCCAAATACATTTTCTTTTATCTAAATAAGTCTTCTATTATCGAAATAAGCCTTCTTTCTTTGAAATAAGCCTTCTTTTGTCGAAATAAGCCTTCCTTTGTATTTTACTGAATTTTCTTGAGTTGAAAAAATTTAATATATATATGGATAGTTTTCGGCCTAAAATATTTTGATCGAACACCTGTCGGTTGGTCATGTTTTGATTGAGCATGTTCCATTCAAGAGGGTTTCAGCAAAAACATGCTCGGCCGAAAAAATGGTTTGGCCAAACATATCTAGTTGGCATCCTACTTGGCAACCAATTCATCTAAAACATTCAACTTCAACAAAGTATTTCTTCAATCAGAATGATTTTTTAAATAAAAATAAAAAATACCCTTTTGTAGAGCTTGGAGTGGTGAATCCAAATATGTAAAAAAAAATTATTTTTGATTAGTTTTAATAAATTTTATTTTTAAAATAATGCAAGTGGGTTGTTAAAGTTAAAAAAGAGGCTGATTAGAAATTTTTTAAAAAATAAAACATATTAATTTTTTTTGAAAAATATATGGTGCACTAAAGGAGAGAGTCCTCTTCAAAAGGGTATAAGTTGTTTTTTGAAAATGATTTAAAAAATAGACAATAGTTGACATCCAATGAAAATTGTCAAATTCTGACAAGTTTGACTTTAAAACGTTATTACGAGAAAAATATGCATCAAAAATTGATTTTTTCCATACACTAGATATTGAAGTTACCAATTTGGAAAAAAAAAATCAGGGGAAAATAAAGTTTTTTTCAATTTATTTCTTGACGTCCAGTGAAAGTCACCTTTTCTAAAATTTTCAGCATTCCAAAATATGTTCTTAAATTGATAAAAAATAATGAAAACAATTTTTAAAAGATCTGAAAAATTACACCTAAACTTCATCAAAAGTTCTACATTTCATTAGTTTACATCATTTTGAAATTCAAAACATAAAGACCACTTTTATGTGGTCAAAGTTCAGAATTTTTTTATGTTGGTTGATTCCTTTATAAAGTGTGACAGTTTTGTGCTTTTACCCAACTAGCTACCGTAGGGATGTTAGCATTGATGTGAAATAAACAAGTTCAATACCGATTGTTTAAAAATTCAATCTCTATCCAAATGTGAATTCAATGGATGAGTTTCAATGCTTGGAATACAACAACATGAGAATCTAAAGCTTATATGTAAATATGAAAATCAAGTTGCCTTAATATGGAAATACCATGATTAAATACATCTTCCTTATGATGCCAAAAATTAACTAACATATCATGTTTATAAACACTACCTTATGTTAACATATAACAATAATAAATAAAGAAAAAAATCACAAAAATATAGCATCAATGAGGCAGAAATCAGCAACATAAGAGCATCACATAATACAAGATTTACGTGGAGAAACCCTTGTGAGAAAAAAACTCCACCAATAAGAGAGGTCAAGTATGCATTATCATCAAATAAATGAGATTACAATACAACCACTTCTAATCTCCTCTTTTCCTCCATCATGGTAGCACCTATGTACCTATGAACAACCTCCTTATGCCTCCACCTATCCTTGTTCCTATAGAGTAACACTAAATTAAACTGTTGCTCCCAATTTATACATCCAAGAGGCTGATTTTATAGACTTGTTAAGGCATCTAATGTACCAAACATGGCACCCAAAGATGACCCTTCATTCCAAACATCCCCAACCTTTGGATTATCTCCTTGGCATTCAAAAGAACACTTGTTTTGTCTCTAATACTTTCCCTCCAACTTGGGTGCTCAAACATGAGAGATAAACATTATATTAAATGTAATAAATGATGGAAAACCAAGTGACACCTATTGCCTCTTTCCAAGCATTCGATTGGAGAATCCCAACAATCACTTATTTATCCTTTCCTTTATCTTTTATAATCTCATTTTAGGCATCCACATGTGGGGAAAAAATATTAAATATTTATGTCCACAACCCCCCTTTACCGTTGCTAGTGGAGCCATCACCCCTTATGAGTATATTTTTTGATACGATAAGCAACATTTACAGTGTTTTGTACCCTTTACACAGCAAGCCACATGGGCCAAAAAAGATCAAGTCCAAAAAACTAAAACAACTAGTTGAAAAACATAGACACAGCAGACCAACAACTGATAGACACACAACGCAGTAGAAGAAAATTAACTAACATTCTCCCAATTCTAAGAGAGGAGATTGATAACATCATCCCCGACCCATTTGAGGCCTTCTTCAGCAATCTTCTTATCCATCTTATCTTTCATCATAGTAGAGAGGGTGATGGTAACACAATGGACTAACTTAATAGTGAAACGGGTCAAGCCACTGAACTTCTTCTCCATCTTCCCCATCCTTTCCTATAGCACACAAAGATCCTCCCCTTTATCCACATTCTTCACAATATTAGCAGGCTACACATCTAGAGGGTCAAAGGATTGGGAAGATGAGTTCTCCTTATGCACTTTGTTGAATTTTGAAATGTTGTGGGGCCCTTCAACATAATCCTCCTCACCATCCCCAGACTCCTCCACATCCATAATACCTTTTCTATCAGACCGCTCATCAGAATCTGTTTCATTAATCTACACTTTCTTGCTAATTTTTGCTAGCCTACCAGACCTCTCGATGTTGGGATTTTTGACACTAGTCTTGATCATAGCATCGACCATAGTATCCCCCTTGGAATCCATTCCCACCACATTTTTTCCTCTATTGTCTATGGTTGGTGGCTCCATCAAACCCTTCCCCTCATCCTTCACTTTCTTTTTTGTGGTAGGTTTGCTGACAAACATGGCAGGGGAAGACTTAAGCTCACAAAGACTGGCCGCAACACTAGACTGGGAAATCCTCGTACTCCCCTTAAACTTCTTGGTGGATAGTTTAGGCTTATGAGTTTCGGCGGTAACTAGAGGGGTTTTACTTATGGGACCCTTGGACTCAGCCGGGGAGATATTGGTCAGAACAGGGGGATCAATTTCCTCAACACGGACATCAGAAATAGGCTTGGGCGAGCATAACGCAAGATGAAAGTGGTAGAGCCTCAAAATAAGGCCATTTGAGACTTGTTTTGGTTATGTGCCTAAAACATTGATGGATTTTTCTTTTGGAAAAGATGATGTTGAAGATGGACACCATGATGCAAAGAAGGCTTTGAAGTTCATCCAGAAAGTCCAAGTGATTCATCAGGCAGTGGAAGCACAGTTGGAGAAGAGTCAAGCCAAATATAAGGCTTGACATGATAAGCATCGCAGCGATCATCATTTCCAAGTTGGATACAGAGTTTGGTTACATATCAACAAGGAAAGAATGCAAGGCGAAGGAAGGAAGCTCAAGATAATTCGGTATGGTCCCTTTGAGATCTTGGAAAATATCGGAACCAACGCCTTCCACCTTAATCTTCCTCCATACATGCACATCTATTCAGTTGTCAATGTTGAGAATCTAAAGTTGTATGAGCCTCCAATGATACTAGATGAAGACACAAACATTCAGGTTCCATCAGTTGATGATCTTTCACCAGTGTACATGTCAGAGTTGCCAGAGGATGTCGTCTTAGACAAAAAAAATTAGGACTTCATGAAGAGGAAAAGTTGAGTACCTCAGAGTGGGACTGAAGGGGATGAATCCAAGCAAGGAAATATGGATGGAGATTGGTAAACTGAGGAAACTTTACCCTCACTTGCTTTCCAAGTAATCAAGCTTTTGGAGGTCCAAAATCTCTCCAGTGGGGAGGACTGATCCAGAGGATTTTTGTCCAAAAATTGAAGTTTCTCTTTTGTCTCTAGAATTGGCATTATCATGAAGATCTCATAATTCTGACTCCAACGCAACTTGAATAGAGTCAATCAGAGCTATGGAGCTTTTGTTACGTTCGATCAAACCTTGGTCAACTAAGGGCTCAGAAAAAGGCAAAAATTCAAAGTCACCAAAAGTGGTCAATATTGGTCTCATTGCGAAGATCTCGGCGAGAGCTTTCTGACAACGTTTTTTTTGCACAAATCGGAGCTCATATGCCCGAGTCACGAGCAGTCAAAGATTGGGTCAAACATTGACCATGCTGACATCATCATGGTATAGTCAACACCTCGTCATCAACCCAGTCAGTGGACACGTCAGCATTATAATCTTTGACCAGCAAATGGAATGATGACAAGTGGCTCCATAGCTACCCATGTGGCTCTCCCATAGTCTTTGAATATAAAAAAAAAAAAAAATTAACAAAAAAAAGAGAAAAAGAAAATAAATAAATAATTAAAAAATGGTAAAATATATTATGGGGGCTTTTATTTTTAAAGGGGCTATTTTTTTTAATATACATAAAGGGAGACGTACCTTTTTAAAAGCCTTCATTTAAGGCTTCAAAGGTGGGCACACATGTTAAAGGATAATCCCTAATTTAAAGGATAAACCCTATTTAAATGGGATAAACCCCTTTAGAATAGCTATTTAAAAATATATGTTAAGGGGTTAATATAATAAATGGAAAATATCCCCTAATATTAAGGAGAGCCAACTCTTTAATATTTTAAAATCCTAATTATATCATATGGTTATGGGGCTAAAAATATTTATGGCATATATACCTCCGAAAAGAAATATTTTTGTAACCAAAAGGGGACTTTTGATTTATTTTATTTGTAATGGGAGGATTTTTCAAGATTTTTATGTAAAAATGGAGGATATGGGAGATATTGTAAATCATTTGGTTACACACCAAATTGAGTAATTTTTTAGTATAAAAGGAGGGGGGTAGGATGTGAAAAGCTAAGTGGTGATTTGGAGAGAAATTCCTTGGTGAAATTTTTCTCTCATCCCGTGCTTTCAAGGAGATTGTTCTTGCACACTTTGGAGGAGATTTTCAAAATTTCTTTGTAAAATAGGGAGAAACCATGCTGGAGTTATGTACTGATTTTCTAGATAATTAATTGGATCATCCACTCATTGGAGAGGGGCTCGGAGAATTAGTCATTTTTACGATGAACTCCGTTATCAACTATGTTTGCATTTTCTCTCCTTTCTTTCATTCTGATTTCATCACTTTGTTATTTTCATTATTTTTATTTATGTTTGTGTGTTAATTCTATTGAATTAAGTTGGATTTAAATTGCAATTGTTAATCATTCTTAAAGAAATCGTCATAGATCCGTAAAACAGATCAAATTTGGTATATGAGCTTTGTTTTGACTAGTATTGCATAATTGAATGCTAACGCGCTCCAAGCTTCAGCGAGGTCAAGGCAAGCTAGAAGAATACAATCCTGAGATCAAAAAATGAAGGACTTTTCCAACAATGGATGAAACTAAAGCTAGGAAAAGTACTGAGCAAGAGCTTGATAACAAGTCTTTTCATCGAGCCTTTCTTGACATGAAGTCTATGGTGGAAGAGCATTATGCAGAAAAGAAGAAGCGCAAAAAGGGAGATTCTTCAAAGCGAGAAAAGAAGGAAGATCGAAAGGAAAAAGAACGAAAAGATTCAGAAGCTCTATTTCCTCCATCTCCCCTTCTTCTTCCTCTTCTACTACTGTTAATCCTTTCAAGAGCAAGTCTAAGCCTATTATCAAATTGTATGTAAAATTTGAATTGCCTAAGTACTATGGTGAGTTAAATGCCATAAAGTTAGATGATTGGATCCAACAGGTGGAAGTGTATTGTAGGATTCAAGGCCTAACAAAAGATGCTTCTATGATCCAGTTAGCCACTCTCCAATTGGGAGGTACAACTCTCACCTGGTGGGAGAGTAGGACTCAGGAGGAAATTGCTCGCCATGGTAAGGTTAATATGACTTGGATGGAATTTGTTGCTGCCCTTAAAAAATAATTTTACCCTTTAGGTTATATGCAACAATTAACAATGAATTGGAAAACCTTTAGGCAAGGTAATGTTCAGTCTGTCTAAGATTACAGCCATGAGTTTAGAAAATGAGTTATTGCTTTAAATGTTTCATTGTATACTCAGGATACACTACTTAAGTACATAGGTGGTTTGCATTATTACCTAAGGCATACTATTCTAATGTTGATTCCTAATAATTTGGATGAAGTGTCAGTCCAAGCCACTCATTTAGAGTCAAGGGGTAAGAATACTTTCAGTGATAATTTCTCAAATAAACCATCTAAGTCTGAGGGGAAGTCTAAGGGTAAAGGTAAAGACAAAGATAAAGGAAAAGGGAAAAAGACAGCTACAGTTAAGAAGGAGGGTGATAAGCCCACATGCTCCCATTGCAAGAAAGAGGAGAATGATGATTCGAAATGTTGGAAGTTGCATCCCAAATTAAGGACAAAAATATATGGAGGCAAAAAAGGCAAGAAAAAGACTGTTGCAGTGATTCAACAAGATCATGGATCCAATTCCGGAGATGAAACACATATTGTTGCTACCAGGATCCAAGGTAAAGGGAAAGGTATAATTATCTCTTCTTATGAAAATTTTTCTTATGCAAGTACAAGTAAAGTATCTACTCCTCCTAAAGCTGATAAACAATAGAATGAACTATTTCATATTCGATTTGTAACTAAGCACATTGACACACTGTTTGATACGGTTTCTCAAGTCAACTTAATATCTAAAGAGGTGGTAAAGAAACTTAATTTAACTACAACACCTCATCCAAAGCCATATCCTCTTGGATGGGTTTGCAATGATGCTCAACTGCAAGTAATGAAACAATGTAAATTAAAATTTTCTATCACTACAAACTTTGTTGATGAGGTAGAAGTAGATGTTGTCCCTTTGGATATTTGTGGGCTTGTGTTAGGGAGTCCTTATCTATATGACAAAAAATAAATATTTTATAGGGGGGAGAATAAGTATCATCTTTTTAAGGATGGGATAGAATAGATTGTATGTGCACACAAAGTTAAGACTAATCTTGCACTAGTAAATACTGGTCAAATGAAAAGGTTGGTCAATTCTAGTAAGAACTTTGTATTAATGCTTGTAAAACCTCAAGAGGATGAAAAAGGTGAAGCATTTAAGGGGTGTGATCCAAACCATAAAATTGAGATGGTCAAAATAGTTTCTACTTATGATGACTTATTTCAGGAACCAAAGGGGTTGCCACCTAAGAGAGAGATACAACATGAAATCCATTTACAGTAGGATGTGCCTCTTCCAAACATCAGCATGTACCATTTATCAATTTTTCAGAATGAAGAAATCAAAAATAAAGTTCAGGAGTTGGTGGAAAAAGGAGTCATCCATCCTATTATATCTCCTTGTGGTTCTCCAATTGTGTTGGTTCCAAAGAAGGATGGGTCTTGGAGAATGTGCATCGACTATGGAGCCCTAAACAAGATAACGGTAAAGAATAGGTATCATCTTCCCCAAATTGATGATTTACTTGATCAGTTAAAACATGCAATTTATTTCTCTAAGTTAGACTTGCGTAGCGGATATCATCAAATAAGAATTGCAGAAGATGACATTTGGAAAACTGCTTTTAAGACAAAAAAAGGACTGTTTGAGTGGTTGGTCATGCCCTTCGGGATTTGCAATGCACCAGCTAGTCATGAATGATGTATTTCATCCTTTTATTGATGATTTTGTCATAGTCTATCTAGATGATATTCTTGTATTCAGTCGAACTTGGGAAGATCATGTAATTCATGTAAAGAAAGTTTTTGATGTATTGAGAAAAGAAAAACTCTTTGTAAAGATGTCTAAATGTGAATTTGCTAAGACATCCTTAGTGTACTTAGGCTATGTCATAGGTGGTGGTCAATTGAAAGTAGACCCTACGAAGGTCGAAGCTATTGTAAAATGGGCTAAGCTAAGTACAGTCACAAAAGTTAGAAGTTTCTTAGGTGCAGTTCAGTACTAGAGGAAGCTCATTGCAAACTTCTCCTACATTGCATCACCATTGCATTCATTGACTAGTACAAAGACAACTTTTCAGTGGGGAGGTCCACAATAGAAGGCCTTCAACACTTTGAAGGAAAATTTGAGCACAACAACAATTCTTTCTTTTCCAGATTTACACCAACCATTCAAGATCGAGACAGATGCAAGTGGATTTTCCATGGGAGCAGTGCTAATGCGAGGTAAACCAATCTACTATCACTTTAAAACCTTTTCAGGTGTAGTAATTAACTATCCTACTTATGATAAGGAACTTTATGCATTAGTTTAGAGTGTTAAAAAATGGAAACACTACTTAATGGGGAAAGAAACTATAATCCACACTGATCACGAGCCACTTCAGTATTTGCATTCACAATCCAAACTGCAACAAAGTAGGCACTTTAGGTGGATGGGTTTTCTTCAACAATTTCATTTGGTAATTAAGTACAAGAAAGGTGCCCATAATAAAGTTGCAAATATGTTGTCTAGGCCTCTTGTTATGAATGCTTTGATTATGCTTAAAGATAGTTCCATGGTACATGAAATTTTTCAGGAACAGTATGCTAACGATGAAGACTTTAAGGATATCTATGCAACTTTAATCCAGGGAAAACAAGTAGAAGAGAAAGATTACTATGTATAGGATAAACTATTGTATCACTTGGGAAAGTTATGCATTCCAAAAGATGAACAAGCACAGGTAATCAGAGAAGCACATATCTCATTAATTGTAGGACATTTTGGGGTAAGCAAGACAATCACTCAACTACAAAAGTATTGTTACTGGCCTCATATGCAAGAAACTGTAACTAATTATATTAGAGGATGTGTCATGTGTGCAACAAGTAAGCCTAGTAATAGGAAATTGGGGTTGTGCACACCTCTACCTGTACCTTCCCATCCATGGGAAAGTGTTTCAATGGATTTTTTCGGGGGGTTACCTATGTCTAGGAAAGGACATGATTATTTGTTCGTAGTGGTTGATCGGTTTAGCAAAATGTGTATCTTAATGCCATGTAAAAAGCAAGTCACTGCTAAATTGATAGCTGAAATGTACTTTCAATTTGTATGGGTTCACTTTGGGTTACCTACTTCTATTGTATCGGATCAAGATTCTTGATTCCTAGGGGAGTTTTGGTCAGTTTTGTGGGGACTTATGGATACCAAGCTAAAGAAAAGTACAACCTTCCATTCGTAGACCGACGGGAAGACAAAGGTAGTGAACAAGACATTTGTGCATCTACTCAAAGGTTATTACAGTAAGCATCCCAAGTTGTGGGATAAAAGCCTACACTATGTGCAACATGCGTACAACCAAGCGGCACACTCTTCTAGAAATAGGTCTCCTTTTGAAACTTGTTTTGGTTATGTGCCTAAAACACTGATGTATTTTTATTTTGGAAAATATGATGTTGAAGATGGACACCATGATGCAAAGAATGCTTTGAAGTTCATCCAAAAATTCCAAGTGATTCATCAGGCAGTGGAAGCACAGTTGGAGAAGAGTCAAGCCAAATATAAGGCTTGATATGATAAGCATCACAGCAATCACCATTTCCAAGTTGGAGATAGAGTTTAGTTACGTATCAGCAAGGAAAGAATGCAAGGTGAAGGAAGGAAGCTCAAGTCAATTCGGTATGGTCCCTTTGAGATCTTGGAAAAGATCAGAACCAATGCCTTCCACCTTAATCTTCCTCCATACGTGTACATCTATTCAGTTGTCAATGTTGAGAATCTGAAGTTGCATGAGCCTCCAATGATACTGGATGAAGACACAAACACTCAAGTTCCATCAATTGATGATCTTTCACTGGAGTACATGTTAGAGTTGCTAGAGGATGTTGTCTTAAACAGAAAAATCAGGACTTCACAAAGAGGCGAAGTTGAGTACCTCAGAGTGGGACTAAAGGGGATGAATCCAAGCAAGGCAATATGGATGGAGATTGGTAAAGTGAGGTAACTTTACCCTCACTTTCTTTCCAAGTAATCAAGCTTTCAGAGGTCCAAAAGCTCTCCAGTGGAGAGGATTGATCCGAAGGATCTTCGTCAAAAAATTGAAGTTTCTCTTTTGTCTCTATAATTGGAATGATTAGGAAGAGTTCATAATTTTGACTCCAATGCAACTTGAATGGAGTCAATCCGAGCTATGGAGCTTGAGTTACGCTCAGTCAAACCTTGGTCAACTCAGGGCTTAGAAAAAGGAAAAAATTCAAAGTCACCTAAAGTGGTCAATATTGGTCTCATTGTGAAGAGCTCAGCGAGAGCTTTCTGATGGCATTTGTTTTGTGCAAATTGGAGCCTATATGCCCGAGTTACGAGTAGTCAAAGATCAAGTCAAACATTGACCATACTGACATCATCATGGTACAGTCAGTGCCTCGTCATCAACCCAGTCAGCAAACACGTCAGCATTAGACTCTTTGACCAACAAATGGAATGATGACAAGTGCTCCATAGCTTCCCACGTGGCACTCTCATAGTCTTTGAAAATAAGAAAATAATAATAAAAAAAAGAGAAAAAGAAAATAAATAAATAATAAAAAAATGGTAAAATATATTATGGGGGCTTTTATTTTTAAAGGGGCTATTTTTTTTAATATACATAAAGGGAGACGTACCTTTTTAAAAGCTTTCATTTAAGGCTTCAAAGGTGGGCACACATGTTAAAGGATAATCCCTAATTTAAAGGATAATCGCTATTTAATGGATAATCCCTAATTTAAAGGATAAACCCCTTTAGAATAGCTATTTAAAAATATATGTTAAGGGGTTAATATAATAAATGGAAAATATCCCCTAATATTAAGGAGAGCCAACTCTTTAATATTTTAAAAGCCCAATTATATCATATGGTTATGGGGCTAAAAATATTGATGGCATATATGCCTCTTGGAAAGAAATATTTTTTAAACCAAAAGGGGACTTTTGATTTATTTTATTTGTAATGGGAGGATTTTTCAAGATTTTGATGTAAAAATGGAGGATATGGTAGATATTGTAAATCATTTGGTTACACACCAAATCGAGTATTTTTTTAGTATAAAAGGAAGGGGGTAGGATGTGAAAAGCTAAGTGGTGATTTGGAGAGAAATTTCTTGGTGAAATTTTGCTCTCATCTCATGCTTTCAAGGAGATTGTTCTTGCACACTTTGGAGGAGCTTTTCAAAATTTCTCTGTAAAACAAGGAGAAACCATGCTGGAGTTATGTACTGATTTTCTGGAGAATTAATTGGATTGGTCCACTCATTGGAGAGGGGCCCGGAGATGTAGTCATTTTTACGATGAACTCCGTTATCAACTCTGTTTGCATTTTCTCTCCTTTCTTTCATTATGATTTCATCACTTTGTTATTTCCATTATTTTTATTTATGTTTGTGTGTTAATTCTATTGAATTAAGTTGGATTTAAAATTGTAATCGTTAAGTATTCTTAAAGCAATCATCATAGATCCATAAAACAGATCAGTTGAAGAAATAAATCATACTTTTATTATAGTTAATACACTGCCCGGAGCGTGCAACATAGTTATTGAGACAATTTTTCCATTTCCTAGCTTCAATCATAGAGGTTTTCCCAAAGAGAATGGTATCATCCACAAATTATTGGATAACAGTAGGTTCCAAAGAAGAGGTAGCCTTAATACCTTTAATTGACCCTTCCGACAACTAATTAGAGATGTTCCTACTCAAGACATCAACAATCATGATAAATAAATAGGGTGACAGGGGATCCCAATGTCTCATGCCTCTCCCAACATTAAAAAAACCAAAAGGAGTCCCATTAACCAAAATAGAGTACTTAACCGTAGATATGCATTACATTAGGAGTTTGACCACAAATTGGCCAAACCCAAACTTAGCTAAGACTTTAGGGATAAAGTCCCAAAACACCTTATCATATGCTTTTGAAAGATCCAATTTGAGGGACATACTAGCATTATTGTATCTATCCATAGAATAGAGTAATTCATGAGTAGTTATAGTAGCATCCAAAATATGATGACCAGGCACAAATCCTTTTTGAGTGGGGCTGATAATTTTGTCCATGAGGGGTTTGAGATGGTTCACCAAGATTTTAGAGAGGATTTTATAAAAGGTATTGCATAGGTTGATGGGCCTAAAATTAGTCATAGACTAGGGATCAACAATCATGGGAATTAAGGAAATAAAAGTGTGGTTCATTTCTTTGAGAAGCTTACCAGATTTGAAGAAATCACGAGCAGCCAAGACAAGGTCCCCACCAACAATCTCCATAAAAATATGAAAGAAGGTTAGGGGAAACCATCTACCCTAGGTGCCTTGTAGGCCCCCATGCTGAAAATAGCCATTCAGATTTCCTCAGGAGTGACAACATTGAGGATGCTAAGGTTATCATTCTGGGTAATGATGGTCTAGAGAGGGTCCATCAGTTGATTGTCCAAAGTTGGATTAGGAGCCTCAACAGGGGCCAAATAAGCCTTCTGGAAATATTTCACCACCAAGAGACCAATCTAGGTGGGTGTATTGACCACATCCCCCTGCTCATTGTGTAGCTTAGTTATTTGATTCATTTTCTTGTGGTTTAGAGTGGAAACATGAAAAAAAGAGGTATTTTTATCCCCTTCTTGCAACCATTGAACTCTAGATTTTTGTTTCCAAAATATTTCCTCTTTCCTTAAAATTTTATCCCACTCCCTTCAGCTCTCTCTTTCCTGGTTGTAGGTTGGTAAGCTGACATCCCCTTCCTCCATCTTCTTTTGGATAGTTTTCAACTTATCCCCTAGAGCCTTTTTTTTTTAAAGACATCCTCGAAAACTCTTTTACTCCATCTTTTCACCATGCATTTGATATGTTTAAGTTTATAAAAGATCACGAACATGGGGGAGCCATGAATAGGAATATTCCACCATTCAACAATTTTATTCTTGAAATATAGATGGGAATTCCACATTATCTCGAACCGGAAGGGGGAAAGGTCCAACAACAAAATGGTCATTCATGACTAGCAGCAGAGGGTTGTGGTCAGAAATAGTCATGGGCAGGGCAAGCAGATTAGCACTAAGAATGGTCATCCAGATGTTGGAGCAAAGGAATTTATCTAATCTGACTTGAATCAAAGTCCCCCCAAGATTCCTGTTGGTCTAGGTATAGTCTTGACCCAATAGGTCAATGTTAATCAGGCTAGTAGTACCCAAGAAGTTTGCCAGATCAGCCATGTTGTCAGAATAATCCACCAGACCACCACTTTTCTCTGAAGGATATAAGGGGGAGTTGAATTCCCCTGCCACCATCCAGCAAGACCCCCTATTATTTTTTAACTAGTCAGAGAGATCTTGCCATAGTGCATTCCTAACATTTCTCTGGTTAGGAGCATAGACATTAATAAGTGACCAAGAGCTACCCGGGTAAGAAAATAAGACTCCCACACTACTCCGACAGCAAAATAGTTCAGAACCATTGATCCTGGAGGGATTCCATAACACATAAAGACCACTAGACACCCCCTCAACCTCATTATAAGAGTAAAGGGCACCCAGCCATATATACTTAGCAATATTATCAAAATTTTCTTTCTTCATTTTGGTTTCTTGTAAAAGTAAAACATCAATCTTATGTTCTAAAATATAGTTCTTCAGCGCAAGCTATTTATGAGAGCTATTCAGCCCCCGCACATTCCAAAACATGGCCTTCATTTTTTACCCTTCTTTGAGGACACTTCCAATGTCCTCTGTTTACCAATGGCTATCTCATTTTTTGTCTCTCTCTGCCTGGGCCTTCCCGATTTTGAGTTTCCACCCACATCTTTCTTCTTCATTTCCCCTTTTTTCTTTGGGGTTAACCAAATCTCCTCTTCCAAATTTTTCTCTCGGTTCAAAACCACCGAGTTATTAATTGTCTCCTCTTTAACCTCAATAACCATTTCCTTCAAAAAAAATTACTTCTTCACCCATGGTCACACTAGTCCCAGCATAAAGGTCAGAGCCCACATCCTTCAGGGATCCTCCAGCAACCACATCTCCCCAAAGAGCCTGGCTAGGGGATAAAGCATCGACTTCTAGGTCCCTATCAACAGTCAAATTCTTAGCCAAAACAAGAGCAGCAGGAACCAAAGCCAAGTACGCACAAGAAATATCCACCCCACTAGGAGGAACCCCAAAGATCAGTGGGTCATCCAAGACTAGCGAGGTAGACTTGGTCGAGGAGTCAACAATCTTAAAATGTCTTTTTCGAAGGGGTAGTGATCTTCAACAGCAGAGTCTTCCGAGTTAGGCACCTGATTAAAAGAAGATTTGCAGTCAAAGATAAGGTGGCCAGGTTTAGCACACTTCTAACAGTAAACCACAACATTCTCATAACAAACTAGTTGAACCTAGGTACCAAACTTAGATCATAACTTCATAGAGTTAGGAAGCGTCTTATGCACACCAATATTAACACAAAAGCGGGCAAAAAATAACCTGGATTTGGACCGGGTAATGGAATATGAACTAATAAATTGGCCCAAGGAATCCCTAATGCTTTTGAAAATGGATTCATCCCAATATTCCAAAGGCAACCGAAGCAGACAAACCTAGACCGGTGTCGATTTATTAAGATCCATAGCAGGGTCGAAACCCAATTTCTAGTGGCATAATTCCAAACTGTGCTTCCCATACACCCAAGGCCCAGAAGAGAGGACTGCAACTAAATCATCTAAAGTTGTGAACTTGAAAAGGAAGAGCCCACCTGTCATAGCACAAATTTCCACACTTACTTTGAGGAACCATTTAGTAGCAGCCCATCTCTGGACCATATCCATAGAAGGTCAGAAGGAGAGGAAATGACCCATAATCGCTTTTTCCATTAAGGAAAGAATCCTATCACTGACTGAATCAAAGATAGAAAAATCAGTGCCCAAGACAATGAATTCCTCTTCAAGGTGAGGGGAGGGGCCCTTAGTACTCTAACTACCATTAGTCAGCACATCCTTCCATCCTCTAACCTCAGGAAGGACCTTGACCATCAGCACTTCCACACTGGACAAAACTAGAATCACGAGTGACCCTGACTAACCCGGAATCACAGGAACCATAGAATCGGGCACACTATGAGTGTCTCTAGAGGGACGCGAGTCCGCATGTGACTGGGCAAAGCTCAGGTTAGGAGGGGATATTGGGGGGCCATGGGGTACTCCTAATGTAGAATCCACCATGCACATAGGTTGTTCAAACACAGACAGAGAGGAGAGAGAAGTGGGAAATACTTTTTTGAGTATATTATAAGCAATGGTGAGAATTAATATTACAAAGTATTTTTCCAATTCACCCTAAGTGCCTAGAGACACTTTCCAAGGATGTTATTTGGAACCATGACATATGACATGATTTACAAGGTGGATGGCACCTAATCCTAACATTCTTCCACTTGACCTCAACATTGTAAATACACCCATAGGAATCACAAAAAAGGGGAAAAAATCCCTTAGCCAAACATGTACCATCTGAATCTTCACCATTCTCTAATGATCCAACAAGATACTTGCAAAAAGAAACCATGATAGCCACCATCAAGCAAGAAACTCCTTCACATCCTCCAAAATTCCACCTATGGAAGAAAATGAAACATGCCAAGGTGAAACATATCAACTATCACTAAAACCTACACCAATATTTACATGAACATAAGCACAAAACTTAAAATGATAACAAAAGCTCTGAATAGCTACCTTACTCATACCACTTGGAATAGCAACCACAAAAATTGCAACTCATCCAAGCTAACCATACCTCAAACCAAGGTATACAAAACATAGATAAAACTTCATGCCATCAACATACCAACCCAATATTTGTAATCAAGTATCTTGATATCCATCCTCCTATCTCAATGCAACATACCAATGTACAAGTGACCATAGACAAGGACAACTAACAAAGTTTTCATTAACACTGAAACAATCTCGTGGATATAGATAGTCCACATCTGAGTTATCCCACTATAAGAAAGTGAGTGGGTAGCTAATCCACAACCTGCATAACTCATAGATCCAAATCTAATGAAACATACAAGCTCATCATCACATCAGTAACCAATAAGCCAATATATCATAGTGGATAACCAAGCATATATCCAAAAACTCCCACTGCATGAGTAATGCCAAATTTGAAAAATAGACCAAGGCATATTGATTCTATCCATAGTACTTCACATAGAGGATGTGGCTAACTCCTCTATTATATAATGTGAAGGATGTTGGACACTAGGAACACTAAGAGGGGGGTGAATCGGTGTTCCACAATATTTGAATTTCAAATCACATCTTAAACTATCAACAGTAATATTTAACCTTTAATAGCATCCACAACATATGAACAGAAGCAAACATGCAAACACATTAAAGAGACAATGTGAACACCATAACACCAAGATTTTTACGTGGAAACCCTGTTAGGGGAAAAACCACGGTGGAGATTAATCCACAAAGTATACTTTGTTAAAAGTATGATCAAAAGGGAATGCACTTGCATTCAGGCACACTGCCTAGAGCTCACTACTCAAAATAAGGAAGGCTCACTTCCTTAAAAAATATTTGAGAATACAAACAAAGGTTGAACTGAGAAAATAGCATCTCTAAATGCCTGGATTCAGTTCCAATGAGGCTCAGTTAAAATGATCTCCATCCCTTCTGACTGACTTTTTTTCTACTCTTCTCTACTTTCAACCCTTCTGAAACCCTTCTAATACTTGTACACACATCTACTCACACATTTGTATACATTTTCACTTCTTCACCCTCTGTATCTCATACAAAATGAATTACCGATCTCATTTTTATATCCGCTAACAAGGATTTCATTTCTATATGTCAACCTCAAATAAAATATAATATTCTTCCACATGTCAACTCAAATCACCAATTAGAATTAATGCACACACACACAAGTCAGATAGACTATAGTAGGGACCCAAAAAAAAATATCCAACACAAGAAATATTTAAACAACTATTCCTCATACATTTGTGATGCACTATACACAACAAGTCGGCCATATTGAGGAGATAGATAATAAGTCATTCTCTTGAATCTCCAAACTCGTACACCAATCAATGTAACATTACAAAACTTACCATTTAGGTATTATACATGCTTGATAAGCGTCCCTAGGGATCCACACAACAAAATAATGATCCGGTGAAGTATTCAAACCAACTTACCAACCAGATACTCTGTTCTTTCTACTTTCTGTTGGTAGAATACTATCTTCTACTTTTCCTGCCAGTATGAGTTACTTCTGAACTACAAACCACAATAAAGACTCTAGTTGCCATCAATGGCAACACTCGCAACCAAAAATAAATCCCTCAAAGCCATATGCCAACAAAGGAAACATACAATGATATGCAAATATTGCAAACAATTATGTTGCAATACCTCTCTCACCATTAGTCTCCAAAGCCCTCCTAAGTACTTCACACTCAACCTTGGGAAACCAAACATCCAAGCAGAATACCATGACCAAAGAGAGAACCTATAAATCAAACCATATCCTTGTTCCCCTCTAACATTTACCAAGCTATGTAATGTAAGATCTCCTTCACCATTCTCAAACTAAAAGGATATCAATATCTAACATTCAAATCAAATGAAAACATGGTAGAAATAGATGTAAACCTCTAATGCAAGAGCATCCCTAGTTGTAAAGATATCTTGTATCAACCAAAAACATTTCTTTTCTTGCATTTCATTCAATATCAATTTCTTCATTTCTTTCCACATTTTATCGTATTATCATTTCTCAACTCATTGAGCAGCATATAACATCTACATGAATTCATCTACAACATATCTAGATTTTAGATCATTTGCATTTTTCTACTAAAATTTATCTCTCAGAATCATTGTAATTCACAGTCAGAGCATTTGGGGCTGACCTATTCCAAATTCATTGTCGGGACCTATTCCAGAGTGTGCAGAGCTTAATGGAACATCTTACAAGAATTTTGGGTCCAAGGGGATATTTCTTAGAAATCCACAATATGTTTCATCTCACAAAGAATTATCTTTCATATTTGGAGGTCGAGCTTCACATTTGATCATTCATCGAGTTTTGTAAACCCTTGAGGCCAACATGGACCTTTGTTGGAGTTGGAGAATCATAGTTAAGATCATTTTTAATTCATTATAAAGGATCATCAGTTAGTCATCTAGTTAGTGATAGTTAGATAATTAGATTTTTTGATCAACCTTATTGAGGGACTATAATAAGGCCTTTGGCTAGTTGTAATGTAAAATTCCCTTGCAATAGGACTATGAGCATTGGTTATTAACGCATAAGGAATATTATGCATGTAAGATTGTCAATTAAATAAACATCCATATTTGTAGAGTATTTATATTTGTTATTTTCCATTGTGTGAACTCTCAGCTGCACGGTTGGACAGTTTTTTTTGGAGCCTCCATCTGTGACTACAATAAGTGGTATCAAAGAAAGTTTGGAAATCCTAAAGGCATTCATTTTGGTGAACAAATCATCATCTTGAGACAGACTACATGTGTTTTCAACCGATTATTGCTTGTGAGGTAGTTGAAACCCTTGTAGCTAGATCATCGAACTGAGGAAGTTGCATTAATTCCAAGTTGAGAACTTGCTATGGAAAATTTCATTGGAAGAATGGATGAGATGTTAGAGATGATTTGATCAATGTGAGTCTGATTGGATGCAGTAGAAGAAGATAGAAGAAGAGGTCCACACCCTAGTCATGAGGATGAAAGTGATGATGACCTAGATCATGCTACAAATCAAATTGAAGAAGCCCTACAAGAAGAAGAAGAAGAATCAAATCAATTGAATATGTTGGAAGTAATCTCTAAAATTCGTAAGCGACCTAGGATTAATATTCAAAATTACATAGGAAATTTAAAAACCTGAGGAGTTGATTGAATAGATCAATGATATGGAAGAATACTTTGAATATGAGGAAACTGAAGACCCAAAAAGAGTTATATTTACAAAAATAAAGTTGAAAGGACATGCTACATTATGGTGGAAATAATTTCAATTGGATCAGAATAGAAGAGGAATGGAGAAAATCATAAAATGGGATAAGATGGCAATAAAGTTGAAGAATCAATTCATACTTTCCAATTATCAACTGGAATTGCTAAAAAGATTGCAGAACCTAAGGAAAAAAGAGAAATCTATGGAGTATACTGAGGAATTCAACAAGATGATCATAAGAATCGATCATAATTTTTGAACACCTGAAATACTGAGAGGGGGGGTGAATCAGTATTCCATTAAACCATTTTATCATAATCCATCCAATTATCAAAACATATCTAACTGCAACTATGAATGAAAACATGACACAACCACAAGATCACATGACACGTGATGAACACTAGGATTTTTACGTGGAAAACCCAAAAAGGAGAAAACCATGGTGAGGATTAGCTCACAATATATTATAACCGGTTATAAGATATTGCAGAGGCTCACTACCAGAACACATTGTCCAATAAGGCTCACAACAAAAGATAGATACAAAAATAGAAAAAGGATACACAACCAAGATGTGAACTGATACAAAATTCACCTTCCTTGTGTTGAATTCAGTTCCTTTGAATCTCTGAATACAAAACACTACTCTTCTTTACAATCCCTCAATATTCACATCAATTCTGCTCTTATTTGGATCACACACATATAGATTCACATGTTCACATAATATCACTTATCATCTCGCATCACATGTCATATAATATCATCCTACAACTCAAAAATGTCTTACATATATATCCAATACATCCACATACATCAATTAGGTCAACCTATTTAGATGCAGCCCTATATTAATTCAAAATTGCCTTGTCGGCTCCATACTTGATTCAAAAACATCTTCACGCTCAAACCAAATGTGCAACACTTGATTTAGGTTGGTATGGACCTAAAATAAATCTTATCAACATCTGCAATACATATTTTATCTCCACAACATATATCAAGCATTAAGTTGGCTAGGAGTTAGACCTAATCACAAAATAAGCTAATCTAATCAACACCAACGATCCATATGATCATATAAACATGTGCCATCTGGAACATATAGTGTACTAACATCTATAAAAAATCTCTGAAAGTTGTAAAGACTAATTCCAATCACCATAGGAATGCGAACTAAATTATACTTACCCATTTACACTATATAAAGCCAAAACTGAATGTCGAAATACTGTCACTTGTAACTTTCAGCCTGTTCATCCAAAATTGCTGAAATCTTGATAATGGATGCACAAAGTAGTCAAGAATAACATATTATCACCTCATAAGTTGGTCTTATTACACGATGCATTTCAAACCAAAATATTGGATTAATATGTATCCATTCTTTTTATCGGATTAGAGAAGTTGTCAACAATTAATGTTTGCATCAATGACAACACATTAAAAGGGTTCCTTCTTCATTATTTCAAAAATCTCCCCCTTTTTCATTGATAGAAAAATGTGCCAAAAATGAATCTCCAAAACTCAAAACATACACCATCTCCAACTATCTTTAAAATCCAAACATACATCATCGCTCCCTTCATTTGATTTCTCCAATCAACTCAATCATCAAACTTCTCTAAAATGTTTCCCATCACCTAACTTCTCCTAACTTCTCTTGTCATCAAAATTATCCCCCTTTGAAATCAAGGACAAAGGGTGTGCTAGTAACACACATGTAAGCTCTAAAATTGATGCATATGTATAGGTGAATAGTCTGAGTGAAATGTACTGACTCCCCCTTAGCGAGTTATCCCAAAAAAATGATCCGTCCATATGTACAATGAAAAGCTGAAAGCAACTTAACAATTAAAGAATATACATGTGAGAAATGTTCAACCAGGGGAGGAGGCACCTTCAAACTCCTTAAGAATTGATTTCCAAGCAAACTTCCCTTCATTCCAAGTCTTTTTGGCTGTAGCAAGCGATTTATACATTGATTCTAGTTCAATCATGCTCTCATCTCACTCTTTTAGAGTACTTGGGTTAGGATTTATCTTTGTAAGTTTCTCAACTTCAGCAAGGGCACATAACACTGGTATATGCTTGGTCTTCACCAAGTCCCCAAACTATTCAAATCTCCTTATTATGTCTTCTTTCTACCTTCTTAAAGTGAAAAACTTGTTTTGCAAATATGTAATGGAAGTCCAAGAGGTATAATCTCTATCTTGTGTTGGATCATAGGCTCTAGAGGAATTGAATATTTGTGACTCAATAGAGTACATTAATTACTTAAGTGGCATCCGACCACCTCATGCAATACAAAAAAAAAGTCTTGGCCTCATATTCACATTCTTGCACTTCTCTTAGATATTCTTCCACTTTTCCATGTGCAGATGCACATCTATCCTGCAACTCTAGAAGTCTTTTCTCAGCAAACCTTGATTCAACATCTTTTTTAGTCTACTCCTTCAAACCAAAGGCATACTCCTTAAGTGAATATACTAGAAACTTTATATTTTCAATAGGAGTTAGAGAGTTATCAATTGTGGTACCGGGAGTAGCATCCTGTAGAGACTTAATAGCTTCATTGATCAATTTTGTCCCCTTCTGATGTGTCTCTATTATTTCTTTTCTATTAGAGGCATAAAAGACATATTTGAGCTCCAACTTCTGAATTAGTGAGATCTTTTCAAGATCCACACTACCTTGGTACATTGGGAGCTATAACAACTGGGGTGGAATTAACTATTGGAGCCTTATCTACTTTTTCAAAAGACCCTTGAGTGAATTACTGAAAGATTCTCTAGATGGCTTTGGTAGCTTCATGGTTTTTTGTGACTCTTCTTCATTCTTCTCGGACTCTTCTTTATTCTCTTCTTTCTCCTCTTCACTGGAGGGATTTTCCTTTTCCTTTTCTTTATCTTCATCCTTCTTTTTCTCCTCATCATCTTTCTTATTGTTGTCTTCCCTTTCTCCTTGTCCTTCTTCTCCATCCTCATTTTGATTATTTTTATTTCTATTTCCTGTATCCTCATTTTTCTTTTTCAAGTGATCATTAGCACCATCATCAACATCATCCTTTTCTTTTTCCTTTTCTACACTTTGGTTTTCATTATTAACACCAGTGGTCTTGTCAGTGTCTTTCAGAGGAGTAAAGATCTTTGAGGAAGCATTTGTTTCAACTACCGGTGGTGGTGAGGGCACCACATTTTTTGTATCATCAATTGATGGAGTTTATTCTACAATATGAATATTTATTTCTTCCAAAACTAGTAAATTTGTAATAGGAGGAATATTTTCCTCTGCATTAGTGACCTTTTCTTTATTATGCTCCTTTCATTAAGTAGTATTAGATGATGAAGCAACTATCATCCCAAAAAAATTTGCAATATCTATGACAGTTTTCACTATTTCCTATTTCATTTGTTTTCTCGATCTTCTTCTCTACCCATAAGAATGGTGACTCTTTGTTTAACCCTAAATTCTTTAGTGTACACTTCAATCGATGTATCCTTGTCATTTTTGGATAAAGAGGATCCAATTTCCTCTAAGTCATCATATTTCATCTTGTCTTCAGCTTCAATTGCTTCATGCATCTTTCCACCAAGGCATCCCACACAACACTAGGAACCTTCTTTCTAATGTTATTCATATCTACTTCTAAAAAATAATGATGTATTGAATGATTACTTCAATAATTGTTTTCTTATCTTCTTCATCCACTTCATCATATACCTTTGTAGTACCTTCTAGAAAATCATCATGCTCAAACATGTTACTAACCAAAGCATCTAGTTTCATTAGAGTATGAGGTCTTATCAGAGGAGTTTTTGTCTTCTTCTTCTTCTTTTTCTCTAGAGATCCTTCCTTTGATTTCTTTTCCTTCTTCTTATCAAGCTTCTTATGGATGTGTACAATGAAAGCCTCTTTTTCTCTTTCTATCTCCTCTTCTTTGGAAGTATACACAATGTCAAATTTTGGCTTCTTTGTTATGGTGCTAGCTTCTTGTGAAGTACCTTCACCGCTTGTGGTAGCACTACTTCTTCTTTTCCTTGAAATTTGTTCTTCATGTTCCAGTCCGAGCTCAATTTCTTCTTCCACAACAACACTTAATTATTTCTCTCTAAATTCTTTTTGCTTCTTTCTTCTTCCAAAGGTAGTAGGGGCTGCTACCGGGGGCACATTCTCTCTCTTTCTCATTCTTGTGCTTGGTTCAGAGGGTGCAGATACTTCTTCAACTACTGGAACACTAGGCTCCACCTTCTTTCCTTTAGCAATAGTTATACCAGAGGATTTGGGCAATGCAAAGGCAGGGGTGGAAGTTGTTCTTCCTAATATCCTCAGTCTGGAGGACTCACTAGCTACTCTACCTTTTTCCATAGCTATTTCCCTTAACCTCTATACTTCTTCTATAAGTCCATGTTTTACAAAGTAATCATTTACTTGTTTTGTTACCCTTTTATTTCTTGCAAGTGTTGATTTTCCATGTGCACTTCTGATGACTTTTTGTCATATGTCCCATGTCTCAATAGAGAGGGGTCCTTAGGACTCTTTAGCAACAATTCAACATATCCCTCAACTTCTTTCTCAATAACTTCATACCCAAGAGGCTCAAACCACATTTTTATTGGTTGAACAACCTCAATTATGCATTCATCAATTGAAACAAGGAAAGTAATTTCCTTTGGAACTTCTCTACCAGGTTCCAAGGAATTCTTTCTCTTTCATGCATATTCTTTGGAAACATTGTCAAGAAAGCAGTCAATGCATTATCTTGAGCTTTAAATTCACCTAAGTTGTGCATGTATTCAAAGATTTGGTGTCCCATTAGTATTCTCTTATCCCATACAATATTTTTTTTTTCAGGAAGCTCTCTCAAAAAGTAGAACAAAAAACACATAACCAGGGTTTTGAATTTAAATGCATACTTCTTATCTCTAGTTTGCTTCAAGTTTTCAAGAAGTTGTTGCTAGAGAAACTCGCGGAAATCATAATATTTTCCATTCACAACCATTTCATGTGCAACATAGATAGTAGTTGCAGAAACTGAATCCTCCCTATTTGAAAAGTAAATCTTGTGACCTATCATTATTGAAGCATATTTTACAATAGGATCTTTGATAGGTTTTGTTGTCAGAGCTCTCCTATCAAAGGTAGCACTAGTTAAATCCATAACAACTTCATTCTTCACATATTTAAGAACCGGTATAGGTCCAATATCACACAACCCTATCACTACCTTGTCACCTCCTTAGATATCAGTCCGGCCATGTTGGTCCATATGAATTTTTCATGCATTCTACTCAATGCTAGACTCACACAATTTGCATCCACATCACTACTATAGTTATGAAACTAGTTCCAGATATCAAGTTTCTTTTGCACTAGGTTAATGTATTCTAGTTTTACTAAGAAATCATCTCCAAGCAGCTCATTAAACCACAGATCTTTAATTCTTTTGTGATTATACTCTTCCAATTTTCCATGTAAGCCATAGTGTCCTTTGTGGATAAACCCTATAAGGAATCTTTGAAAAAGCACCCTCGAGGTTGTTATCAAATATTTTCATTGAATACCTCTTGAATTTTGGTCCAGGTCTCTCAGTGATGTTGACAACAGTTGGTGTAGCCATTATAACTTTGATTCAAACTCAAATGCTTGTGAAATCACCTCTATTTCAAATCCACAAAGCACAAATAGCCGTAAATACCTTTTATGCACACAATAGGATCTAGGGTTTGCACCAAATTGCCTCAAATCACCTTCAAAACTCTTCTAATTCACTCTTCTTTCTTCAAATGCACAAATGTGATTAAAATTGACTTAGAAACTCACTTTATGCCTTCTTTTTTTTCCCTAATTTCACATTAAATGATTCAATTTTCAAAAAGTTGGTAAACTCTTCACTGATACACTATAAATCCTAAAAAGCTCTATGTTTCTTTAAATTTGCATATTTTATGCCGATTTCTTTTCCAAAAGCTTAAGCTTGTCATTTTACACCATATATCTTCATGTCACTTCTTGACACCTCATATTTCCAAGGGGTTGTTAGATTTTCCTGTTATCACTCCCCCTAAGCCCATGCCTAGGTTTAATTTCCAAGAGAATTATCTATGCCAAAGGGAGGTACATATGCATTTGATTCATCTTTATTCTTAGGTTCCTCTTTCTTTCTCCAAATTTTCTCCATTTCCTTTTTTACTTTAGTAGGATCAATTTTCTTCACAGGTTCATTCCTCCTTCCTAGATTAGTCTACCTTCCATTCTTACCTCTGTAAAATCTTGAAATGTGTCCAAGTTTATTGCAACTATAGCATAAAACACTTTTCTGACCAAAAAAACCTCCATTCAATATTGATCTGCACTAATTAGCCTTATGTCTAAATATAATGCATGTATAACAGTAACCATTCAAAGATTAAATCATTCTACCAACATTATATCTGTAACTAAGGGTTAATTTTCAGGTTTGATTAAATGTTAGCAAATCAATGAAGACAATAAAAACCCAAAGCAATTACAAAACACAATGGAAGCAAATGATAGAACAATTATACCTGTTAATTGCCGAGACCTCCATGATTCACTTTTGTAACACCTTCTAGCTTGCTAGCGGATGTGTTGCCCTTAGATTTGACGTGCGAGCAATCTGAAAATACAAGTCTAAGTCCTACACCAAGCTTTGAAGGATTTGAGAAAATGTCTATGCCTAATGCCTATGACTATGATTGAAAATGTCTAAAATGTCTATGTATAAATATCTCAAAACTAAATGAAATATGACATTAAATGCAATAGTCTAAGTATGCTAGTGCTTTAGTGCGTCTGTGTGTAATATCTCTGTGTATATTCGAAAAATGAGAGGAAAATGCCATTTCGAATGGATGGATGAGATGAGAGATTGAGAAAATTCCCTAGAATCAATGGTTAAGATTCGAAATGGCAACTCTCAATTAGGGTTAGGGAAAAATGCCCAAATGTGTGAATAAGATTTAATTAAATAAATTAAATCAAAGATAAATGTGACAGTTGAGATGGAATTAGCAAAAATCAAAAGACAAGAAGATGGGATTTTAGAAAATCAATAATTTTAGAAATTACTTGATTTGTAGAAGAATATTTCCATTTTGAATTAAATTAATTCAAAATTTGGATTTTCTGAGATAAGGAGGAATTGATTTTTGAAATTATTTACTAAAAGAAGAATCAGTTAACTATGTGAGACATTTTTAAATAAATTGTTTTATTTAAAAATAAAGAAGTGTCACATACATCAATTAAATAATTAAAAATAATTATTTAATTTAGAAGAAGTGGTTAATTAATTAAATAAATTAGCAAATCTATTTAATTAACAGAGAGGATTTAGGGATTAGTTACATATTGAATAAATATATTAAAATATATTTATTTGATAATCAGGAGGACATTAATGACAAAGATTAATTAAATAAAATGAGAATTTTATTTAATTATGAGTTGACTTTAGATAATTAGTGACACATTAAATAAATAAATGATTTATTTATTTAATAATCAGGAAGAATAGAAGACCTTGAATTAATTAAATAATTGTGAATTATTTAATTAATAGTTGAAGATGGGTTAGGAACATAATTAAAGTGTCATAATTATGCTAAGACGAAAAGTGGTAAAAATGAAGCTTGCAGGCCTAGGTCATTTTTAGGTGTCTACATTTGCCCCTCTTTGTCATAATGTAGCATGTCGCATTGTGACAAAGAAAATAAGTCAAAAATATGCCCCAATGCAAAATAAGATGAGGAAGAATGATGAGGAGGGTTGCAATATGCCCCCTCGAGAGGACAGACAGGTTCCAAGAACACGAGTGTGCTCTCGAAATTGATGAGAAGACTTAGAATATGAAGAGACAAAGGAATGTTAGTGCAAAAGATATGGATGATGAAGGTGTAGACCAGATGAAAGAATCCTTCAAAACTTGCAGTAGGACTTTAATATTTATTGCTCTTAATCATCATTGGGCATTAAAATGACACAAATGGACAACAAACACCATGATATGACATAGACCAAGGTGTGCAAGGTCATCCACTTGAAAAATAGACAGTCACAGACAAGGAATGTTGTAACTCATACTAAGGGTCATGTTGCCCCAGTCTTTTTGTCAAGACAATCCACAGACAGTAGTCAAAAAATAAAATAGGCCAGGAGATGTCATTGCACCTCTAAATCCTTCATGGGACATCCTCGAGGTAGCTAGTAACATGACCAAAAAGACAAGCTAGTAAAAATATAAGACAAAATAGCCAAGATAGTCAAAAGATAAGACAAGATAGACTAGAAAGATTAACAGCCATTTTATTTTGTTTGCCAATGTTTGTTTGCCAAAGATTGATTTCTTGTCAGTTTGACAGTTTTGATAGTTTAAGAGTTTTGCCAATTTGACGGGGCCTATTGTCAGGAAGGACACATCCTGAAAAAGGAAAAGGACATTTTGACGAGGTCCAAATCTGAGAAGGACACATCTTGAAGAGGGCCAAAGAGTGACGAGACTGACATTGTTTTGACTAATATGTTTTGGCAAGTTGATTGATGTTGACTGTATGATTGATTGGACTGTGCTGTCTGATTTTGACCAATTTTGACATTGACGTTTCAAATGACTATTTTGTGTTTGAGTTTGACTATGTCTGACTTATTTGACTGATGTGACGATTGTGACAAATTCCATGATTTTATTTGGACAAACCTAAAAGGACTAACCTAATGTCTCAGGGACTCATCGACTGATGGCCTTACCTACGTAGCAAATGCGCAGAGACAACATAGTTCGACAATGACATGGACTGACTGAGATGACTGACTTTGACTCCATTTTTAGGATTTTGACATTGATTTGGATGTTTTTGTGTTTTTCTTCAGGACGTTTTATGATTTTTAGGTCTTTCTTCAAGACATTTTATGATGTTTTTGGTCTCTCTTTAGGACATTTTATGATGTTTTTGTCTTTTTTCCATTTTATGATTTTTTTAGATTTTGACGTTTAAGAGGATCGTGACAAATGCATATGACTAATGCCTACACATGAGAATCCAAGGAAAAACATGATTGTGCCCCTAGTCAAGCTGAATACCAATAGATAGGTGATGACAACGTTGATTGACGTGGGAAGGACACATCCCGAAACAACGTGAGGACGATGACGATAATGTGACGAAAGTATGGAGGTCTACAACCGGGCTAGGAATGCAGTCACATAAAATTTTGGATAATGTGCTTGTATGGACTAGACTCGTTGCATTTGGAATGACTTGGTTAGGACTAGATGGGATGATGATTATCCTTAGACCATTTGACAAGGGAAATCCAAGATAGGTGACATACATGAAAGGATAAGAGGTGGCCTTGGCAAAGGACGAGAGACATGTGACTAAGGGAATTGTCATATGATTTTCAAGGACTATGTCGCATAAGGACAATAAGACTATGACGGTCAATTACATGATGTTTCGTGAATCATGTATGACCGAAGGATAGACATGTCAAGATTTTTCCCAAAGCATGATTTATGTGTGCCAGTTTTATGTCAAGACCGAGGTAAGTGGGAAAAAATGTGTGGCAATGATAGGGCTTAGATGGACATCAATGTAATGAGGAAGACATGGGAAAATGAGACGACTTGCCCCCAAGTATAAAATTCCACATAGACGATTTATTTTACACATGACACTTGTTTGCTAGGTTTTCATCATGGTACTTACCCAGGGCATCTGTTTGCCAGGTTTTCACCATTGGATGAAATTTTTCTCTTTACTATTTTCTTGACTTTTTGATTTTTATGGTGTCACCAAGATGCCTATTTGCCAAGTTTTCATCAGGGTGATGATGTTTTACATTTTTCAATTTTTTTGTATTTCTGATTTTGTGGATAGCTTGGATGCTTTAGATGACCACTGACTGTTCTGAATCCATTGACGGTGCCGATGTAGAGACTGGTGCCATGATATGCCAATAATGACCTTGTTGAAGGAGTTGTCTTGTCAATATCGTAGCGCTTGTATACAACTGATCGATGCCATTGTGATCCTTTCTGAGACTAGAGTTGGCCTTATCAAAATACGCACATCGCAATAGAGTGCCATGAAATTCCTTGTGGTAAAGAGTTGCTGCCATCATGTGACAGATTTGTGATGTGGGATTTTTGGACTTTAGAAAAGATGTAGGATTACGACAGATGATGGTAGATGTGGAAAGGTTGTTTGGACGTTTGGATGAATCACCTTTTATTCTCCAAACTTGGTATGGTGTATGACGGATTTTGGAGGGATGGTGTTTGGAACCAATACTTTTATATGCATTGATTGATGACCATTTTGAAGGAGGTGGACATGTGTTATATGTGGGAGTCCTCTTGTCTTGTGGCTCCACATTGTGATTGACTTTTGTATTTGACTTGGTGTCTTTGTTTGATCCATCTTTCGTTGGGATCCATTTCAATTTCATTTGTCCACTTGTCCTTTTGTTTGATTCAATGGCCTTTGACATTTGATTTTGATTTTTTGACTTGTAAGATTTTTGTTTTTGTTGGTTCCAAAGGGAAGGTTTATTTATGATGGCATGACGGTTCATGGTGTGGGTGGAGGGGGTGTTGGCAGCAATCTTATGACAAGGATTTCTCATGGACTCCATTTTGATGTTTTTATCTGACAAAGTTGCCCCTAGTATCGAGGAGGTACCACTTACATAGTTTGATTTACTAACTGAGGAATAGCCAAGACCTTGATGTTTGTAATTTTCCTGAAGCTGTATTGGTTCTAGAATGCCTTGCTTGTGTATGCCTATTCCTTTGCCTTGATATTGCATTCTTTGACAGATTCTATTTGCGATGGGATATTTGTTGTTTTGAAAGCAAGATGCTAACCCATCATTAGGTATGTGGATACTGTCACTTGTAATATTTTCGTCTGCAAGAAATCCTACTCTAACAAAGATAGATGACCCTAGTTGATAAAGTGTCTTAGCTTCATTGTCATGTTGGACATATTCCTGACTGATATCTTTGGTCTGATCGTGTGACATGTCAAGTTCAAATGATTCTATTGGTGCTTCCAAGGCAATTTCGAAGCCATCATTATGTTTAGTGTCATAGAGTCCAATGATTTTAGCTATAACTTGATCATATGTAAGCATTTCCCTAGTGGAAGATTCTTGTTGTGGAGGAATATCGTCTATGTGTCCCATGGAGGCAAGTGTCTCATCGTTGGAAGTGTCAATAGTCGAGTCCTTTATAAGGTCGGCAAGTGTTTGATCATGAATGGAATAAAGGTCAAGGAGTGGATCATTTTGGACTTCTTGGTCAATGGTAGGGTCTTGGTCAAAGATGGGGTTGTCATGGATTTGGACTTCTTAGTCAATGATGGGGTCTTGGTCAAAGATGGGTTTGTCGTGGATGATACAGTCGGAAATAGAGTCGTTGTCAAGGAGAGGTGTGTTTTGGATGTCATGATTGTCTTAAAGGACTTCATGGATGGACTGAAAGATAGGGTCATGGGATGGACTACCTTGTTCTTGACATGAGGGTGACATTATAAGGTCATGCTTTGGGCTTTCATTTTGACATGTATCCTCAAGTTTATGGAATGGGATTTGACTTTGAGTAATGACAAAATTTTCATGACTAGATGTGGCTTGTGAGGGGATGACTTGAAAAGGATTAATGGATGGACTAGGATAGGATGTGGGGACTTGGACTGGACTAGTATGTGAAGGACTAGGATATGACATGGGTACTTGCATTGGACTAGTATGTGAAGGACTAGGATATGACATGGGTACATGCATTGGACTAGTATGTGAAGGACAAGGGTATGACGTGGAGACTTCGACTGTATTAGTTGGTAATGACATAGGATATGACATAGGGACCTGGACTGGATTAGGATGTGATGACATAAGCTGTGACATGGGGACTTCGACCAGATATTCCATGGAGTCTTGGACTAGATTTGTGTAAGGTTGACTAAAATAGGACGTGGAGACTTGGACTAGATTGATATGGTATGATGTGGGGACTTGACATGAGTTGATAGATGGTTGATAAGGCATGTAGACTTGGATGGGATTGATAGGTGAAGGACTAGCATATGACTTGGAGGCATGGAATGGACTAGCGGACAATTGACTTCCCTTGTCAAGGTTAGGATAAGGGTAATAAGTAGACATGTGTTGGGAATTAATGGAAGGATTTATGTCAAGTGACTGTTGATGGTGAGGGTAGACAGATGGAGATGGCAAAGTATTTATGTCAAAGCCCCGTGGTAACTTAGCCCCTTGGTCCAAAAGCATGGCTAGATACCTTTGAGGGTCGCATAAGACTGATTTTTCTACAAAGGAGACTATATCAGTATTTTGCACTGCAGCTTCTAAGTCTTCTGCATATACTCGTCCATTAAACCATTTAATCATAATCCATCCAATTATCAAAAACTATCTAAATTTGGAACTATGAATGAAAACATGAAATAACCACAAGATCACATGACACATGAACACCAATATTTTTACGTGGAAAACCCAAAAAGGGAAAAACCATGTCGAGGATTAGCTCAAAATATATTATAACAAATTATAAAATATTATAGAGGCTCACTGCTAGGACACACTATCCATAAGGCTCACAACCAAAGATAGATACAAAAATAGAAAAAAGCTACATGGCCAAGATGTGAATTGATATAAAGTGCACCTTCCTTGTGCTAAATTTAGTTCCTTTGAAGCTTTGAATATGAAACACTACTCTGCTTTACAATTGCTCAATATTCACAATTATGCTCTTATTTAGATCACACATACAAATTCACATGTTCGCATCATATCACTTATCATCTCACATCACATGTCATATAATATCATCCTACGACTCAAAAATTTCTTACATATATAACCAATACATCTGCATACATCAATTAGGTTGGCCTAATTAGATGTAGCCCTATATTAATTCAAAATTTCCTTATCGGCTCCACACTTGATTCAAAAACATCTTCACGCTCAAACCAAATGTGCAACACTTAATTTAAGTTGGAATGGACCTAAAATAGATCTTATTAACACACGTAATACATATTTGATCTCCACAACATATATCAAGCATTAGGTCAGCCAAAAATTAGACCTAATCAAAAAATAAGCCAATCTAATCAACACCAACAATCCATCTGATCATATAAACATGTGTCGTATGGAATATATAGTGTATTGAAATTTTTAAACAATCTCCCAAATCTATAAAGATTGATTCCAATCACCCAAAGAATGCAAACCAGATTACACTTACCCATTTACACTATATAAAGCCAAAACTGAATGTCCAACTACTGCCATTTGTAACTTTTAGCTTGTTCACCCAAAATCACTGAAATCTTGATCATAGGTGCAAAAATCATTCAGGAATAACATATTATCACCTCATAATTTGATCTTATTACATGAGAAATTTTGGACCAAAATACTGAATTAATATTTCTCCATTCAATTTACTGGATTAGAGAAAATGTCAATAATTAATGTTGGCATCAATGGCAACACATTAAAAGGGTTCCTTCTTCATTCTTTCAATAATAGTGAAGAAAGAAAACAAAAGGTGGTGAGATACATCAATGGACTGAAATCAAAGATCCAAGAAGAATTAAGCCTGGTAAAGATGACATCAATTAAAGAAGCACAATGGTTTGTATTGAAAGTAGAGAAGTTGAACAAAAAGTTTGAACAAAGGAAGAGAAGTGTAAGAGGAATATGCTAGAGAAGCGGATCACAATCCGAAGAAAGGATACCTTATGTAAAGTAAAACAAAGATGGGAAACCCCAACACAATAAAGAGGACTATAATTCATACCATAGAGGGAGAGAAGACAAATTTTTGCTGTAGTGATAGAGGAGGTCATAATTCCTACCACAATGAAGGATATAGGATAGATGAAGGAAGATTTGAGAAGATTCCATTTAGAGGAACCTATTTCAATTGTGGTGGTGAAGGAAATAGAGCATTTGAATGCTATCAAGGACATACTAGAAAGAGAATTAAGAATACCGAAAGAACACCATATGTAGAAGAAGAACCTATTGAATCCCCTAACTCAGTTGGGAAACCAAAGAAAGGTGAGTCATTGGTGATGAGGAGAGTTTTTATGTATGAAGAAATGAATTAAGAACCACCACAAAGAAAGAGTCTGTTTGGAACAAGAGTAAATTTGGAGGAAAGATATGCAAAGTTATCATTGATAGTGGTAGCATTGATAATCTAGTTTTAGAGGAGATGGTAACCAAGTTTAATTTGAAGAGATTGAAACATCCAAACCCCTATAGGATAGCATGGATCGAAGATGAGCATAAGATATTGGTGAATGAGCAATGTTTGGTAAAATTTCATATAGGGTCATATAGAGATGAAGTATTGTGTGATATTATGCCCATGGATGCTTGTCATTTACTATTATGAAGACCATGGAATCATGATAGAAAATAAATTCATGATGGAAGAAGGAATACTTATATTGTGACTTCAAATGGAAAGAGAATGAATTGGATACCTTTAGAAGAAGTGGACAAAAATGAAGTTTGTAGCACTGTCAGACTATGTTTGGTAGATGGAAGGGAATTCCTAGATGGATTGAGGCATGGGCACATGTGTTTTACATTGACTCAAAGAATGTACCAAAGAATGTACCAAATGGACTTCCACTAGTCTAGAGTATCAGTCACCATATAGATCTAATATTTGGAGAATTTTTTCCTAAAAAATTAGCACATAGAATGGCGCTAATAGAGAATACAGAATTAAACCGATAGATACAAGAGTTGTTAAAGAAAGGATTGATTAGAGAATGCTTAAGTCCATGTGTGGTACCTATTGTACTTGCAAAAAAGAAAGATGGAGAATGGAGGATGTGTATGGATTCCCGAGAAATCAATAGGATCATAATCAAGTATAGATTCCCATTGCCAAGGATGGATGACATTATGGACTATTTGAGTGGAGAAAAATATTTTACAAAGATTGGCCCAAAGAGTGGATACCAACATATCTAAATCAAAGGAGATGAGTGGAATACTACATTTAAGAAAAATGAGGGATTGTATGAGTGGTTAGTGTGGGAGTTAATGGTGACTCCCTAACACCCCCAAGAATATTTGCTAGACCAAAATATCTCCCATAAGAAATGGGAGGAAATATCGCTTCAATAATTCAAATTGAATATGATTGAATAATGGTTGAATATGTAAATTTACATAAGATGCCTTGCTTATAAAAGTCAAGGTGATAGATAAGATTAGAAAAGATCATGAAAAGAGTCTTAATCATATAACATGAGATAACTAACAAACTAACTACTTAGGAATCAAGCATTACAAGCTAGATAAGGTAAGTTCTAGAAAATCCAACTAAGACTTCTATAAGGAATCTTATATCCTAAGTAAACTTAACATGTGAATAGTCCCATAATTACCTAATGACTGAATTATCTAGGCACAAGACATATATTCACACCAACACCCCCCTTTAAGTGCAACTTAGGGAGAAGATTATTATGAAAACTATGAAAAGATGAAGATGGAGATGGGTCTCGGCTACAAGGTCATGTTAGGTACCCATTTACAATGAAAATGTAAATGAAATATCTCACAAATAGAGAAAGGAGAAAACCCAATGGGACAAAACTCCTCTCCAAAAGAGAGAAAAGAAATAAAAAACATGATGTATGGAGGACTCAATGATACCCCCCAAGAGGGAAAAAGAGAGACAATCAATGCCCCCCCATAAGAAGGAAAAAGAGAGACAAGATATCCCCCCCACAATGTGTAATCACCTGCAAATATGGTTAATGTTTGAAGGAAAAACATAATCTAATGCCTACAAACAATGTTTCTCCCCTTAGGAAGAAGATACAACAAGTATAAATGTAGGAATTTTTCCCATTATGGATAGGAATTGGTAGGAAGTGGAATCCAAATGTATGAAGATTTTGTGTCTCTAAAATTTTCTCATATGTTGCCAAGTTCTTGGATGATGATGATGATTCCACAATCCAATTAGGTACATAACCAATCAAAATAAACTATGACAAACTAGGAACAAGTGGAAACTAATCTGGAACTAACTCCAAAGACAAACATGAAGTGACAATAGTTGATCCATGACTATTATCAAATAGGAGAGATAAACCCTCAAATTGGTCCTCTAAATTTGAAATGTGAGACTCCACAAACAAATATGTAATGTTTTTCATATAGGAATCCAATCAAGAAGACAAGAAAATAACTATTGCAATGAATTATTGGATGTACTCAATGAATCATCAATAGAAGATGAAAATGTGATCTCAACTAAAGAAGTAGGAGTTGTAGGAGATGTCTTTAGATCATCAAGATGCTCAAGTTTTGTATCACATTCAAACTCCCCTAAGGTGTCATCATCATAGGGTATGTTTTCAACATCATCAAGTGGAATGAAGCAACCTAATGCAGGATCTACTGAGATTGGAGGCTTGTGTGGATCTCCAAATATCTCCCAAATCTTGGTCCAAACCGTATGTGGGCATGAGATGTTTGAAAATATCTTATGATAGATTTCTTTGAGGATGCTTGCACTAAAAGTAGAACCAATCAATCTTATGATATGATCATTCTTATTACCCCAAACATATTTCCTATATGTCATTTCTGTCTCACGAATGAGTCCATAAAGATGTGGAAAAATGTTTAGCCACTTACAATGTTTTATGATGCATTTTTCCCATGATCCATAATTATCCCTAGTCGGAACTATTATAGAAGGATGAGTTGCATAACCCATGATTACAAGGATAATACACTTTTCAAATGATATAATATGAGATCAACATATACAATAGAGTTTAATTGAAGTACATGATCCAAACAACACCCTCCCAGCTGCCAAAATATCCAAGTATCCTCCAATATACCCACTAGGAAAAAACTAAAATCACAATGTAGTTGGAATAGAAACAAGAAAAAGTACATGGATGGATAGATAGAGCTCCTCAATACCTTTCCAACACTACAAGAATTGCAAAAATCGGAGATTGTGTAAAAATTTATGAGCTCAAGAGCCAAAAATCAAGGTTTGACTTCAATTAGCAAAAAATGCCACCAACCAACCAAATTCTAAAAAACTAATTGTACCACTAGAAAGTTTAGATCGCCAACTTAGAAAGCATGTAAAGAACCAATAGTAATAGATTAGAGTCAAAGGTTGGATTATTTCATTCAAGAAGTTATGTTGTTCAAAGGAAATCAGTTGTGCATTATGAAGAGTTTAATGAGGGAGAATCTAATCAAGGAAAATCATAGTGGAGGACTAGGACATTTTGGAGTAGACAAGGTAGTAGCTTTGGTGAGTGAACACTATTTTTGGCCATAGATATACAAGGATGTCATAAAGTATGTTTAGAGTTTCATAATTTTTCAAGTAGCAAAAGGGAGTAATCAGAATACTAGATTGTATAAACCTTTGATAGTACCAGAGAGACCTTGGGAAGATATAATCATGGATTTCATATTGGGATTACCAAAAACATAGAGAGGATATGATTCTATCATGGTAGTGGTGGATAGATTTTCTCAAATGGCACATTTCATTCCTTGCAAGAAGACTAATGATGTTGTGCATGTTGCCAGGACTTAATTTTCAAGGAGATTGTGAGATTGTATGGATTACCTAAGAGTATAGTTTCAAATAGAGACACCAAGTTTATTGGATACTTTTGGAGGACATTGTGGAAGAAGATGAAGATATAACTCAATTTTATTTCAACATATCACCCACAAATAGATGGACAAACAGAGTTAGTAAACCAAAGTTTGGGTAACTTGTTAAGATTCTTAGTTGGAGATAAAGTGGGAAATTGGTATATAGTTCTACCACAAGTAGAGTTTGCATACAATAATTCAGTAAACTAGAGTATAGGGAAGATTCCATTTGAGATTGTAACTATAGTACATCATAGAGGAGTTGTAGAGCTTAGATACATTAGTGTGGATAATAAGAGGAGTGAAGAAGTAGAGGAGTTTAAGGGATTGATGGAAATATTGCATAATCAAGTCCAGAAGCGCTTGGAGGACATCAACAATAAGTATAAGGAAAAGGTAGATGAGAAAAGGAGACATAAGGAATTTATTTTTGGAGATGAAGTGATGGTATACTTGAGGAAGGAGATGTTTCCAGTTGGCAGATACAATAAGCTAAAGATGAGGAAGTTTGGATTGTGCAAGATTCTCAGGAAATTTGATTTCAAAAATGCATATGAATTGGAGTTACCAGAGACACTTGGTATATCAACCATTTTCAATGTTACTAAAATATATGAGTATCATGAAGGATAGTCAAGTGGAAGTGACAAACAAGTTGGATTGGAAGAGTAGTTACCACATCAAGAACTAGAGGAGATTGAGCTGATCTTGGATACCATAACTAGAAGGAGGACTAGGAACAAGTAGTACAAGGAATATCTTGTGAAGTGGAAAGGTAGACTATTGGAGGATTAATCATGGATTTATCAGGCTAAGGTAGACCCCTTTTGTTTTCCCCTAGCCCCTAGAGAGTGAGGGATTCACTTTTCTTCTTGTTGAATAGGACAACTAAGAGGGGGGGTGAATCAATAGTCACATATTTAATCTTTTAATTCAATCACCGAAACTAATTCTTAACACCGCTTAAATGATTAATCATCAAATGCTAATGTAGAAACTTAAATCCAGCACATAAACACAACACCAAATTTATGTTGAAAACCCAATAAGGGAAAAACCACGGTGAGGATTAACTCACACTATAGAGAATATCAAAATCGATTACAAGAGGCTCATTGCCTAAGAAATAAGGCTCACTGCCAAAATAAGGACTCACTATCTGAAACAAAGACTCACTTTCCAATAGGGATAACAACCCAAATAGCTCACTACCACAGAGATACAAAGAAGACTCGTTACAGATAGAAGGAAATCTCAATGTAACAAAGGATTCCACCACAATCACTCACAAACATGCATGAAGGATAAAGTTCACCTTCTACTCACTGCATCTGAAAACTCAACATTAAGGCTTCTCACTAATCTACCACACTCACATCACACACACTCACTAGATAACATCAATGTCACACCAATCTTCTCTTTTTCTTTTCACTTATCTCTCTTCTTCACTCTTGTATATTTTTCACAACTAACTCATCTTGTATTTATACCATCTTCAACTTTGAAACATATCCAAAGTCGGCCATCCAAATTCAAATTCAAATTAGGCTAGTGCCAAAAAATTCTAGGGTGGAATTATAATGAGGGAGACCTAAACACATGCTTCTTAGGGACCCAAATAGATCCAACATGCTTCATCAACTTCAAAAGTAGTGTTCAACACAAGGTCGGCCAAACCAGTGTAAAACATATAGAACCATTAAGCACGAACTTTCCAGATACCAAAATTATCTTCAATACAATCAAGGCAACTCATCTTTAGAACCGTAAGTCATAAGACTTCATCAAAGAGAAATCTAAACCAAAAACATGTTGGATAGGAAAACTGAGAGGGGGGTGAATCAGTTGTCACAAATTATAACCTTAAATTCAATTACCGAAACTAACACATAAACTAATTAAGTGCTTAACCATCAAATGCAAATGCAAAAACACAATAATACTATATTTACATGGAAAACCCAATGAGGAAAAAAAATGGTGAGGATTAACTCACACTATAAAGAATATCAAAACCAATTACAAAAAGGCTCACTACCTGAAATAGGGACTCACTATCCACAGGGCTACAACCCAGAGGGCTCACTACCATAGAGATACAAAGGAGACAAAGAATACTTGTTGCAGAGAGACAAAAATCCCAATGCAACAAATATTCCACCACAATCACTGATCAACTTGCATGAATGATAGAGTTCACCTTCTGCTCACTACATATGAAAACTTAGCGTTAAGCTTCTCATTGATCAACCACACACCTAACTCACACACTTTCAGAATAGCATCAAAGTTACGTCTTCTCTTTCACTTATCTTCCTTCTTTTCTTATGTACAATTTTCATTGCTAGCACATTCTATATTTATATTATCTCCAACCATGAAAAGATACAAAGTCAACCATCCAATATTCAAATTCAATTAGGTTAGCACCAAAAATCCTCAGGTGGAATTAGAATGAGGGTGACCCAAACACACGCTTCACTAGGACCCATAATAGATCCAACACGCTTCAGCAACTTCAAAGATAGTGCTTGACACATGGTCAGCCAAACTAGTGTAAAAAACATAGATCAATTAAGCTCGATACTTCCAAATTCCAAAAAAATCTTCAATAGAACAAGGGCAACACAACTCTAGAACCACATGCCATAAGATTTCATCAAAGAGAAATCTAGACCAGCAAAAATTCTCCTAGACCTCAACCAAAACATAATCCACAAGCACTGGATCAACATCCTCAATAGTTGAATACCTGTAACCTTCTTTTAATACAATTTTCTCAATATCCTCAACATATACAGTCAATAGTAACTAGGAGATAACCATCTGACCAGTTGACATCAATGAAAACACTTTCATTCTTCTTCCATTCTTGCAACAATCTTTGGGCCCTTTGTCATTGATGGCAACACATGATGTGAAAAACCATCAAAGACACCATACTGGTTCTGAAAATACTTCTCAAGATTTTTCTTTTGCTTCTTCCCCTTAGAATATTATCTTCCTCATTACCCACTTTCTCTTATTAGCTTTATTTCCTTTTCACATGCTCTCTCTTCTTCTTTATTTTTGCATGCTTTCTCTCTCCCTTTTTCACATGCTTTCTCTCCCCCTTTGACATCAATGGTAAAGGAAAAAGATATGTTCATTGAAACTTCCTTTGACATGAAAACATAACACTCATAATGACAACACTTAAAGAAATTCCTTGCTCCCCCTGAGGGGTAGCCACTAAAAACATTAGTCCAAAAAGATAGATGTTATGTGGTCTCACAACACGCCCCAAGATTGAAAAGACTTGGGGACCCAAGTGGAAAAAATATAACTCATATGGAAAGAGCTAAAAAATTGGAAGATCACCAGAAGTGAAGAAGAAAGAGAAATATTTGATAAAAGAAAGTACTTCATATGGTAAGTGTTTCGTGCACCGGGTACCGGGTACCGAAAATACAGAAAAGGAAAAAGATAATGTGAAGTTCAAGTGAAAGACTTTGGTTTGGTAAGATGGAGTATGATATAATGGAGTTCTGGTATAACTAAGGTCTGGGAAAGTAAGTGGGTAAAGTTGAATACCGAGTATCAGGTATTGGGTTGCAAAGTGAAAAAAAATCCTAAAGTTTTTAATTTGTATAATGATCCCGGTGATCCGGTATATATACAAGGATTTATGATATGCTTTTTTGAAAGCGAGTTTTTTATGGAATTTTTGTACTACCATTTGAATAATGGTTTTATTTACATGAGATATTATGATGTTAAAAAGGTATTTAATATATGGAATTTGTGATTGCAGGAGACATCGATTGTGATGCAAAGCTTGGGTATGGATGGTCAGGAACACTTGAATCATGGATGGAATAAAATTCAATCTGGTTCGATTACTTTGGGAGGTGATAATGCAGACGGCTTTGAGTCCACCGAAATGTTGGGGATCTCGATGTTTCACATGCGGTGGGAACAAATGCTAATCTTTGGGAGAGCCCATTCCCAAGAGTGACAGAATCGAAGCCAAGTGAAGTGTAGGGGGAAAAAATTCCACCTTATCATTCTGAATATATGGGAACCCCTACATATTATCATGATTTGAAGTATCATCCTGGCAAAGATTTTAGATAAAAGTAGAACCCGAAGAGCTTCAACGAATAATTGGAGTTGACTTCCATTGACTTCAATTGCAATTCTCCTATTGGTCACAATATTCCACGTGCCTTGATGAGATTGGTCCCTTAGATTTCCTCTCATGTAGTTGTCTTATCCTATATGAGCCTTGTGTTCTATAAAAGGCCAAAGGATGCTTAATTTTCATTTAAGTTCAAAATTTGTGGATCTTAGAGGAGCAAAAACTTCTTTTAAGTTTTGTTCTTTTTTCCTGTTTTCTGAACCATTCTGGCATAAAACTTTGTATGCACGTAGACATTAATTGATATTAGAGCTTTATGGATAGCTACCTATCTAAGTATCTTTTGTAGTTGGTTTTGTAAGTTTGGTCGAACAAGTCTGTATGTTGTGTTGTTTATGGGTGCATACAAAACCTACTCGGTGTCCATAAATGAAACCCTCTCTTTAACAACTTGCACCATTTTATACGTAGTTGTGAAGCAATCTGGTGAAATATAAAGCAATTTTCTCTATTTTGATTAATTCTTTGGGGCATCCATGGAGAATAACTAGGAGAAACTTTTATTTTTTAGTATTTTTATACTTTGTTTTAAAATAGATGTTTAATATTTTTTGAAAATATTCCAAAAAATATAAGTGAATGGAAATAGTTTTGTTGAAAATATTTTATTTTCCATGAAATTGTTGAATGCTTAATGCTAAATCTACTTAAGTGATAGCAAAGAATTGGTGATATTCCATGAAATCTTATGTCAAATATTTTGGTTTCATGATGTCCAAGTTTATCATTTCAATTAGGAATTCTTATTTAAAATGTTCAAAGAAATAATAGAGATATACATATATATATATAAAGGTCCCCTTGAGATTAACAGCAAATATCACATCATTACCTAAGAGCGACCCTAGTGCAACCATGACCTAGTTATCAAAGACTTGGGATTGAACAGAATTCAATCTTTGCTCTGTGAATGCAGATTTTCCCTTTAGGTTGTCTTTGTTCCATATCTTTCAAGAAGGATAGGCTCTTCACGGTCTTGTATGTGGAGATTTTATTTGACCTATTTACTGTGAGTAAAACCATCATCAACAATAAAACCATGAATCCACATGATTGATGCATCTCCGAATGCATCTTAGTTTGTAAAAGGAGGGGAAATAACCCCTAGCTTATCTCGAAGATACTCAAAAGTATCTTTAGGAAGAGCCTTTGTAAATATATCTGTAATTTGATTCTTTGTCGAAACATACTCAAGCTTGACTTCATTCTCCATGACCTTCACTCTTAAGAAATGATACCTGATAGATATATGCTTCATTCTTGATCGCATCATAGGATTCTTTGAAATGTTAATTGCACTTGTATTATCATAAAACATAGGAATATGATCATCATGTAGCAATGTGATATCCTCCAATGTCTGTTTCATCCATAAAACTTGTGTACAACAAGATGCAACAACAATATACTCAGCTTCACTAGTAGAAAAAGAGATTGAATCTTTCTTCTTACTCAACCATACCACCAATCTACATCCAAGAAAGAATGCACCACCACTTGTACTATTTATGTCATTTATACTTTTGGCCCAATCTACATCTGTATAAGCACTAAGTGTAAAATAATTATCTTTAGGATACCATAATCCATAATCTGGAGTGACATTCAAATATTTGAGTATTCTTTTAACTACAATAACATGTGTTTCCTTTAGATCTTCTTCAAATATAGCTACAAGACAAACCTCATGCATAATATCTGGTCTAGTAGCATTCAAATGCATTAGTCCACCAATCATAGATCTATACTTGCTTTGATCAGCCTTAGGTGAATCATCATCTTTTCCTAACTTGCAACGAGTCACCATAGGAGTACTTACTGGTTTGGAATTTTCCATCACAAATTTTCTCAACATCTCTCTCACATACTTAGATTGTGAAATGAAAATTCCTTTCTCTATTTTATTAATCTGTAGCCCAAGAAAGAAATTCATCTCTCCAAATAGAGACATTTCAAATTCTTTCTACATCTCTTCCACAAACATCTTGCACATCTTTTCATTTCCTCCAAAGATAATATCATCAACATATACAACTACAATCAAGATTTTGTCCTATCTTGAAATACAAATTACTATTTGTTGTACCTTTGTTAAATCCTTGCTAACTCAAATACTTATCTAGCCTTGCATACCAGGCTCTAGGAGCTTGCTTCAATCCATATAAGGATTTCTTCAATCTGCACACCATATCTGGTTGATTTGTTAGCTGAAATACTTCCAGTTGTTCCATGTAGACCTCTTCATCTAGTTCAACATTCAAAAATGTTGACTCGACATCCATCTGATATACTTTGAAATCTTTAAAAGCAACTAAGGCCAAGAACATCCTTATAGCTTCCATTCTTGCTACAGGGGGGAAAGTCTCCTAAAAAACTATACCTTCCACTTGTGAGTAGCCTTTACATACAAGCCTTGCTTTTTTTTTGACAACTTTCCCATTCTCATTCACCTTATTTCTAAATACCCATTTTGATCCAATAATATTTTTGTTTGCAAGTCTTGGGACCAATTCCCAAGTTTGATTCTTCTCAATCTACAAAAGTTATTTCATTGCTTCCTTCCAATGTTCATCCTTACAAGCTCACTTACTGACTTTGGCTCAATCTTAGAGAGTAAGCACAAATTTACTTCAGTAGTAGCTTTGCTTCTAGTTAACACACCTTTTGTCTTGTCTCCAATAATCTAACTTTCTAAATGATTCCTCTGTACGTATTTTGATGTCCTAGGGGACATCACTGGAGCATATTCTTCTCTTTCATTCTATTCATTCTGATTTTTCTATTCATCTTTATCTCGTTCTTCCATAATTTCTTCTATTCTTACATAGTCATGTTCATCAGACACATACCCATCAATATCAATAGAATTCTTCACTGTTTCATCAACCTTCACATTCGAGCTTTCTACAATCTTCCTCAATATTTTGTTGAAACATTTGTATGCCTTTCTTTTAGTAGAGTATCCAAGAAACATTCCTTCATCACTTCTTGCATCAAACTTTCCCAATGATTCCTCATCTCTTCAGATATAGCATTTGCTTTTGAATACCTCGAAATATTTAACTATAGGAATTCTTTCGTGCCATAGCTCATAGGGAGTCTTTGTATTGTTTTCTCTTGCCTCAACTTGATTGAATACATATATAGTAGTGTGAATAGATTCTTTCCAGTAAACTCTTGGTAGTCTGGCTTCAGTGATCATTGACCTAGCAGCTTCTTGAACTGTTATGTTTCTCCTTTCAACAACTCCATTTTGTTGAGGGGTTCTCGAAGAAGATAATTCTCTCTTTATTCCATGCACTTCACAAAACATATTGAAATCATGGGAGGTGAATTCCCCACCTCTATCATATCTTAAGAATTTTATCTTCAAATTCACTTCATTATCAACCATAGCCTTGAATTCCTTGAATCTATCTAATGCATCTGATTTCTCTCTTAGAAATGTAACCCATGTATATCTAGAATAATCATCAATTAAAAGCATAAAGTACCTTTCACCAAGTATACTTTGCACTCTCATGGGACCACAAAGATCTATATGAACCAAATCAAGTAATCCAACAATAGATTATTCTCTTGATCTATAATGATTTCTTGTTTGCTTCTTGAACTGAAAATTCCTACAAATAGCATTTACAAGCTTTGTAATTTTTGGTAGATCTCTCACGGCCTGAACAATACTGATCCTTTCCAAGTTATCAAAATTCATGCGACACATTATTTTGTGCCATAACCAACTGTCATTTATCTGATTCATAAAATATCATCCATCAACACCTTTAAGCTGATAAATATTCCCTTCAGATTTCTTTCATGTAGCAATCAATGTTCTGGATCTCACATTTCTCATCCTTAAACACAAGATCATATCCTTTTCTGCATATTTGACCAATGCTCAACTGATTATGCCGTAAACCCTTAACATAGTAAACATCATTAGTATGATGCTTGCCATCAAAACTTATTGAACCTATCCCACATATTTTAGCACCAGTATCATCTCCAAACATAACCAGACATCCATCATATTTCTCAAGTTTCACAAACTTACTCTTTGTTGGAAGAATGAAGAAGAATATCTCATTTTGTAACCTTTGTGTTGTCATTGATGTCACCATGTTATATAATTTGCTACTACAAGGTTAATTTCAAGTTTGATCCTATATTCCAAACCAGTATGTAGTTATTATCCTCCAGTATTTTGGTTTGCAATCCTCCGCTAACGATTGTCATTTCTTACGGTTTTGGAAAATGGTTCTTGGTTGTTGGAAGCTTTTAAGTTCATAATTTCATGTGCTCAAGTCCTTGTATGGTGAAGTGGCACTATTCTATTGTTCCATTTTTTTACTAGGTCTATCCCTGGCCAACCAAATGTATTGTTGATGTTGTAATGAATTGATTTTGTGGTGCAGATGTATTTTTGACCTATCTTAGGTCCATGTTGACATGTTGTAGTGTGTTACATGCTTAAATTGTTTTTGGAAAGGTTTTGTACATGCTTGGAGTCGACAGTTATCTTTTTTGTGAATAAGGGTTGCATCTAATTCGGCCAACCTAATTGATACTTGTGAATGTGTTAGATATATATATTGGATATTTTTGAGATTGATGGTGAATGTGAAGTGAAGAGTGTGAAGAAGACAAGTATGCAAACATGATGAAGTGTGTAAAGTCAGTTTACTGAGCATCAAAGGAACTGAATCAACACTTGTTAGGTGTAACTTTATCAGTTCATTTTCTAGTTGTAAGCCATTTGTTATTGTATCTTTTGTAGGTAGTGAGCCTCCCATTTTGGACAGTGAGTTCTGGTAGTGATCCACCCTTTGTAATATCTTATAACCAATTATACTATATTGTGAGCTAATCCTCACCGTAGTTTTTCCCATTTTGGGTTTTCCACGTAAAAATCTTGGTGTTCATGCATTGTGTGCTTTTATGTTCTGTTAATGCTCTTACTCATTTTTACTATCATATGCATTGGATTATTTGAATGGTATTTGTTCAATAAGTTTAAGAAGATACTGATTCAACCCCCCCCCCTCTCTCAGTATCCTGGGTATTCAGCAATTGGTATCAAAGCTTGGTTCCTTCAAAGAAGCCTAACAACTTGAGGAAGATCTTGAAGATTCAACAAATGGATGATAAAGAAGAACTTCAGGCTGCTCTTGAAGATGTTGAAAAGGCTAAAGATGAAAATAGAGATTTGAAAGAAAATATTGATGAGGCAAATGAATGTGTCTAGAAATTGAAAGAGCAGTTGAAGAAATTCAAAGAAATACATAGAGAAGTCAGTGAGCAATTAAAACAAGCTAATGAAGATATTACTAGATTGAAGGTGCAAGTGGAGGAAAAGAAGAGAATTGGAGATTGTTTGAATATAGTGGTGTAAAGAAAGACTAATGGATGCACAAGGCTTGAACAAGAAGTAGTAAACCTGAAAGCAAATATGGAAAAAGAAAAACTCTATGAAGATAAGTTCAAGAAAAGCTCCACCAAGCTTGATGAGTTGATTGTAGGGTAGAAACCAACTAAATACAAAGGTGGTTTGGGAATGGAAGGAGATGAAATCTCAAAGGCTATGCAGACCCCAAACATAATGGATAATCAAAAGACTCAAAATAAAGGAAAACATACAAGAAATCCAAGAAACTTTTCTAGAAGACTACCTATTAGACAGTCAAATGCTCAAAGGTACCCATCTTTCAATGGTGTTTTGTTTTCATGCAATAAATTTGGTCACAAGGCAATAGAGTGTAGAAGTAGAATAAATCAGTTTGTTGGATCCTTCTCCGGACAATGCTTTGCATGCAAGAAATTTGGACATAGAGCTAGTGAATGCAGAACTCAGATGATGAATTGGTTTAATGGAGGAAGAAGGAATCAATATTTTACTAGCTACTGATATACATGTAATAATTTTGGACATGGAGATAATTAGTGTAAATCAAGGGTTAATGGAAGTCAAAAAATTTAGAAAAATGTTGTTTGCTACAAATGCAACAAACCCAAACACATTTCAAGAGTTTGCAGAAGTAAAGGGGGAAAATAATTTGATCGAGTAAAGAAGAATGAACCAGTGAAGACAATTGACAAGAATGAAGTTAAGAAAGAAATGAACAAGATATGGAAGAAGAAAGAAGAGCCAAAAACATCAAACGTGTATGTTCCCTCATCTGGTGCAGAAAATTCCTCTAGCAATTAGACCCAACATGGTCTTAGGGGGAGAATTAATAGAAAATTGTCCAAACCCCCTAGATATCTAGTGTGTCAATTTTTGGCATGAAGATATATTGTAAGGAATGGGTAAACATAGATTATGCAAAAGGAACTGGAAGAAAAGGTACAAGCATGAACATTTGTGGAGCTACTTAGGGTTTTTCAGTGTAGTGAAGAGGGTTTTTATCAGCTTTTTGAAATCTGTAGAATTTAATGCAAATTAGGGCAGATCATTGGTTTATAAAGTGAATTTGTAAGGAATTTTGATCACTTGTTCATTTGAAGAAAGTGGATAGCGATTTGGAGCATTCTTGAGGCAATTTGAAGAGTGAGTTGTGCAAACCCTAGTTCTGGTTTTCGTGAAGAAAAAGGTCTTTTTTCTCTTCTAAGTTGTGGGTTTGTGTGTATCTACTTTCTAAAATCATTTGAGCTTGATTTGTGGAGAAATGGAAACTCCTATAGTTGTAAATGTGTCAGAAATACCTAGACCTTCCTATAAGAAATATTCTATGAAGGTTTTTGAAGACGACCCTATGGGCGCCTTCTCATCAATTCCTCACAGTGTTATGCCAACTGAAGACACTAGGATGTACATTCAAGTTAAGACTAATGAATACAATCACAAAAAATTGATAGATATCTAGCAAAATGAGCTCAACAGGGATGATTTCTTTATAAAACCCGAGTATTCAAATATTGTTACGAAGAAATTGGATCGATGGAATTACTTTCCTAACTTTAGCTCCACTGTTGATGATAAATATGTAAAACCAGGTCTTAGAAAAATGCATGATAAGTTCTTGGGAACTGACATACCCCACCTTATAACTAAAGAAGCAATTAAGGCAGTTACTGGACTCTGTGATACCGAACCGGTACCAATGTTGAAATCTATGAAAAATGAAGTGGTGATGGAACTCACCAGAACAATGTTTGATAGAAGGGATCTTGCTACAAAGCCTATTACCAATCTCGTTGTGAAGTATGTAGCTATAATGGTTAGACACAATATCTACTTCACAAATAGGGAGAATCCAGTGTCTGCTATAGCAATTTACACGAGATAGTGTAGATTATAATTTGTGTGAACTTCTCTGGCAGCAGTTATTTGAGAATCTGAAGATGACAAGGGAGAAGAAATATTCTTTTAATTTTGGTTCCCTGATTGTGTTTCTGTTGTTCTATTTCCTTAGAAGAATTCTTAGAATAGATGATGTGGTGATTTGGGATACATCCAGACCGGTTGCACATCAAATTTTTGAATATATGCACAGTCTAGGTGATTTGAAGAGTTTAAATAATGCTCTGACAACATTCTTTGTTGTGTTCAAGAGAAACATGAACGGAAGAGAAATCATTCCAAAGAAAGTTGTTGAGAAGTATAAGAATGATATCATATTTCATGTATCCTCTGATGAGTGCATGATTGAAGTTGTTGAAACCAAAAATGTATGGATTCAACCTTTGTGCTATGAGATTACAAAGGATGAAGTCAAAGGCTATGTACAAGTTTTGTTGAAAAGTCCTAAAGATACCAGTGAACCTAGAATTGGAACTTATGCAGAAAAATCTATGGAAGTTCACTTGGAGCATAGGAAGCCTATGATAAGAAAGAAGGTAGATGAAATTCTTAGAAAGTCTAGCTTCACTAATGAGCAGATTGCACAAGGAAGAGCCATGGGAGAGCAGTTAGTTGGAGAATCATTAGGACCAAGGAGGTCCGACTTGACTACTCCTTCAAAATGTATTACAACTCCTGTAGTGAAGGTTGAGCCTAGTGCTCTTGGTAAAGGTAAGGGCCTGGCTCCTTTTAGACCCAATACAAGATCTGGTAAAAGGAAAGAGACTCCTTTGGTGGCACCAGTCAAGAGAGGAAAGAAATAAAAGGAAACAAGGGAGAAAAGCCTCAGCATCACTGAAGAACAAGAGGAAGAGGAGGAAGACCCTGCAGCAAAATTGGTAAGAAAGAAGAGAGGAAGCATGTCCTATAGTGAAGGTCCTTCACAAGAACCAAGTGTTGGTTCTAAAATATTTCATTATGTGTCATCCTCTGAAGAAGATGAAGAACAGGATTTTGGTGTTCACATGCACACCAAACCAGAATCGAACAAATCAAAAGTGTGAGAAGAGGTATCTCTGGACCAAGAAGAACAAGAGGCTTCACTGGTAAGACTTGGTTCTCCTCTTAGATTAGAGGCTTTGGTTAATAGCTTAATACATTTTGAAGATATGCTACAGCCTATAGCAGAAATTTATGATCAAGTAGGTAAAGAGGACAAAAAAACATAATTTTTGGCTATTATTCAGTATGTCATTACTTTGGAAGTTAGTTGGGATTATGTTAAAAACAATGTTCTTGAGAAAGTATGGGAAGCCCTGATGAAGATGAGATTAGCATTTGTTGAATTGGAATAAAAGATAAGAAATGATGCATTTGAGAAAATTGGGTCCTCTTTGACCCCAAATGAATTGGAAACCCTGAAGAAGGTATGCTCGAAGATGTTCCAGATGAAGAAAAGAGTAAACACTTTGATGAAAAAGGATAAGAAGTAGATAAAGAAAATAAGGAAAGAGACCAAAAAAGCCATCAGGGGTATGGCTAAGAAATATGGTATGTTTGGTGCACTCCCATCCGGTTTTGCACCTAAATCAAGAGAAGTTTTTGTAGAGGTAAAGGAAGACATTCCTCTGGATACAGGTGATTCAAATATTCCTCTGGAAACAAATGATATAGATATCCCTCTAGATACAGGTGCTACAAATGATCCTCCAGAGATAGAGAAGTAGAATGAGGAAGAAGATAAACCAGAGAAGCATGATGTTGTCCTTCTGGAGCTCGATAAAGGTGAAAAAGATAAGGCTAAACAAGATAAAAATAAAGATGGAGGTGAAGTGAATGAAGAAGAAGGTATTAGAGACAAAGTTCAAAAAGAAGAAGATGGAAAAGAAGAAGAAGAGAAAGTAGAAGAAGAAGAGAAATTAGGGGAAGAAGAAAGAGTAGAGGAAGAAGAAAGAAATGAGGAATCTACTCAAAAGAATGAAGAAGATCAAAGGAAGGTTGTAGATTCACAAAATTCCCCCAAAGAATCCTCCGATGATGATGTTTTGAAAGGCTTGTTATCCAAGCAGATCAGGTTCTAGCCTGTGATTCCTTCGGAACTTCTACAACTCTCCATGATTCAAGGTAGTGTGGACTTGGATAAGATTTCTCCTATTCATAATTTGGTGCTAGGGGATGCATTGCATGCATCTGGAAGAAGAGAAATTCTTGAAACACATCAAAAGGGGACAAATCTTATTGATGATGCTCTCAAAGCTTTGTAGGAGGCCACCCCTGGTACATCAATGGATACATCTCTCACTCTAGTAGAGAATTTGAAACTTTTATTGGACTCCTTTAAGGAGTATTCCATAAAACTTGGTGAGAAGACAAGACAAGAGGCTGAAGAGAAATTGTCAGAAAAAAGGCTTTTGGCACTTCATGATAAGTGTGCTCTAGCACACACAAATGTGAAAAAGAGTCTAGAAGTTGTGTAGGCTTGTGAGTCTGAAGCAAATATTGTATTTTCCTAAGTGCATAAAGTGGTTGGATGCCACTCAAAGTATTAAAGCTCTCATGGACTCCATTGAGTCCCAGTTGACAGTTATTTCCAGTTTATACAATGCTTCCAAAGATAGAGACAAGTCAACCTAGAATGCTATCTCTACTCACATAGAAAAATTATTTATTCTACAAAAGCAGAAGGAAGACATCATCAGAAGATTTGGTCAGTTAGGTGACCTTGTGAGAATGGAGTACACTCTAATTGCTAATGCTTTGGAAAATGAAAAGAAATTAGAGAAGATCAATCTGACTCTAGGTACTTTAGATGATGCAAAAGAAAGTATGATGGAATTGGAATCTCTAAATAGAATGCTGACATCTGCTAAGAAGAGTTGGGAGAATGGTAAGATAACTTGGAAAGGTATTCTTAAGGAACTTCAAGGCTCACCTTCCTCCAAGCAATGATTTTTTTTTGTTTTCATATTTTTGGACCGCCCTTTGTCCTTGATGTCAAAGGGGAGTGATGGTCATGAAGAGAAAAGGAGAGTGTATTGTACATAGGAGGTTTTGTAAACTATTTTGGCACATGTTTCCATCAATGACAAAGGGGGAGATTGTTGGAAGAATGAAAAAGAATAGTTCATTTTGCAGCCTTTGTGTTGTCATTGATGTCACCATGCTATATGAGTTGCTATTGCAAGGTTAAGTTCAAGTTTGATCTAGTATTCTGAACTGATATCTGAACCAATATGCAGTTATTATCCTCTTGTATTTTGGTTTGCAATCCTCCTTTGATGATTATCATTGCTTGCAGCTTTGGGAAATGGTTCTTGGTTGTTGGAAGCTTGTAAGTTTATAATTTCATGTGCTCGTATTTAAAATTGGAATTATTTTGTTGTTGCATTTTGTTATTAGGTCTATCCCTGGCCGACCTAATGTATTGTTGATGTTGTAATGAATTGATTTTGTGGTGTGGATGTATTTGTGACCTATCTTAGGTCCATGTTGACATGTTGTAGCATGCTACATGCTTCAATTATTTTTGGAAAGATTTTGTACATGCTTGGAGCTAACAGTTATCTTTTTAGTGAATAAGGGTTGCATTTAATTAGGCTGACCTAATTGATGCTTGTGGATGTGTCAGATATATATATTGGATAGTTTTGAGATTGATGGTGAATGTGAAGTGAAGAGTGCAAAGAAGACAAGTATTTGAAGATGATGAAGTGTGTAAAGTTAGTTTACTAAGCATCAAAGGAACTGAATCAACACTTGTTAGTTGTAACTTTATCAGTTCATTTTCTAGTTGTAAGCCATTTGTTATTGTATCTTTTGTAGGCAGTGAGCCTCCCATTTTGGACAATGAGTCATGGCAGTGAGCCACCCTTTGTAATATCTTATAACTAGTTATACTATATTGTGAGCTAATCCTCCCCTTGGTTTTTCCCATTTTGGGTTTTCCACATAAAAATATTGGTGTTCATGTGTTGTGTGCTTTTATGCTCTGTTAATACTCTTGCTCATTTTTACTGTTATATGCATTGGAGTATTTGAATGGTATTTGTTCAATAAGTTTAAGAAGATATTGATTCACCCCCCCTCTCAGTATCTTGGGTATTCAACACTCTTGTCACTAGTCATGTGATGTGAGCAACCACTATCAACAACCCAAAATTTATTTTCCTGTTTAGCATGTAGGGAAGAGATAATTGTACCTTCATTTTTCTCCTCTTTTTCCTTCTCCGAAGGACTTTCCTTTGATTTTTTTCTCAATTAGTAGAAGTAGGTTCATCCTTAATCACCAATAACACACATTCATTTTCATTTGGCTCTTCATATTTTGAATCTTCATCTAAAATACTAGCATTCTCATTAACATAGCAAGCTCTTCTAATCTTCTTTCCTTTCTTTTCTTTCTCATATCTTTGTTTATTCTTTTTAGCTCTTTCCAGACACTTCACAACATAGTGACCAATTTCTCCACAACTAAAGCACTTAAAAGGAAATTTACCTTTATACTTACTAGAGCCTTTTCTCATTCTTCTCAAAAATTTAGCCTCGATTTCATCAAATTTTTCTTCATCCGGATCTTCAATTTTTGTAGCTTTAAAAGCAGATTTTGTTTTTCTTCCACTTCTTAGATTCGGCTTCCTCATTTTATAAAATGTTAAAAATCCTAGCAGAAGATCCTTAGTACAAGTCTTATAATCTATAGTCTACTCAATAGCACTCACCTTTTCACAATAAGCATCAGGAAGAGTTCTGAGAGTCTTCTTTACAATTCTAGTTTCATCTATAGTAGCGCCAAGAGATCACATTCCAGCCACTACCTCATCCAATCTTTGTACATATGATTTAACATTCTCATCTTCAAACATATGTATAAGATCAAACTATGTTTCCAAATTTTATAATTTTTCTTGTTTTACCCTTTCATCACCATCGTGCACTCTTTCTAAAGCATCCCAAACTTCCTTAGTTGTCTTCAAATTATGAACCATAATCAACTTAGAATGTACCAAACTATTCTTCATGATGAACTTTTCCTTGTTATTCACTTCATGTGCTCTAATTTCTTCAAGTGTACTCAAACCATTAGAAGGAGGAGTGTAGGAATTCTTATAATCTTTCTCAACATCATATCCACAATAATCTAGATATTCTTCCATCAATACTTTCCAGATACCATAGTTAGTTCCATCAAACCTTGGATAATCAAAGACCATTTTGCTAGCCAACCCAAACCTTCCTCAAGTGGTTAAGCTATTCACCAAGGAACCAAGATCTAATACCAATTGTTGGATAGGACAACTAAGAGTGGGGGTGAATCAGTTGTCACAAATTATAACCTTAAATTCAATTACCAGAACTAACACATAAATTGATTAAGTGATTAACCATCAAATGCAAATGCACAAACACAATAACACCAGATTTATGTGGAAAACCCAAGGAGGGAAAAACCATAGTGAGGATTAACTCACACTTTAGAGAATATCAAAACTGATTACAAAAAGGCTCACTACCTGAGATAAAGCTCACTGCGTAAAATAAGGACTCACTATCCACAGGACTACAACCCAGAGGGCTTACTACCACAAAGATACAAAGAAGACAAAAAGGACTTGTTATAGAGAGACAACAATCCCAATGCAACAAATATTCCACCACAATCACTGATCAACTTGCATGAATGATAGAGTTTTCCTTCTGCTCACTGTATTCAAAAACTCAGCATTAAGCTTCACATTGATCAACCACACACCTAACTTACACACTTTTAGAATAGCATCAAAGTTGTGTCTTCTCTTTCACTTATCTTCCTTCTTTTCTTATGTACAATTTTCATCACTAGCACATTCTGTATTTATACTATCTCCAACCTTGAAAAGATACAAAGTCAGCCATCCAATCTTCAAATTCAAATTAGGTCGGTGCCAAACATCTTAGGGTGGAATTATAATGAGGGCGACCCAAACACACACTTCATCAGGACCCATAATAGATCCAACATGCTTCATCAACTTTGAAGATAGTGCTTGACACACGGTTGGCCAAACCAGTGTAAAACACATAGATAAATTAAGCGTGATACTTCCAATGCCGAAACAATCTTCAATAGAACCAGGGAAACACAAATCTAGAACCACATGCCATAAGAATTCATCAAAGAGAAATTTGGACCAGCAAAAATTCTCTTGAACCTCAACCAAAACATAATTCACAAGCACCAGATCAACATCCTCAACAACTAAATACCTACAACCTTCTTTTAATACAATTTTTTCAATATCCTCAACATATACATTCAACAGCAACTAGTAGATAACTAGTTGACCGATTGAAATCAATGACAACACTTTCATTCTTCTTCTATTCTTGCAACACAACATTTCTCTTGGGCCTCAATCAGAAACATGAAAAACCACAATTCACAATTGGCGAACATAACTCGCATTGTATAATGAATCAATAGCTAAAAATCTAGATATAGCATCTTCTAACAACCATGATCAACGCATCCAAACCAAACAACCATAGGATAAAATCCAAAGCAACCACTCAACACTTGCAACATATCTCCATTACAATTTTCTCAATATCCTTGACATATACAGCCAACAACAACCAGTTGATAACTAGTTGATCAATTGACATCAATGACAACAACATCAATCTCCCCCTTTGTCATTGATGGCAACACATGATGTGAAAAACCATCAAAGACAACATACAGCTCTGAATACACTTAATATTTTTCTTTATGTTTCTCCCCCTTAGTAGATAATTTCTTACATGCTTCCTCTTTTCTTCACATGCTTCCTCTCCTTTTCTTTCCTTTTTTTTATTATTTATTTTTTAAATTTTTTTTCAAATGCTTCCTCTCCCCCTTTGACATCAATGGAAAAGGAAAAAATATTTTACATTTATTTCTCCTTTGACATAGAAAATATAATACACACAATGACAACACCTGATACTACCTGCTCCCCCTGAGAGGTAGCCACCAAAACATTAGTCCAGAAGAAAGATAGACCCATAGATCCACTAGACTGATGCATATCCATATGCATCTAGTTCAAGAAAGGAGGGGAAATGACCCCTAACTTCTCTCGAAGACACTCAAAAGTATCTTTAGTAAGAGCCTTTGTGAAAATATCAGCCACCCGATCCTTCATTGGAACATACTCAAGCTTTACTTTATTCTCCATGACCTTCTCTCTCAAGAAATGATATCTGATAGATATATGCTTTATCCTCGAGTGCATCACAAGATTCTTTGAAATGTTACTTGCACTTGTATTATCATAGAAGATAGATATAGTATCATCATACACCAATGTGATATCTTTCAATGTATGTTTCATCCATAGAACTTGTGTACAACAATATGCAGTAGCAATATACTCAGCTTCAATAGTAGACAAGGAGATTGAATCTTTCTTTTTACTCAACCATGCCACCAACCTGCATCCAAGAAGGAATGCACCACCACTTGTACTCTTTATGTCATTTACACATCCAACCCAATCTACATCTTTATAAGCACTTAAAGTAAAGTCAGTATCTCTAGGATACCCTAATCCATAATCCAGAGTGTCATTCAAATATATGAAAATTCTTTTAATATCAGCAACATGTGTTTCCTTAGGATCTTCTTGAAATCTATCCACAAGACAAATTGCATGCATATTATCCGGTTGAGTAGAAGTCAAATATAGTAGTCCACCAACCATAGATCTATACTTTCTCTGATCATCCTTAGGTGAATCATCATCTTTACCCAATTTTCAACCAGTCACCACAAGAGTACATACCAGTTTGGAACCATCCATCCCAAAATTCTTCAACATCTCTCTCACATAATTTGATGGTGAAATAAAAATTCCTTTCTCTGTGTTTAAACCTTGCTTAATCAAGTACCTTTCCAATCTTGCATACCAAGCTCTAGGAGATTGCTTCAATCCATATAAATCTTTCTTCAATCTAGACACCATATCTGGTTGCTCTAACAACTAAAATCCTTTTGGTTGTTCCATGTAGACTTCTTCTTCTAGCTCACCATTAAAAAATGTTGACTTGACATCGATCTGATAGACCTTAAAATATTTATGAGTAGAAAATGCCAAGAACATCCTTATAGCTTCCATTCTTGCTACCAGAGCAAAATTTTCCAAAAAATCTATGCCTTCTACTTGTGAGTAACCTTTACACACAAGCCTTGCTTTGTTTCTAACAACTTCTCCATTCTCATTCAACTTATTTTTGAATACCCTCTTTGATCCAATAATGTTTTTATCTATCAGTCTTGGGACCAATTTCCAAGTTTGATTCTTCTCAACCTGCATAAGTTATTATTTCATGGATTCCTTCCAATGTTCATATTTACATGCTTCACTTACATTCTTCAATTCAATCTCAGAAAGTAAGCACAAATCCACTTCAGCAGCAACTTTGCTTCTAGTCAATACTCATTTTGTCTTATCTCCAATAATCTAATTTTCTGAATGATTCTTTTGTACATATCTAGGTGTCTTAGGTGACATTATCAGACCATCTTCTTCTCTTTCATTTTGTTCATTCTTCTCTTCTTGATCATCCTTTTCCTATTCTTCCACAATCTCTTCAATTCTTCCGTGATCAGGTTCATCAAATTCATATCCATTAATGTCAATAGAATTCTTCACTGTCTCATCAACCTTGACATTTGAGCTTTCTACAATCTTTATCAGTATTTTATTGAAGCATCTATATGCCTTGCTATTAGTAGAATATCCAAGAAAAGTTCCTTCATCACTTCTTGCATCAAACTTACCCAAAGTTTCTTCATCTCTT